>VWZN01021524.1:0-32715 GCA_013396955.1 Regulus satrapa | reverse complement strand
GCAAAGAAAAAAACCGGGTAACTATTAAAAAAAAAAAAAAAAATCAGTCTCTGAGGAGGCACTGGACGTACCAAATGCAGACTCCAGAGGTCACTTGCAAATGAGCATAAATCTCAAGTCTACCATCCCCCCGACTTCAGTGGAGCTGAAGCTATGTGCTTTAGCCTAAAGATACTCTTAATTCTCCACTGAGATGTTCTCACAACAAGCTTAAAGCACCAAAAAACTCCTGTTTCCCAAAGGAAATACATTTTTTTTCTAAGAAGTGTTGATACACTAATAATGCTTTTCCCCAAAAATAGAGAACATGGATTTATACAAATGAGTGAAGACATAGAATACATTTGAATCTATAATGAACTCTTAAAAGATGGATCAAAAGGAAAAGTGCCAAACATGAACATGCTGAATCATCCTGCATATAGACAGGAAGTTGAACAGAAAGTAAATGTGATGATGTAAGCCCTGTTGAAAGAACAGAATTTCAAATATGTTTCTGCAGCAGTAAGTAGAGGGACAATTTATTCCCACAGGTAATTACAAAAGTATTCTAATCTCTAAGGACTTCTAGTGACTCCAGAATGCTTAAACTGTAATTTATAAATACAACTAGCATTATTAAATAATCATGGTAATTCTATTCTACATCTACAGTCTATTGAGGGACAGAATTCTTCATTATTATAGATATAAAACCGTGTCAAACTTATCTCAGCTGTCTACACTTCTAAGCCTGAAAGGAAGCAAAATTTAACATTTTTGGCCTACAGTTTCAAATATTACTGTTACATGAATAAACTTAACTGAAATCAAGGACTAAACAAAGGTTGAAAATGTACAAAATATAGAGGCTGTCTGCATCCCACTCCTCAATATGAGATTTGGATAAGAACGTACAGTAGAAAAAAAAGCCCATCAAACTACAATTCTTTAATAGAAAGCAAAAAGATTTAGATCAAGACAAGGACTAAAGATTAAAAACTAATGGGGTTTTTTTGCATGACAACTCCAAAATTAGCTGAATTTACAAAAGTAGTAATAGATTTTGTGAAGTTGTAATCATAATAAATCTAAGTACCATCTAAGCAACACATGCTCCTGCATATTTAGGAAAGTACAAAAAGCTTGGCAGATAAGAGAGGTTAAGGTTAGGTGGGTAAGAGGTTAAAATGTGTTAAATATGACTGTGGAAGGGGAAGCAAAAACAATCTCACTTCTAGTTAAGACAGAAGTGACATAACTGGAAGGGTTTTTCTTTACCTACAGTGTGAAAATATGGGAAATATAAATTCTATTTTCATTGAAACACACTGCAGTCTTTCCTGTGATCTCCTCTGGCCTTGCTGCGTATCCTTTGCGACCTGTCTAGCTCATACCACTGAGCTGATTCAACAGCTCATTATTCCTATATTCCAAGGGAAAAGATCCTCAGGAGTTTTTCTTGCAGATGAGATAAGAGAGCAGGCTGTTATGACACTAGAAGTACCAGCTAACACAGGTGTCCATCACTCTTTCCTCTGTGCTTCCTGTGGTGATGAGGGGAAGCAGCACACACAGGAGGAACACAGGTGTTCCAGAGAGCCCCTGCAGTCTGAAAAACACAAACCACCTGCGTTTCTTTCAACCTCTTGATTTCTTTTCAGAAAAAAGGGGAAGAACAATATTTCTGTGTGAGTTTGAAAAATTCTTTTAAGGCGCTGGTCATATATCATTCTGAATGAAGTTTAGAAAAACTTCATTCCAAAGCACGTTATTTTTCCCAGAAGCTGAAGTAAGATTGCAAGAAAAAAAAACAAAATCTTACCTCTATTAATTTCTTCTCCCTTTTCTGCCTACCCCTAATCTTTACTACCTGTGTTAACTCAGTGTCAAAGCACCACAGTGTGTGGGTTTCCACAAAAATTCATACAAGGCAGTGGCTTTTGCCTGGTCAACCTCATCCCACAGCCAAACCCACCCTTCCAGATGCTCAGTGGCACAGCCAACAGATTCTCCACGTAACTCCATGCAGCTCTGCACAGCCCATCTGTGAACACAAGCCTGCTGTATTTGCAAACTGAGGGGTTCGACTGGACATGCTCACAATCAGGAGCCATTTGCATTTAATCCAGCACATGCTGACAGTAAGACAGTTAAGTAATGTATTTATGTCATTCTAGCTTAAACCCCATAATTCACAAGTACATCACATCAGTAATGTTATATTAAGGAGCATAAACAATAGTTCTTCTCAAGCCCCGAATCCTGCAAAAATCTCCAAACAAGTCAAACAAATTAAAGATTAAGTAGGGAAGGAAACAATGAAATTGAACCTTAGAAATAGCTACTTCATGTTCTAATAAAGAAGAAAATATATTAGAAATACAGAGACTTGTCAAAACTATTTTCTGTGAAATTAACAGCTTTGGAAAAAAGCACCAAAAAAATATTACAACACAGCTGTGCTTTCATTTTATCTACTTCCTGCTTTTCAACCTCCAAATAAGTATATTTTTATAGTAAATGGCTTTTTTTATTAGAAAAACCTCTAAGAAAAAACTAGTCAAGTCAGGAAAATCTTCAACAGGTTAATCATGATGCCTGAGCTTTTGACAGTCAGCAAAATCAATTTATTATAATAAACAGAATTTCACTACCAACATTTTTTTTCATAACAGTTTCTCAGGCCCCAGGGCCTCTCTGATTTCCTTCGCCTTGGCAAAGGCATTGCTGTAATCCTTTTTTCCTAAAACATATGTGATCTGTGTTTGCAGGGTTGGAAGTATTTAGAAAGCAAAGAGAAAATGAGCACATTATCCATCCAGCAACCAAAAGGCACTACACTTACTTAGCATCAATTTTCTGTTTCATTTCTCACTATTTCAGATTCAGCAGTTACTATGTTACAAACAAGCATCACAATCATAAGCAGATGCAAGAAATTAAAGCATTTAAAACACTGAAACAGCTCAGAGGAACGCCTTTGGTCTGTCAGGTGTGTTTCACATTTGTGTAATGTTATGTATGTATTTGTGCAATGCTATACACATTTGTGTATGCTAATCTTTAGGTACAGACATTTAAACAAAGGCTATTTCAAGTACAGAGCACTGTAGGCTGAGGGGTGCTGCATGGGGCCAGTGTCTCCAGTAATCAACTTCTCACAAATACATTTTACTTTATGCTTCAGCAACTCGTGTGTAATGTAACTCATAACTCTTCCCCTTTGCCAAGGGAAAAAAAAAAAAAAAAAAGAAAGAAAGAAAAGGAAAATCATCGGAATACCCATAGATTCAGTAACACTGTAGTGTGTAGTGTAATAAACACAGGCTACCCATCCGGCAACAGAACACCTGTCAGAAGCCAATGTTCCACTGCAACTACCCTTTCCTTTTAAATCTTAAGTGGAAACAGACTCTGTTTCCTAAAGACATGCCAACATTATGCAAACAGGGGAGGAAAAGAGTCCCCAACCCCCTAAAACTCATGTTACCCTCAGGAGGCACAAAGAATGCATTCTCCTTTGATGAAGCTACCGGAGCAAGAGCAGGCAAACTTTGCTTTGACAGACTTACATTGTAAAGCTGTTCCCTACAATAAGGGCTGCATGAAAGAATTTTGAGAATTGGAATAGGTAGATTGCTGGTCACTACTTACTTTGGGTCAGATGGAACATTCCTAGCATCAGCCTAAGTACAGAAGGTACAACTGGAAAATTTCTTCAAGGTCACCTTCACAGTTTATCTCAAATTGTTCCCTTGGCGAAGAAAGGTGTATAATGTCCTTCCTATTGCAGAAAACTAGCTCAGCTGTACAAACCAAAAGCACAGTCTTCTTCTAGGCATCCCTGAGAGGACAAAACATTCTCATGTCTCAGGAACACCCTGTACCCCCAAAAAAACCTGCAAAGCATTTGCCACCTATTGATTACTCCTCCTGAGGTTGAACCTAAGCTGCAATAAATCTCAGGGTTTGCTACCTGCACAGCATTTATTTCTGAATTCCTTCTCCCTCAAGGGAAGTTGGAGGTTAAAACATAAATGAAATTCAAAATAAACCAAACAGTAAGAAGGATTTAATAAAACACTAACAGGGACAAAAGAAGGAACAATAGGGTCTCTTCATTACAAGAGATTCAGGTAAAGACAGAAAAATAAAGTCACCTAATCTTTTCAAACACTACAACAGCAAATTTGATCCCATCTTTGAGTAATTATGCTTTTTTAAAATTTTTGCAAATAATTTATATTTGAGCCCGGGCTTTCGTTTGTTAGTATGATAGGCTTTTGCAATATTTTTTACTCTCATCATATGAAGAAGCTTGTGGTTTTCTTTAGTATTTTTTTCCTGCAGAAGGAAATAAAAAAAACACAGGAGCAGTAACAGTAGCAGATACACCAGCAACAGCAATGGCAGTGTCTGCTCCACTTCCTGGAATGACACATGAAGAGGCACAAACCAGAACATAATTAGCCTCTGAAGACTGAAACTACTCTAGTTATTACTGCAGCTCCATCCCATTGGTATCAGGACTATCTCTCAGACTTGAATGCAAACCCCCATGACTACTGCAGTATCACTTATGTACTACAAGTAAATTAAGTGATGAGCCCATGGTAATGCTGGAAATTGGCATCAAAGAATCCAGCTCAACTCAGGAGACCAACACTCAAGTTTCAACTATGAGATTACTGTGTCTTTCTTTACCTAAGGGCCAAAGGTACAACGATCCCAGAGATAAATACTTCAGAAGGGCAAAATTATCACTAATTTATATACAGTTTCAGTCTGACCTTCAAGTACTATCACTGCAGAAGTTGTATGAAAGAAGCAATTGTTTCTTATATAAAACAAGTTATGGCTGTTCTGTAGAATAATTATAAGCTCAATCATTTCCCTTACTCCCTAAATCTCTCAAAAGTGAGAAAACAGGCCATATTGCTCTAAACTTCTCATCACATTTTTCTTTTAGCAAGACATCCAGTACAGATCTTTGTTAATTTACAAAGCAGGAGAGAAAAACCAGCATTTGGCATCCTATTTAAACTTTGCCATCGATGAGCATAGAATTGCTTTAAATAGGACAGTATGCTTTGATTTGTCATAATGTTTATTATTGCATTTATTTTCTGCCTGCAGATATTATTAAGGATGATGTTTCATCTCAATGTATGTATAAAATCAAAGGAATGAAGAAAAGCAATCTGCCTAATTTAATTACTGTCCTGGTTCTTTCATAAGTGATGTTTGAGCATACCAATATGAATAAGGATTTGTAACTAAATGTCACACTATGATTATGAAAGAGCAGGAAATTGAGACACAAACTTTGAATCTAATTGTTCTATGATCACCATACAAATGCATCTCACTCAAAAGTATTCTTTAATGACCCTGAGGTTCACAACTGTGCTCTTTTGCCCTTCTTTTCCATTAATGAAAAATATCTCTTGGTATCTAAATGTGATCTCTGTGATACTGCTCCACTTCACTGAGCAAGATTTACAAGTACAAATCACTAGTAAAATTTGTCTCAGTAAGATAGTAATCTAACATACATACACCATTAGAATATATCAGTCCTTCACCACTCTTCACATCAAAACAAAGAGCTAAAAATACCAGTTTGCTCAGGAAACGGAGTATTTTCCGTGACCCACTGAGAACACACAGCACAGGCACATTATCTATATCAAGACATGTTTTAAACATATTCCAAGGAAAGCTTAGCTAGAAGCTAGTCTTATATGCTTCCTGTGGCTCAACAACTAAGTTTGGCAACACCTCAACTCAAAGTAAAATACACTAAAAGTGATGTAGGATCAAGCTAATTTGTTAGCAATTCTATGTTGTGTTCTGTTTTTCTCAACTAATATTGAGAAATATGATTGCACCATTCATTTACATAAATAAGGGAACAGAAAGAGGGCTCTTAATCTAGTATTTCTTTCCCAGAATATGGGCCAGGGATCTCCAGGACGGTGGAAGACTAACCTTACATTAGCCTAGGATTTCTAACTAGTTCCATTTCAATTAATACTATCTTAGCTATTTATCCTTCTCTTTACTCTCAGCAGTTCATACTTACAGGCCTAACCACAAGTGTGCAATGGTTATTTATGACTAACACAAATATGCTCTTTTATTTGATACTGACACACATAGTTTCACTTACAAAGCCTGCAAAAAGCCCTCTGCACCATGCTCACTGCTCTTTCAGAAGCTGTAGATCTTGGTTAGAAGAGTTTAGAAGATGCAAACTTTTACTTACTTCATACCCTTGAGACCTTAAGTTATTCCATTACTTTGCAATATTTATTATAAAATGCTTCAGGGGAGTACGTGCACCTTAGTAGACTAGGTCATTCTAAAATCATACAAAAGCCCTCTGTTACAACTTTTTCTAGATACATGGAAACTAGTGGCATTTGACTTTGCACTCTACACTTCAAATCTATGCTGGAATTTAGATATATGTATAAGTAAGTATGTATATTTAAGTCAGACTGGTCACAGTTGTGCCTTGTGATGCTCTCCCTTCACCACAAGAAGTTTGATGGAGAAATTACAGGCATTTATTCAGCAAGATCTTTTCTCTTACAAAACTGAACACTAACATGAAATTTCCCTGTTAATAGGTCTTAAGATATCTGTAAAGTGGTACAATTAATGTAGTGAAGTCAAACATCACTTTTTGGTTTGCTCATTATTAGTACTGCTTACTGTTTTTATTACCTTATTATACAAAATTTGTAGTGACAGGGCAAGATGCTAGTTAGCTAAATAATCTTAAAACCCACTCCTGCTCCTTGGCAGAGACACAGAGTTCTCTATTACTTGACCATCACCATCTTTATTCTATTCAAAACCTTTAAGTATAAGCCAAACTGCTATTACACATTCCAAGCAGAAATCTAAAGAAATGCTGCTCTAGTTTAGCCTGATCTGTAGCACTCACAACTCTGAAAGATATCATTTGGAAATGGCAAGGGTTTCAGCAGTGCTCAAGGAGCTGAGCATCCAGTTCCAATTAAAAAATCAAAATGGGTTTGTAAACATAGAAATGCAACCTTCTGCCAACAACACATTCATGAGCAAAGCAACACATTCAATTACTTAAGTATTTCTGCTCCAGTTCTAAGCAACGGTTTGATAAAAATTATAATTGCGGTCTTTTTTCCTATTATCTATTTAAAAGCAAATAAAACCTTTGAAAAATTTGCTTTCCTAGCACTGATAAACTCCTGCTCAAGAAAAAAAAATCAAAATACCAAAGGACTTTCATCACAGCTCAGCACTCATACACCATACTAAAAAGTTAATAAAAATAATCCATTAGGTTAATAAGACACAGGAGGAACTCCAAACTCACCACAGAATTTTCATACAGTTTCTCAACCACATTCAAAATACCTCAGCAACTACTTAATTAATATCACTGGGTCATTACACCAACAATTTAGTTTGGTTGGGTACTGATGGCAATGGATCTCCAGTTATCTGGACTTAAAATAAATACAATACAAAGGCTAGACTTTTGCTTCCTTAAAAAATAAGTACACTTCACTTTTGTTGGTGAGGCTGATAGTATCTAATGTTACTGAAAGACCATATTGTGATATAATCAATTACTCTAATTTGACATTTATGTATTTGTGTGTCCACCTCAAAATCCTTCCTGCTTCCCCTCAGTCTGCAAAACCCATGCTGTTAGTCTGTCACTTCATTCATAAACCTTGAACAAGAACCAAAACGTGTATTACCACAGAGTTAAGAATGCACTTAAAATGCTTCTAACAGACATAGTCTTCACTTCAATTTGATCAAAATGTGTTCCATCAAAAATAAGATAAATAATTTCATTTTTTTAAACATGCTGGGCACAGTAATTATGCTTCATGTATGCACAGGATCACAGCTTTTCAGCTGAGGCTGAGGCATTTAATCCAGAACAGCTAAAGCACCGGACGAAGACAAATCTCCCCTAAAAATTTTAGCAAGCGACATTATTCAAAACTATTCAGCAAGCATTCCAGCAGCAACATGATGGATGCACAGGCCAGTCTGGGTACACAGCTAATCAATATCACACCCATGAATAGTCACTGCGTAGTGTGGAGCCTGATGGGGAAGACAGGAGCATGTGCTTAATATTCAGCACCAGGAGCAGTCCCCAACTTTCAGCCGGACCGCTTGGTACAAATCCCAGCTATGCACACACATCTTTGTAGGAGAATGCAGGGTACCTGCTTTATGCCACCCACAGCAAATACTTAAGGAATTACCTAAGCCCTTGAACAGCTTTGCTTTTGTGAACTTTCAGAAAAGGCTGCAATTCACTGCAGTCCTGATTTAATGACAACACCAACCACATAAAACCATTTGGTTTTCAACAGGCTATGGCACAACACCAGCACACAACTCACGCACACTGATGCGCATTACTCGAATAAATTCCCTACTGCTTGTTTCACCGAATACGAAGGTCTTCCTCATACTTCTGACTAATCAATACTTGGAATCAAATACATCATGTTTCAGGAAGAAAAAGGAAAATGAATGAGGTTAAACGAATGCTGTCACTTTCTATAAACCTGCAATGATTTCCCGCTATAGAAACCACTGACTTAGTTATTTTACAAACGGAAATCAAAGCTGCAGCATATTTTAAAAGTCTAATTTACTCATATTAATAAAAAGGCATCCTCAAGTCTCACCATGGATATCATATTATGCTTTGTTTTAAGCATTCCAGCCTAAGAACAGTAGGCAAAACTTTGAGCAAATCGCATTGATTAATATTTTGAATTTCTAAGCAGTAATGCTCTGCACTCACCAAGTACTAAGTATTATTTTATTAAATTTCAAAGTAATTGTGTTAGGTGGCATAACAAAATGTCTCTGTCTTACATTCTTTATCTCAACAATACAGCCTTTAAAACAGAAGCAAAAGCAGCAAATTAAAGCAATAAACTCACAGAGACAAAGTCAGAATGAGGGAATTCCAGACTTCTAAAGCTATGCTAAGAGCAGCAAAGCACAGACACCTATGTTCAAAGTAAAAAAATCTGCCTGAGGTTTGCACGTCTCCTCATCTTCTGTTGTATGGTTAGATAAAAAGGGATATTTTTTTAATTCTCTGGTACTCAAAAGGATTTATAGCACCTTTTTGCAGGAGATTCACTTCATGAGGCTGCTGCTGGAGAGCAACCAGCTCATTAAGGAAAAGTTGAGAGGACAGAATAAGAACACAAGTTAAAAATTAGTTGGAGTAATAAATAAATAAATAATCACCACCACAAACAATAGAAGAGGTAACAGATCTTTGTCTCTTTTTCCTTCCTATCTCTTTATTTTAATTAACATAGCATACCACTTTGTGAAACATCTCCTTTCCTACCAACTGACTTGTAACTCCTCTTCAAAACTCCTTAATAGCAAACTCTCCAGAAATCTTTTCAATATAATCTTATTCTCTATTCATAAGTGGTCACTAATACAATAGAAGATCAATACAATATAATTATTTTGATAAAACAGTATGATATTGTAAGCTTCAGTAAAATGTTGGAGACACTAGCAAATAATGTTCTTAAAATCTACTGCAGCTAAAAACAGAAACTACTGTAAATCATGTCTTAACTAACTAATGTCTAAAAAACCTGGAGTTCCTAATGGCATTTAAGGAAATTTCTCCATTTGCTATGAATCGGCTCATCAACTGTATTTATTAACTGGGGTAGTACCCTTCAGAATTTTTATGTCTAAATAAAAAAAGCTTGCTGTATACAGCCTCCTCACCAAGGCATAACTTTTGATATTCAAGTTAGAAATGCAATGTTAGCCCTTGTATTCATATCATTCATCATCAGAAATTTTCATCACCTTTTAAAGAATCCTTAGCTATTCCTCTAACAATTAATATAAGAATGGAATTCTTTTCCACTACATCTCTTCATATTTCAATCTATTTGTTAAAATATTGAACAGAGCTCCTTTTGGAATATTCCCTGCCACATCAATCCCCCACAGAATTGTTTATCAGAAGCCAAATGGGGCACAAGTTGATGGGGCAATACAGCTCTAGAACTGATGACTTGAGCCATTATCAGCATCAGTATGTAGAATATCAACAGGATTTCTACTGCACTAAAAATAGTCACAGTACTGCTAATATCTTTAATTTCCAGAAGAGCATAATTTTCATGTTGCTACTCAAAAAGCAACATTTTGTTCAATATTTTTATACTCAGGAATGCCTTTTTTTTGATAACAGACTAAGAACACATGCACCAGCTCTCAGCTGACTTCAGTATGACACACATGCCAATGTCACATACACAGATCCCCTACAAGTATTAGAGAAACATGAGGAACTTGTTAGGAAGGTAAACAAATACTGCAGTAAAACTAAATAAATAGGTAAAGCTTACAACATAGGGCTGAAACTTCTACAGAACCACATCTGTCTAATCTCTAACTAAAGGAGACTCAAAAATTTCTATGTTTGCAATTGTCTTGACTAAATTTTAATGAAGGAAGCTATAGGTAAAGCTTCAAGCCCATTGTTTTGAAGAAGCCTTTACAAAGAGTTCAACAAAACTGCAACTGGCAAAAACTACTGAAAATTATCTACTTCTTAGGCCATTCACATACTTGAAGAATTAAAGAGTCCTTTGATTTAATTCAAATTCTATCAGAATAACATATTCAACAGTAACACTACTGGCTCATTCTCCATGTGCAAACTGCTGTCTTGTTTCTGAAGCAAGCAGAAATAAAATCTTTTAAAAAACATACATTGTCTCCCAATTAGCTGAAAGATCTTACATGTGCATGCCCAGAAATATGAACAATTTCAATCTGATGAGTTTATAAAAGGGTAAAGCTCTGCATTAAATTAACTGTACGGCTTTAACGTGATGACTTGATCACTTCTGTATTCTGGTGCCTGCAGAAAAATTGCATCAAAACTATTTGATAATATAATTTCACTGAAAACATTTAGAAGAATTCTATTTATATATGAATAGAGATGCCTCTTGGAATAAAACAAGAAAGTCCAGACATGAAAAGAAGGCATTGATTGACTTGGAATTACTGACATGATGTTTTATTGAAAAAGTCTTAAATCTTAAACTTAACAGAGGAATCAGAAAATGTATTTGTTAAAAGCCTTTAGATGTCAGTATATATAGTTCAAGGCTTATATGCACTTCAGTGGTATTTGAGTGCTAAACCACTAAAAATCAAGCATACTGTCTCAATACCTTAACGCAAATTAAGATCATGACTTACAACCACATTAACCTTTTTGTGCCAGATCGCCACACAAAATAAAGACATCAGCATTATTTGGTGAAATGGAGTCAACTCTGTATTCTGGCTCTATCCTTCCAAATCTTTTACCAAGTGAATGACTTAAATACACAGTTACAACGAGGGAAATCCTAAATTTTTGCAGCTAGATTCACCACTAAACAAATAAAACCAAAGAGCAAATATTAATAAAATAAACATATTTGTGTTTAAAGAAAATTTGCATACTGTAGTGTGTGTCTCTACATTATTGCTCAGAATAGAAATGGTCACCATTCTTCAGAGGACAATGTAGACGTCCGTTTTAAAAGCATCTCGTTTGCTCTGGATAATGAGCCAAGAGCAGGAAGATTATGTGTCATATCACATCTCCATCTTAATTACTTCTCTATCAAGTGTGTCACTGAGACATTATTATTTTAGCTGCTCTAGAAGCTGCTACAAAATCTTTATAATCATATACTGGGCATAACTTTTCTTTCCCTGTTAATTCAGTGCTTTGTAAAAAAAGAAGGAAAACAAAAGTCAGGCCAAGCGCAACACATTAGGGAAGTACATTTATGGAAAACAGTTCTGCCAGTTAATTCATTTCCAACCAGTCCAGAGAATAAATAAGCATGAACTCATATGAGCTCTTGTAAAGTGCAATGTTTGTTTTTGAAGCTTTTTGAAAGTACATTTCTTTACCCATCATTTAACTTTCTGTAAATAGTTAATAGCACTATTGAGAGTGGGTTAGAAAGGGCCTTTTCTGTGCAGTTCATTTATTGCATCTCAGCTTCCAATAATTTAGGAAGTTATGATCATGCACATGTTACTGCTGCAACCCTCCATACCCTCCACCAAAAAAAACTGAACTGATGTTTCATCCTATAAGCAGATATGCAAACAGGTTTAAAAAGCACGGTAGAATGCCTAAATAGAATTATAATTCAGATAAGTTCATAGAATAATCATACACAGAAAATAGTGAACAGGAGCACAATTCAAACAGTTTATCTGTACCCATTGCTAAATTTGCATTTAAGAAGGGTACCAGAACTGAAGATGGGCCACACCAGCCAGTACATGTCTCAAAAATCCCACTTCCACATGGGTCTGCAAAAGTGTGCACTACAGGCACCTGTGTATGCGAACAGAGAAACTGGGATCAGGGAACAGCAGGTAATAGTGGAAGTGAGAATTCTTATTAATTCTAAAACAGCATGGCATGTCAGAAGATCACAGCAGAGCACAAACTCAGAACTCTACCCAGGACCAAGCACAAGTCCCAGATAGGTTTAAAGACTCTCCAAACCCTGCTGAGTTAGCAGGACTCCTACTCACAGACAAGGCCCTGCTGTCCCACATCCCAGCCAATGGAAATGCGGCATTCCTTACCCCAGACCCTCAACTTACTTTGCAAAATTCTACTATAAAATGATAGTAAACGCAGCATATAGCAATAGTTTATTGCTATTAATAAAGGCAATAAACAAGGCTTTAACCAACCATGAGAGAAACCATTAAGTTACACTCATGTTTTAAAACCAAACCTTCTTTATTTGAAGGAAATTATTCCGGCACACACAGTATGTGACCACAGTTATTCCACCAATGTTCTTGTGTTATGTGCCTGGGGTAGGCAGCAGTCATTTTAAGTATTTAGTAAAACAGATGGGTCTGCCCTTGGTACTGCAATTCTGTAGCTGTAAAAATCACTTCTGTTTCATAACTGACCATATGAAGTCCAAGTGCTGTGTAAACAGTATTATTCTGATTAATTACGAACATAATTAGAAATTACTCTAACAAATTAATACCACTCTCCTTCCAAGAAAAGTACTTATTTTTATTTCCAGGTAATTGTACTGAACATATTTGCTTTATATCTCTAGAATAACAATACCTCACTGAAGTCAGACAGCATTTATCTGACTTACCAGAACGATGGTGATGTTGCTCTTCCAGGAACTCCAAGTCAAGCATTAGGTCATCTTCATCCAACTCACAGGAACCCAAGTTATTCAAAACATCCTAGTATACGTATTAAAAAAAAAAACAAAACAAACAAAAAAAAAAAGGCAAAGCATTAGAAGCATTTAGACAGCTGTTTTAGCCAAATGGCTCTGCACAAAATAATTTTCAATCAGACCTGGAAAATATGTTTAAGTAGGAGCAGAAAATTTTTCTGCTAACACTAGACCAGTGAAATACAGAATAAAACAACAGTCCAAGCTGAAACATGCTTGTCACCATTCTCTTTTTAGAGGATCTGAAATATTTAATAAAATACCCCAGAAATACAAGTAATACCATCTACCTAACATTTTTTTTTACTGTTTAGTGATGGTTTTGTGTGTTTGCAAGTGTAATCATAACTTCTATTGAAGAATAAAAATGTTATTTTTAGCACAACATAAAAGTATCAGTGCAGGGTTTTTTATAAAATTTTTGAATTCTAAGCACTGCCCGCCCTTACCAATACACTTTGAACAGATATTTACTGTTCTATTTATCCAAAGGATAAAGAGACAAATTTAGCATAAACAGGAAATTCAGGCATGAATTATAAACCCGTGAATTTTTAAGTATTTTTGTGGATGGCATGTGCTTTTATAGACAGAGGAGAAATCTGACTCTGGCGTAGCTGCTTAGGTCCTCATTACCATTCAGTGATTAAATTTGTTTGCCAAGTCTTAACTACAGACAGATAAAGCAGGTTTACACACAGGGACAGTAATTCTCTATCTTCTTCCCATGTATTTCTTATTATATGGTCATTTATTTTGACCTGGTAATACACTGATTTTCTCCCCAGTCACCAACACCTAATCAAAGCTAATACAATGCCTTCTCCAGCTGGCATTTTGTTTGCTAATACACAAGCAATACTGCAGGGCTCCATTCTTCAGTCCATCCACAGGCAAGTAAGCTCTTAGACGCTGCAAAGGATGGATGCTGGCACCCTAGGCACTGCATATGCTCCCAACACTAATGTAACAGAAGTAATCAGAGTAAAAGAGGCCAGGTTATCATATCAATGCACTGAACTGTCTGGGAGACCTCTGCACAGTAATCCGCTGTACAGATACAGACCCCATTGATAATGTTGTTACTGCATTTTTGCTCCCTTTCTAAATTTAGATGCTTTTATGCACTCAAGCTTAAACAAATGGTATATTAAACTCAGAGAATGTACAATATACTTTTTATATATTGTTTTTATAATGTAACAAAAAAAATTAGATTAAAATATCCAGAAGAACAATCCCTGCAATTTTTAAGCAACAGCTAAAAGTTACTCATGCTAGTAGAGGCAAAAGGTAAAAAGGTTGGAGTGCACAGGTTTGTTCTTTACATTAAAATTATTGTCTATATTACAGCTAATCAACTGAATCCACACCAATATTAATGCTGAGCATCCTTTGATAAGTTACACTAGCAAGGAGCAATGAATTCATGCTAATTGAGCATTGCCTACATCTTGTGCAGTAATTTATGTGTGGCCTGAAATCCTGGGAGATTGCCTGCAAAAACATAGTGACTCACAGCTTTCATCAACAAATTCCATTTGATTTGGAATTAACAAACACAAACAGAACCACAACTTTCTAAAGTGAAGAGCTGAAGAACCATGTAAGAGGGACCAAAAGAAAAGAGGTTGTAATGAACTCTCCTCTTGCTAAATACTGCTTTTCAAGAAGGCCTGAGTAATGCTGCAAGTGGAGGCAAACCATTCTCCATCTACACTCTCTGCTCTGCAGGGCTGACGTACATGATATGCTCCATATAACAACACCTTCCAGGCCACCAGAGCTGAGGGCTCCCAGCTGCCCTCCCAAAGCACCTGTGAGCCCCTTGCCTTCCCTTTCCTACAGCCTCTTCAACTGCACCNCCCCCCCCGGTTTATTCTTTTACAAGCGCCTCCTCCAAGGAAATTGTCTCCCCTCTGTTCAAAGGAGTTCACTTGTTCTTTATAAAGGGGCAAATCACAGGACTGGAACCAAACAAATTAGAGCAGCTACTGTCCATCATGGCAAGAACATGGGTTTGACAGGGCTGCTCCCCCTCCAAGGATGTCAGTGATGGCAGGAGTCCAGCTGGCTCTGTGCTGTGGTGGCCCACCTGTGGGCAGAGTTCTCCCACGGACACAAACCAAAATGAACTCACAAACACATAAAAGCTCACCCAAGCAGAGAGCAATAGTTAGATTCCCAGGGCTGTTCCAAGGAAGTACTAGTTTCTCAACACATATAATTAGAAAATAAGAGAGCTGAGCTCTCAGAATGACCTACCTAAATGTCACAGTGCGGGTCAGTGATACCACTGCGAGTGCACACCAACATCCTCCACCCCTCTGCCCCCTCACCAAGATTCATTACTCCTTTGTGGCTAGGATAATGAGCAAAACCCATAATTTCCTTTAAAGCTAAATATCTCTTGACTCTGCCCATTCTTCCCCTCAACACTGCCACATCAGTCTTTGACGAACAACACAGTTAAATATTAAAAACAAAATAAAAAAGATTGAGCCCTGAAGAGCATTCCCAGTGAATAGTTTAAAGGCTTTGCTACACAAAGAAATTAATTCTTCCATCAAGGTCTCAAGGAACTATTAGTTGTCTATTTAGGGGAACATACCCTTTATATATTTTAGGAGGCAAACCATGTGTTAAAGCACAACCTTGCAGAAAATACCTCTTTACTGACCCTGTAATAGACCTTCAGACATACTTGATACTTACAGGTTGTGCTTGACTTCTACTACAATTTTGACTTCATAACAGACTCAAAATTAGCATGACAGTGCTTTTCTTTTCTAGTCTATCTGGAAGTGGATCATAACCTCTGAGAAGAGCACATAAACACAATCAGTCATTTGCTCACACTGCTCAGATTTTCCTGGTCAGCATTGCCAACCATACTTTCCACCTCTAACTTGGTGGACTACCACTGTTATTTTAAGAAGTTTCTCTTCACACAAGAATTCAGCAGTAATAATTTAAATGTTACCAACTCAGACTGAACAGCAGCAATTCGTACAATGGCTCAGGATGACTTTGATAATAAATGGCTGTAAGCAGAACAGGATGCTAATCTAAGAGTATTTCAAGGCATAAGTAACTTCTCATAAACAAATTCCATATTTAAAATTCTTTCAGCAACGACAAGAAGTACAAACTGCTATTTTCATCCAACTAGGTGTCTTACACAAGACTCATTCAATTCTATGGTACTCAGCTTAGTCTGGGCCCAGTCACAACTTCCTCAACATTTAAGTAATATTGGTCTATAAATAGTTTCAGTATCAGAAGATACCCAGTAATTAGGACAGGTATAGTTCAGAAGCAGCTGAAACCTTTTAGTAAGAGAGAGCAGAGTAATACAGTTTCTCAGTTACTATAAGATTACTTTTAGTAATAGAGAAACTGTATTAAGGACACAGTTCCTCCAGCCTCAGAAGTTTACTCAGGCTTGTTGAAGGGGATTTCCTTACTACACCTTAGGTACCCCTCCCAATCTCCTCTCTTCCCAGTTTCCCTTCATAAAAATGAAAACTCAAAAGAAAACTAGTGCATAATACATAAATTTTAGTCCTTTCCAGAACAGCAAAGTATTTAATTATTTTTATACCAGTTCAGTTAGGAGGACAACACTAAAACTGAGTTTGAAAGCTGGAATAAATAACAACAGCTTTAGCAGTAAAGATATATATAAAATGCCTAAGATAGCAGGTCTCAAATCTACCATTGGGCCATAAGTAACAAAAAACAAATAACATCTCTTCATCAAGGTTTCTTTACCATTTTTTTTCTAATAATTAGAAAGTAAGTAACTAACTTACACGTATAAATACCTTGTCAAACTACTGTTTATGGAATTATAGGATAGTACTCTACAAATTGACTACTGTGCTTTTCAAAAATGGCAATAAAACATGCATATGAATATGCAAATACACTACTGTATATTTAGTTGAGCAACATAATTCAATTCCACATGGACCAAGCAAAACAGTATTAATTGCACAAAACATAAACCATGCAGAACTGAGTATTTACAACTAATAGATAAAACCAAGTTTAATAATTTGGTAACAGCAAGGTCCCAAAGGCTGCAGACACAGATTCTCTGTCATTACCAGCATTTTTGGAATGTTGTATCTGTTATTTTCTAACTTTATTCTAATTAACATGCAGTCCCTGATCAACATGATATTCAAACAACTTTTGTATATTTTTGAAGTACTACAGTGGTCATCTTTAGAGAGAGTCAACCCTGATAAATCTTGTTTTGCTGAGCAAGGGAATGCAATTTTTTTTTTTCTGACCAGTGTTTTTGGTTACCACACACAGGTTGAATCAGGGGCCTTTCATTTTCCACTGCATTTCCAGATTATTTTACACAGATTGAGATTTTCATTTCATTGCTGTACTGCAATGTGTTACTACAACGAAATCTTGACTATTTGTTCAGAGACTGTTAAAGGGCTTTGAGAACCAGAGGTCCAGTAAGCAACTTAAGCTACAAGATTGAAGCACTGGCATGCTTGCAATTTCTCAGTTCAAAAACATCTCTCAAACATGTTAACACAATTTAACTCTGGTTATAAATACATTGATATAACCTTACTGTAAATAAGCATGAACATATTGATTCTATTTCAATCTTTAATGAATGTTTTGGTCAACCTTTGCACTGTTGGAGACTTGTGGCACTGTACATCCTCTGACGTTTGCCTTGCACAATTCTCACTGCTGCTGCAACTTAAATTGAGCAGTTGAGATCTAGTAATGGGCATCCCACTTAGAAACCTGAGTCCTGTACACACACAGATACACATTTTTCCTCAAATGTCTGTAATTCTGCCCCACTTCCTCTTTAGACTGCATCAGCTAAGCCCTAAACCTCAGGGGAATATTTTTTAACACTTCTTTCCCCCCAGAAATAATAATGAGGGTCTCATTTGCATAAGTGATTATGCAGCGATCACTGGATTTCCAAAGATATTTTTAGAACTACAAGAACAGTATTTTAAATTCACTTTGGGTTCTGTTTTGCTTTCCTTTCCTTGCACATTAGACTCGAGACATCATTCTAATTGTATTCCTCTGTGTCACTGTTCTTACTATTTTCTAAATACAGATTTTCATTCATGTTACTGGTGGGAGAGGCAAGGATATTTCTAAGTGTAAGGATTTAATGTTCATGCCTCCCCATTGAAATTATGTGCTAAATGTGGTTTGTAAAATTCCTCTCAGAGTTTAACAGTACATTAATATTTAATATTATAGATTCCTTTTTTACTTCACTGTAGAAATATGTGGGAGGCCATTTGAGATCAATGCCTTTGCAAGAGTATATAGAAAACACGCTCTACAGAAAATAATTTGATTTTTTTGTAAAGTCACATGTATGACAATTCACCTGCATCAACAGAGGGTCACTGAATATCTGATGCTGGAGAAGAACAGAATTAAATACTTATTTCAAGACTGAAATGATTTCTAAAGATTGCTGAAGGATAGTACTTCATCAAAATTGTATTCAACAAAGGAACATAGCATACAATCAGCATAAGAATGAAAACTGAGACATACTCAAGGAAAAAGAAAGACCTTGAGCTATTTAAAGTAATGTTAGCTGCTAGAACTGTACCTGAATAATTCATGGACATAATGAAGTATTTCCCCTTCTGCTCTCTCCCACACACTTCAAAGGGAAAATCAAAGTACATGAAATCCAGCAAACAAAAACTTTTAAAAACATAGAATCTCTGCCAACAGCCTAAAAATCTTTAATTGTAAGGTTATGGATTATCTTCCATATTCCAAGAGCAGCTTAAACCAGTTCTGTTTTCCTAAACAGTACCACCCAAAAAGTGTATTATTCCCTCCACAAACAAACTGAAGACTTCAGAAAAGAAAAAATAAATGTTGTCATGTTTGGTAAGAACACCTTCTGTAGCTAGCATGTGAAAATCCAGTTATATAATAAATTAATGTGCCCTTAAGAACCAAATATAGGAAATAAGCAGTGGAGTTAACAGTCTAACTACAGAGCTAAGATTCATCATAGTAGTCTTTAAAATATTTTCTACATGCACTCTTTCAGCTGTGTAAGGGAAGAGCAGTTCTTTCCACCTCATTGTTGTTTCTGCCCTTTTGATTCTCTGTGCATTAAATCAATGTCTGCAATGATGCTCCTCTTGCCTGAGTGATTATAGCTAATGGCCTCTCCCAACAGGTCTGGAGCTGGCACTCACCCACACATTGCGCCACAGATCCAGGCAGCTCCCTGGAGCAACACAAGGGAAATACAGCCAAGGCCAAGCACTGCTGGTGGCAGGAACAGGACCTGCCCATGGCTCCTCTCCTGCCACAGTGTCAGTCAAAAATAGAGGGGCAACAGCAAGTGCTCTGGTAGCACAGAAAAGCTGCCAATAGTGTAACTGGTAACAAGAAACAAGTATTTTGTAACACTGCTAAGCACAGGAATATGAATAACAAGCTGCTCCAAAGAGTCTAACAGAGAAAAGTTACCTATTTGCACAAGCCACATGTAGGAAAACACACAAAAAACCTCAGAAAGATGGTAACAAAAGTGGTGTGACAGGCAGGAGAGACAAGCGATGGAATCAGAACTAGTCCTCATTCCAAAAAATTAGATGACCCACAGGAAAGGGGGATAAAATCTCCTCCCTTTCCTTTTTGGGGTGGAGGGTGATAAGGACAAAGCCATCAAGGACAAGTGCACAAAGAAGAGAAATAAAGAAGCAGCACACTATGGAGCCAGTTTCCAAAACTTGAAAGAGCAGAGCCTGGCCTCCACAGCCCCAGGGAGGGCGATGGCAAGGACCATCCCAGCACGATTGGCGTTGTTCCTCATCTCCTAAACAATCCCATTTTTACTTCAGCAGCCATCTCGAACTCATACATACATACAGGTATGCACACACACCCACTTGCGACACAGGCACAGATAAACAGCCCTGAAAAGAGCCAGGAGGCAACAGGTGCCCTCAGCATTTAAGCTTTAAACCATTTTTAAATAAATCTAAGCATTTTTAAGCAGCTAGTATAGCATTCTAAATCCATGGTCAAGTCAACCCTAGACAAGGATCAGCTCTTGACAGACCTGGTAAGAAGTAGTCACCTAACCATGAATTCCTGATTTGTCAAGAATTTTTAAAGTAAAAGCCACGCTGAAAATGTGCTAAGGCTTCCTTGCAGTAGAAGGCCTGAGAATTATATCTGAAAAAAGAAAAAAAAAACTCTCAGAGAGGTGTTTTTCTAAATGGCCGTGACTCCTTCAAGTAATTTTAGGACATTGAAAGTCACTTTGGTTGTAAAAAGAACCAAGACAACGGGATTTTCTGTGTTCAAAAAGGTATATACACTCTTCATACATGAATCTGCATTTTCATTAACAGAATCCTAGGGGAAAAATAAACACTCTTAAGAAAGCATGAAAATACAGTCAAAGAAATGCAATAAAACTTAAAAGGACCAAATAAAGTCTCCTTTAGTAGATTTTTTTTTTCCTCTTCACATACACATATGCTTTCCTCCCAGAAGAGGGATACACGTGCAACATGTAATCTGCTTTGCGGATTAGTTAATGCTTTTACAGCTTTTGTAATATGCAAAGCATTATGCAAGCATTCTAGTGCAGTCATTATTGGAACACAGCTTTGGGAAATTTTTCTACACTCTTGCCAGATTTTTCTGCCAAACACAGAAAAAGCTTCTTGAGCATCTCTATCCTGCATTTATATAGGATATAAATTAGACCACTCTGTGAAGCTTATTTGTATACACCTTAGACATGTGAGTAGATCTAAAGAGTGTCCAACAAGTTATTCAACAGATGGATTTTTTTTCAAAACCACTCAAATTACAAACATAAATTAGATCTAAACCTTTTGTCACTTGAAACTTTGTCTGTGTCCTGAATGCGCCCAAGTCAGTGCTTCAGCCAACATTTAAAGGGTCAAAGCTTGCTTTATAACATCTAAGTAATCTTAAATCTTATTTCTGTCTTTGCTCCAGTGGTACAGAGAGGAGAAAAAAAAATAATATAACCATAGAACTAGTGAGAACTCCAGTGCCAAAAGGACAAAAATTTCATATCAGGGGATACAAGAGGGAGAACCTCAGTATTTCTAGTCATGACAAACCCCTACCACTCCTGTGTCAAACTCTTACCTAAAGAACTACATCAGAAAAATTCACCTATTGCACAATCCAGCACATCCTATTGCACAATCCAGCCAAATCCCAATTTGGCACAGTCATCTGCCAAACACAGCTGAATTCAAACTCCTTTCCCCCAACAAGTACATACCAAGCTCAAGAGCTGATTGATTTTTCTTGCAAATAAAATAATGTTCCGGTTCTAGTTATATCAGCCATACTGTTGGAGTCAGCACTTTTGGATGCCAAGTGAGGATAATCTGTTTCATGGCTTGAGCATGATTTTGTTTCTAAGAAAAGACTAAACTTTCTGCATATCAAAAACTCAAAAATCTTTTAGACATATCACTAAATAAATATTTTCTTCCTTCCCAATATTATTATAAGCCAGTTAAGGCTGAATCTTCCTTTTCTAATTTGAAATTCTAATGTCTAATATAGGTGATAAACCACTGAAAAGCGAGCCCTGTAAATGAAACCACAAGTGACCCTTTGGTATAGTGTCATTAATGCAATACATAATAGATATGCTATGGCTAATACTATTTGAATTCTTTCTGTTTCCATGGCAACTTTGGCCTACAGCTGCTCTGGTAAACAGGGGTTTATCACATTCTCTGAGAAATTCTTCTGTTTAAAGGGCATTTCTCTACTACTGCATACTTTTCTCCACCTTCTTCATTTTTTTGGGTTTTATTTTTTTCTTTTTCTTTTTTTTATTGGAAGAAAAAGTGCAATGTCATTTATTGGTCCAGAATAAAGTAGTTTTTTTTATGATTATCACAGTTGAGTGGGCAGTGAGTTGGGAACTTGAAGCAAGGCAAAATGATACAAGCTCTGACTAACAGCAGCAATACAAAATGCAGCATCCCATGTTGGAGAGTTACTGAAATCACAGAGGCAGAAACCACAACCACTTGCTAGAAATCCTGCAATGCAGCCATTTAACTGGCTTTTTTACCTCTCCCCTGTACTTCCAACACTATTTGATGCTTAAAACACCTGCCTCTTTCAGTATCTACATCTGCATCATCTTCTAACAAATATTTGGCTCTAGACCATAGAATGGAACAACAGCATCAGCATCTATGAAATGGTGTCCATTTCTTTCCCATGATTTACACAGGTGCTTTACCTGCACAGAAAAAATTTGTCATGCCAGGCATGCCAGCTTAAGAACAGAACACGATATGTGGGTATCAGAGCTCACTTGGCTGTTATGTCCGATTTTAGAGATGCCCAAAACTGCACCAAAGCTGCCACTCACCTTTCCAACCACAAAGAGGGACAAGCAACAGAATCTGGCTGTGTTGCAGCATTCACCCCTTCCAAAAAAATTATCTGTTTAAGTCACTGTGCTATTAAGAGGGTGATCTCCTTGCCAGAGCAAAGGAACGGGAGGATAACTAGGCTAGCTTAAAGCGTTTGGACATCCCTGTCTGTCCAGCCTACCCCAACAGCAATGCTAGTTTTCCTCACTGCTTCAGAGCCTAAAGAAGAGGCTGAAGATGAGTCCCTTTGGCAAAGAACTCACAGTTCAAGTTCAACATAACCCCATAATTAGCAACGCTATTTGCCTCACAGACTGTTACTTGTTCACAGGATATCCAATCCTTCAGTAATTTGAGTCAATGTAACAGCTTAAAAATCAGACTTCAGTCAGGCTTATCAGACTGAGGAAAATGTAGTTGCTGATGCATTCCAGCCCCTGAAGTTCAAATGATAATGTTACATAAAATGTATGTTACATATACATGCATATATACAGTCATACAAGTATTGTAGAGACTGGATCAGTGTCTGGATCAGAAGAAAACAACATTCTAAAACATTAGGTACAGGATTTTTCACAAAGCAAAGCACTGAACTTGTTTTTCACTCTGCTTACAGGTCTTTTACCCCCAATTCTGCTTCCATTTCTTCCTGTTCACTGTGTGGCTTTGCTTTTAAATGGCATCTGCTGTGATTCTTTGACAATTCCCATTCTTCCTTTAACATAACAGAAATAATGTGCATATAACACAGAATAAGAGCAAAGAAATAGCACCACAGAAATGCTTAGAAGGACAGTGAGTGAAAAAACACAGTCACTGAATCAGCAGCTTCATTGTTAAAGGCTCTCTGGTTTGCCATTAAATACCATACATGAAGTCACAGATTTCTTCATTCTGAGCATGTGACAAGCCTAGTGTTTGAACAAATGGAGATGGGTGGCCTATTACACTGATGAGTTAGACATCAGACAGTCTAGAAAGGCTCAGCTCTGCTAGGAAATACTCCAAAGACCTTTTTTACTAATCAACATTTATGCATCTTCAGTCTAGAGAGCAATTTAAACTCTTTGAGGTCATGGTGACACTGTCAGAAACTTTCTCAAACCTTAACCAAAAAAGACTATCATTATAATGATTTTCACTTGCCATTAATTCCCAGCTGCCTAATTTAGTACAGTAGAAAGCAGTCCCTCAGTACTAATTGGAATAAATTTTTAATTTAATAGTTGAATGTGCTCCAGTTTGGGGTTTTTTTCTTTCATCAAATCAATGCTCTCATTATTTGTTAATGGCTAGGTGCTCAGGGCAAATTGTTAAAAAGCCTAAAAAATTATATCCTCTTGGTCAATAGTCTAGATTTTAAAAGCATTGCAGGGTAAGTTACAATTTTCTTTCAGAATTAAGTGAAACACCGTCTTCTGATTTGAATGGGATAGTGGCATTCATAGGTTTGGATAACATATTTTCTGTTTCATTGCCACTCTAAGTAGGCAACACCACAAAAACAGTGTTGAAGCCAGTCACTTTTTATCCCATAACATGAGCAAGATAAATCCTCATGGACTAAGGTTCTGTAGGCCCATCACAATAAACCTAACTATCTAGAGAATGCTTGCTACAAAATCCTTTTCAGCATATAAATATTTTTGAATTTATACTAAAAAGAACTTAGTCTCTTTAGTGAGACCAATCTTTCACATCTATATACAACAAAGAGAATAAGCTGAAGTACTGAACAGCAAGTGTTTGATATCTTGGAGTTGGCAGACTTACATTATTTTGAAATGTTCAAAAGACTGAGCATACTTTTGAGTATCTTACTCCGGAGCACTTGTACTATACCAGTATTAGTTATACTGAAAGTACAAATTACTTATTCTCAACCAGGTTCTATCCTCTCTTCAGTCAACAGGTTTCAGTACCACCTTTTACAATTATCAGCAGACATCTTCACACATCCAAAATAGTGACATGTTCCTTCTTGGTCAGCATCCCTATTTTTAAGATGCTTTTCTGCATGTAAGCTCCTCCTAGTTGCTGTTGCTTTTAGTGTGAAATAAAAGTACAGAGGTAAACAGGGTCCCAAATCAGGCAGTAGAAGCTACATAAATACTAGATACTACTGAATATGCTGAATAAAAAAAAATGTGATCAAACATTAAAGCCCATCCCTTCTGCAGCCTTAATTCTGTATGTACAGACTGGATTAAGCAAAAATTAGGTGGTTTCTTTCTTTCCACTTACTGGAGTCATAACAAACACAATCATTGTGAAAAAGCCAGTACTGTAAAGACTGTTCTGGAGTTCAGTACTATGCAGAACTATTATTCCCATTTCTTCAGTGGAAGAATACATGAACTTCAACAAACAATAGCTTATTAGCCTACTTTCCAGATAATAAGGTTGATGCCGTCCCATTGTCTAAGCACAACATTTTTTTGTCCTTTCCCTGGGAAATTTTGAACCTTTTCCAACATTCACTGAACTGCAAAGTGACAGTCTCAAAGGCAAAACACAGAAGTTGAGCTATAGCTGAGATTTGTAATAAGATTCAAGCACTGCATCTGCTACAATTAAAAGCCAGGTGGAAAATTTGAGCTGTAACTACCTCGGCTTCCTTCAGATGCAGCATCCTATGCCTAGGCAGAATGGCAAAGGTGTCTTTTAATCACTATCTCTATGCAGCATTTATAAACTAAAAAATTCCAAAAAACTTTATTACTTAGTGCAATATTAAACAAAGAAAGTATACATAGTATCTTTCCTCTATTGTGTCATATTGCATGAAATTTAGCTTTTTCATTTGGGTACAGTGTCAATTACTACATTATTTTCTCAAATGACTGACGACAATGTATAGTAAAAAGGAAACCAAAACTCTGTTATGCCTCACTACAGTAGGATTTCATTTTCCCCTCCATACAGGACCTGCATTGCTACTAAGCAACAGCTCTGAACAATTAGAAACTCTCCCTCTGCTATTCAAAAAGCTGTGAATTCGTTTTACAGCCAGTTGATGCTTACAGAGGATGAGTGAAAGGACGCTGAGCTGGCCTGTCCATCACCTCACTCAAAGCATTACTCCACATCACAAGACAACTCCTTAGCCTGCTACCTGCCCGATGCCTTTAAGGCATCTCTTCCCCTTAGGCAACATCAGAGAACTCTAAAGTTGAAGGTTGGCACATGACCTTGCCAAGCTCCAGCATAAGGATTTCATTTGCCAGGGTATTTGATCTGTCGGGATTCTTTACTCCTGAGAGATCCCATATCCTTTCCAACTCCAAGGACAAGGCACTGCCAGTTTCTTAGCACTGTAGGGTTACAGCTCCCTGGTTATGAGAGTGGCATCAGCAGAAATAAAAAGCTCAAAGAGGCTTCCTTGCCACAGGCCTCACCTGACAGGAAATCAAAAGAACCCTGCTTGCTCTCTTCCCGAAGCCTCAACACGGTCTTCTACACTGCAGAGTGGCATGCTGCTCCTAAATCATCTCCAAATATTATCTGCCTGCAATGTGTATAAAATAAGGAAAACATAAACCATGTTTTAATCAAAAGGCTTAGCTATCATACTACAGAAGAAAAGGAGCAGCCGCCTACTCCGAAGCCAGGCACATTGTACAGCAGTGCGCAACATTCAGAAGAAGCCTAGTGCCACCAAGTGGCTGACTGGAAAAAACCGCACTGGATGTGCCAAAAAGAGACACATTTCCCCAAAAAACGACTTTGAATCACAGTTGGCAGTCAGTTGGTGTTGAGAAAATCAGGTAATCAAAAATTAATTTCTAGGCACAACAATCAACAGACAACTTCACGGATCTATGAAAGAGACAAATGGGCTACTGGCACCACAGAATAATTGCATTCAGTTTTTGCATCAGAGTTCTGTATCATAAATTTATAGTATAAGGGAAAGGTTAGTACATTTAAATATTAATGCTACCCAGAATATAAGAAGTACAACATAATTGCTGTTATTAGGGGCACACCTGAGAGCTGGCTGGCATCCTGTTAATTTTAACTCTGGGTGCAGAGGTTCCAAGAGCATTGTCTGTTACACTCGTATTCTAACCGAACACACACATGCTTTCCTTTCAAACTAAAATCAGGATGATATGGTTGCCTTTAATGCCTTTTGCCCTTGATTTATATGAACTTGATACTCCAAAATTTCATTGCAAAAATAAAACAAGTTTCTAAAAGGTGAATTGAAGAAAAATTACATCAAAAGGGCTTTTTTTTTAAATCCTTGGAAGAAAGTTCACCTTAAAAAAAAAAAAAATTAAGAACTGAACCTGTGACTGACTGTCATCTGTCTCACTCCTTATTTCTTCATGGGAGTTCTTAATCTGAGTATAAACTTATTATGTTACTCTGGCCCAATCATGGTGATTTGAAGATAACTATGAAACATAGTGCAAGTTCTTCAGTGGCAACTTGTAATTTTCCCTTTCTGATATAAAAAAGCCCCAGTATACTAATCATACCAACTTTCTGAATCTGTATAAATTACATCACAGGTAATGCTTTATAGCACATAGTTATTCTAAATTTCTCTGCTCTATTGTCAATAAAAAGAAGTGTTCAGTGAACACTGTTTTCTGTTTCATGTGATATACAGGACTAGCTGATGCTTTCACCCCAAACACAAAGCAAAGAAAAATTATGGCTTTAGGGGTTTTTTGTATATCTCAAATTGCCTCTACTTAGGCCAGAGAAAATAACAGCCTCGAAGATATGACTCTGATATGCATTCTTACTGTACTCAAAGCCAGCAATGAGCAAACAACAAAAAGTTGCTGAAGATGGCATTTCTTCTTAAATACTGGGTAGTAGTGAAATTCTCTATCAAGATAAATCTATTCCTACATTGTGTACTCAGAAAAGAGCTAGTAATTTAATCTCTACAGTATTAGCTAATAATCTTTGCTGCTTTAGCTGATAATACAACCCTTAACATAATGCGATACAAATTGAACTAAAAGCAGCCCATCATTACCATTGGGAAGGTCAAGGAGAAGACAGAATTCGTCTTCTCACAGGAGTTCATGGCCTGGAGGACAAAGGATAGGACAGACATACATTAAACGAGGTTCAGACCTGACATATGGACAAACTCATTCCACAGGAAGACAGACAGGTACTGAAACACTTCCTTGAGTCTGTATGGTCTCCAGCCTTGGAAACTTTCAAGGCCCAGCTGGATCAAGCCTGGAACAATTTCATCTGATCTCAAACCTGGCTCTGCTGTTAGCAGGGCATCAGACTAGAGACTTCAGATAGTTCCTTCCAACCTGACTGAAAGTATTAGTATAAAAATCTATTCCTTCCTCAGTGGTCATCACTTGACATTATATTGTTGTTTCTGGCTTATGATAATATTCTAGTAGTGATAAGGTAATAAAACCAGAGTTTTTTTCTCAGACAACTCTAACACTAAATACACGTAACAGCAGACATTCCCATTTGGAGAAACCCTGAGACAATTTATTATGGCAAATTAAACGGGATTCCTTACCAAGTAAGAGAGTACTTTCAACAATCTCCAAGAATTTGCCATCTTCTGCATGTCAAATTTCATCCTACCCTTTCACTCACCAGACTACTTATGTTACACTTCTCTTTTAATCATCAGCCACATCTTGTGTTTACCTTTAAGACAAGTCCTTCCTTTTCTACTTATGCGTCAAGCCTATAAAAGGTTGACTGTAGACAGGCAGCTGGTGAATCTGTTTGGTTCCCAGCTCATGGCTGAGGCTCAACCAACAGCAATTATAAATACAAACGATAACTATTTCCCTGAGGGAATGGGACAGAAGGAGAGGTTATTCCACAAAACATTCAAACCAACAACCAAAGCATCTTCTCCATTCTGTGGCTGTTTCATACATTTAATATATTTCAAAGACTGTGAAAAAAACTGTCTCCTCTTCAGAGTCAGACTCAAATTTGTGAGTTATGAAATTACTTTATGAAACCACAGTTCCTTATTAGAGTATTGCTGAAGAAAGATTTCCAAGTCATTTACATCTGCTGATACAGTATCAGACGATTATGTTTTATACTGACAGATAAGGCAGTCATTGCTACTAGTAAATTTTAAGAATAAAACCTAGCAAGTAAAGATAGGATTCTGCAATTAATTCCCATGCCTAATTTCAGTCTCTGAAGAGTAAACCCTAATGAGCAGCATAACTATCTAGGTGCAATTTAAGTAACATGGGGTCGGTCCTCGTGTATATTCAGAGCTCACATCACGAAAAGGTCACAGCATAGCAGGTGGTCTGCAAATTTATCCCAAGGTGAAACCTCATGGAATCAGCTGGTTGGCAAAGACAACAAAGGCAGCTGTAAGTTTACATGCAGTGTCCCTTGGACTGTCCTCCCCTTTCACAGACTTGAAAATTTATCAGACACCATCCCAAGAACATTTTCAACTATTCCTCACCTCCTACTCCTTTAAACAGAAGCTGTTTTCAGAAGAAAGGGTTACATTCTATCAGCTTAAAATGCAAAGCTAATCAAATTTCAGGAAGGGCTTTTGGACTGGAACTGCACATTGAATAACAGAAGCCAGAAACATTATGAAGAAACAGCACTTCTGAATTTATTCACTTATGAATGAAATTATTTCCCCAGAAGTGCAGTCTTTGGTGAAAAACACTTTTTAAAGGAGCAAGTGGGCAGAAATGTGTGACTAACAGCTGGGCAGGAGTGTGATTATTTCAAAGTACTTGTCTGTAACTGAACATCTTAACATCACTGCCTCTCCTACATATTTTACATGGGCCTTTTTCTTACTCTTTTAGGGAAGTCTGTTCCCTGGCTTGACATGAGTTCATATGGAATGTGAGTGCTGTTGAACAGTTTTGCTATGCATGCCAAAATGCTTCTCTCACTCTTTGCAGGTAAAAGAAAAAGCTTAGCAAAAAGCTTTTTTTCCTGTGAAAAAAGCACTTATGAATGCTTCTAATATAGTCCCAGAAGCTAGAAGTATGTAAATTCAGTGACTATAACTTATATTCTATATATTAAAAATATATATTTTAAAAACAGAAGAATTTGGAATCCCCTTACCTCCATTTCACTCTAGCTGGACATTCAGCCCTTCTCTCCCCAAGTTCCTGACAGTCTGATAGAGTTATAGGAGATATCAGAGAAATACTAGGCAAATCTTGCGTGGACACCAACCAGTTCCATATTATTAGGAATGAGAATTTTTGCCTTTTTTAGCAGTGTCCAAGGTTGTTGTAGAGAGATACAGCTGCCTTACAGTTCCCTCAACAAGTATACTTCGACCATATGGAAAAGTTCCCAAAAGTTACAGTTTTGACTCAGCTGCTTTTACTACCATCCAATCCTAGTACAACATCATCAACACTCCTGACCAAAGCCAAGCTTAGCAAGCATCAGTGTTCTGCTCTTCTTTCATTTTTCATCTCAGGATCCAAGATAATTCCAGATATGGACTACAATTAACTACTAGGCAGAAACTGCATTTCTCAAATGCCCTACTGATACCACACAGACAAAAAAGAAATGCAGTCTCCATTCCTGCACTACAGCAAATTCTCCACATGAGTACAGCTCTATCAAAATGGGCCTACCAGTAATTTTTTACTTGAATAAAGTAAAACCTCCAACTACTGTATTACTATTAATTCTGTCGTGTTAGGCTTCAGACCAAGATAAATCTTCCAGTGAAGACACAGGGTAAGTGCAAAAGGCTATTCTTTCATCAGTGGTCATCACAGATATAAAAATAAGACAAGGACTACCTTGATGCCCAGTCCATTTCTGGGGCCTGGAAGAACAAATGACCTACATAGAGGAGTATTACATCAGCACATCATTAAAATGAAGTTCTGATCTGAAATTAATCACATTCTTATAAGGTGGCACTTTGACTAATAAGAAAAAGGACTTGCTGGAGGCTGCAATTTTTTCCTGTTAGTAATGCTTCTGCTCATCCCAATTATTCTCATGAGCACCATAGCACAGTATTTAATCAAGGGTAGAAAGAGAAAGGGAATAGAAAATGAAGTGGTAACTGAGGGAAATGATGGGACACCCTTAGCAGAGCTATCTTCCATCTTACAATACTGAATATTTTTCTTCTAAACTATAGTTAATACATTCAGTGAATACCAAGACATTCTTTTAACTACATAAAATGCAAGTTACATGATAAACTAATTGCTGCGGGGATTTTGGACAGTTCTGTAACATGAAGAGAACGATTTGACAGAGCAATTTTTTGTGCAGGGGTGGGTGAGAGGGTTTAACACAACATTCTGTTCCCTGAAAGATTTGCCCAATTTTTGGGGGGAAGAGAAATAATTCCACTTCTACTTCTGAACAAAGAACAAGTTATCACCTTTCCCCCTCATTAATAAAACTAGGTAAGAATATTTTCATACACAGTTTAATCTCCGTTTCAGATTGCTTCAATTTCACCTAAGTCACTCAACCAAGTGTCTGCTATTGCTGCTTATCTCAAGGGCCTGCAGTAAACATGAAACACTAAAGGCAGAAGAAATTAGTAGAATTTAAGATGACTAATCCCTGAAATAATTCAAAGATCTGAAGACTCAGAACAGAAAAATTTGCCTCTGGAAAAGAGAGAGGAATTACATCAGTTTGGTGGACAAAACGGGCAGTTAGGTTCCAGCAGCTTGCTGATGTGCTAGCATACCTTGGCATGTGTAACAGAGGGTATTTTGCAAAATGTCACTGCAGGAACGATTAGAGAAACACACCAGTTGCCAAAGTTCCTGAGTGACCGTGCTGCAAAGAAACACATCCTATGAGTTTCTGGACATTTGAACTCATAACAAATTCACACAATTATACACACATGAGCCAATACAGAACTATTAATGTCACGCACAGATACACACTCCAGAACCTCTCTCAGACACAAGATATGAGTCAAGTAGCATAACAAACCAAACAAAAAAATAAAAACCTTTAAATTAATAGTCATCTAATAGTGCTTACTATCCACTGCTTACCCAAAATGTTCTTACAGAGATTCACAGTGATATAGATTCCACAACACCCTTAGTCAGACTGTTTTTTACCACCCGTACCATCAGAAACAATTTCCTAAGATACTTGCTCGTCCCTCCTTAATGCAAATCAAATTAATATCAAGAGAAAACTCATAAAGAAACAAAGGCACCAACAACCAACTGTGCTAGATCCATAAGGAAAAAGCCATGGAAAGGTGGCCAATTATTTGCCTTCTGATGGATGTTTCTGGGCTGCCACTTATGAATTGGTATCATGACTTTAGCATGAGCAACACTAGAGAAAGCCAACTTACAAGTATTTCCATTTTAAACCCTTTTATCCTGTCACTAATAACTTGCCTATGCCTTTCATAGTCAGAGGTAGTTCTTCCCAAGTTAGCATAACATACCAAACCAGCTTATTGTTAGTTCTGGAAGAATGCTGACAATAATGAACATAAACTAATATCTCAAAACTCATACATAAATCAATACAAAAGGTGACTGTAGTCAGTGTGGGAGTAGATACCAGCAGAGGAGCTAATTTCCACTGTTCTCTTCCCCTGATGCAATAAACACAGAACTGGGCTGGCTTTTCAGACACTTCTCCTGAATATAAACTCAGAACATAGAACCTCCAATGCCTCCAACTGCCCACAAGCAATGTGTTTTTTTTCTGCTGGGCCAAGTTTAATATAACTGGTAAATTGTGTTCTAAAAACCACTATTTCATGCTGTGAGCCTGAAGCAGCAATATTTTTGTAGCAGTTTATTCACCCGCAACAGACTATATGGAGCTCAGCATCGGTATCTCTTAATCTGTAAAAGTGTGTTTTATTATCATACTGGTGAGTGAGAGACCAGCTACCTCACTGTACGATGTACTCTCAGCACTCTCAGCAAATCCAAACTCAGGTTTCTCATCTGCAGTTCTGCAGGCTGTGCTGATCT
>VWZN01021523.1:122974-133275 GCA_013396955.1 Regulus satrapa | reverse complement strand
ACCAAGGTTTTTCGTTGGCATGCACATTCTTCCAATTAAAGGTAATGGGTAAAATGTTGTCCTCAGTTATGCAGTCATAATCTCCAAGAACTTTGGGACTATTTTATTGGAAGTGATAAACAAAAGATTCTAAAATTTCAGCTGTGATTGCCTGTATGAGATTCAGGAAAGGTGTTATCATGTCCCTGTGCTTTGTGCAGTCCTTTTTCCTGTTACCTTGAAAATGAATACTCCACATCCAATCCCGTGCTCTAAATCTAATTTCTGCCTGTTCGAAATTAGTCAAAAACACCTAGATGCTTGATAGTAGGAACCCAAGATATTGATGCTTTCTGAGGAAAAAAAAACAGTAGTCAAACATCCACCACTTCCAAATGGATGAAGAAGAAAGATGACCTTAAAATATACAGTGTGTCAACTTTGTTTAGGATTTCCTGTTTATCTGCTTTCTGTGGGCTTTCGCTCTATCCAGACATTTATTTTCTTGAATTGTCTGACAGATACTAGGCAGCCATTGGCTCTGAACCTCATAGCTCTGCCTTGCTGTACAGTTGAGTGTTCTGAAACAATGGGTAAAGAGCTGTATCAAACTGGGTTATGCTCATCAGGGATTAGGCACTCTGAAGATCCTCCTTCTCTTCTGAGAGTAACACAACTATACCTGTGGAGTTAACTGGAAAACATTTGTTCTAGTCCTTTCTCCTGTATGCTCTAAACAAAAGGTCTCCTTGGTATATTTTTAGTCTTTCAAGGCTTCCTTTAACTGTAGCTAATACAAGTTATATAGGCTTGTAAATTTTGATTCTTTTTAGGGGTTTATGACTCCCAGCAATCTATATGGAAGTAATTTTGTAAGTAGGAATAGAATTAGTTCTCTTTGTCCCTTTATAAATTCATGCCCTTGAAAGAACACATAGTAATGCTGTCAGCTAGACCAAGGATATAAGCACCTGGTTTGATACCACTCCATTAGAAAGTAACATGGGCATGAAGTATGATCCAGCTGTCTTGGAATTTTCTGTACTCCGATTATCTGACTGTAGTTTTAGACATTAATTAAAAACTGATAGCTATAATTCAGCTTCTTCAGTTGTAGTATTCAGCATATCAAACCAGTTTTTAGGGTCAAGGTCTTTCTAGAGAAGACCTCTTTCCATTTTTTTTTTTTTTGTCCTTTTTTTTCTATTTTCTTTTCATCATTTGATGAACCTTGATGCAGGTCAGCTATTTACCTAGTGTATAGTTCATATTTAGATTTTTAAGTTATTATTATCTGGGATAACGTGGCTTGTTCCTGCTAATTTGAAAAAGAGAATAAAAATAGGCAGATGCAATTTGCTTATTTGGGCAGACAGAAGGTTAATGAGTAAAGCAATGTTGGCATGGAAGAATTCTCAAGTGTAATGACTCAATATTCATCTAAAACAGACTAAGACAGTGGTCAGTTTGAAATTTATAATCTGTCTGAATAGATTGTTATGAAAATCTCCACTACTTTTGCTGGTTTTTTTCAGAAAGTGGTTTGTCCTGGAACATGGTAAAAGGGCAAACCCTGGCTCTAGCCCATCTAAAATGGTTCTCTGGTAAACAAATGTCTGGTTTTGGTTTTTTGTTTGTTTTGTTTGTTTTTTTTAGTTGTGGGTTCTTGTGGGTTCTTTTGTGTGTGTGTGGGAGTGGGGGGGTGTTTGGTTGGGGGGTTTTTTTGGGTTTTTTGTTTTGTTTTTTTTTGGTTTTTTGTCATGACAAGAGTTACAGGACTGTTTTTAAAGTCTGTTTATTGAATTTATAATGTTAAGTTCACATTTAAAAGTCAATTTAAGTCTCACATAAACAAGGTAGCAAAAATGTAATCCTACTTAGAATTACTGTTTCTTGCTTCAGTCCTTCTACTTGCATTTATTTCCACCACAATGAACAATCTCCTTAATTCATCATTTCTTAAGTCAGAAATTGAAAACATTTTCTTACATATTTCAATGTCAAACAATCAAGGTAGTTTAAAAATGGCAATCCTGGATGACGCTGGATATTTTGCTCTTGGGTTTGTGCTCAAAATACAAAATTTCAAAATCCAGACTTCAGAGAAAGATCTGACTGGCTAGAAAAAGGTATACTTTAAATAGAGAATGTGGTTGGTTTAAATCACAGTATTTTTGAGAAAGACTACATGAGCTCTCTGTAGATGTCTTTATAATGAGCTTCCACATTAATTTTAAGAAATCAGTATGATGTGCTGCTTGCAGATTATAATGTAATTCTGTAATACAAATTAGATCAGCTTTGAATGTCTTTGAAATGTAGTGTGTTAAAAATGGTATGTACAGGTTAAAAGATACAGATTCAGAACACCGGGATTTACATGAAATTATCACACATGCTTTGATAGAGTCCTAGACTGATTCAAAAGAGCAAGTTTCATATGAAGCTGTCTCATTTTCTTTGATAGCCACCTTGATCTTTATGCAGTCATCTATTAATTATATTACAGATAAGGTAAATAAAAGTGTTGAAATATTGAGATCACAGCCTCCTTTTTTCTTGTGAAGACTAAAGGTATGCTTCTATGAAGTCAGTGAGCAACAGGGAATGATAAAGGTATTCTTTAACTGTCAGACAGTATTTATTTTGACACGTGACTGAAAGATCTAGAGTTCAATAGCTAAGAGCATAACTGAAAGGGTAAAACTTATATGTGATCTAGACCAAAGGTGCTATAAGGCAATGTATGAATTTTCCAGGGTCAATGCACTAGATAACACTATGAAGGTCTCCCTGGTGGAATTATATTTCATTTAGTTCTCACAAGACTATGCTGGAAGCCTCATCCAGCCATGTGCTGATCACGCCATACAACTGTCACTAGCACCACTCTGCATTCCAGCTTGTTTCCTCTCAGGTTTGGCCCCCCTGATTGCCTCACACAAACAGCTTGAAAGCTTTAACCCTGTTAGTTCTAGAGGAGCCCATCATGCTTAGTACAGACTAAACATAGGAAATTTGCTTATTTTATCAGCATTCAGGATTTAGCAGTGTGGATTTTGAATGTATGAAATCTCCAACTTTTTTTTATTTAAAGGCATCAACATTTAGCTAAGAAGCTACAGTGTCACTGTTACACAGATGTCACTGCAGAATACTCTGTGTCAAGAAATTGGCTTACCTGCTTAGTCTTTAATTCAGAATTTCCGAATAGCAAATTTCTTTGCTTTCACTAAGACTTAATAGAAATGTCTAACCTATAAAAGGTATTTATCATTGTAGGGATGGAATATTCAGCTGAATTAAATGCATTTTTTCACCTTAATATTAAATTCCAGTGTCCTGCCCTCTGCAGAAACAGATAACAGAACCTACCACGAAAAAGAAAATCACATTTATCTCTGTTAGAACAATATCTTGACTTAAACAAACATATAACTCCCTATACAAAACCTTTGTGAGTGCAATAGGTTTAATTCAATTTTTTTATGGACATTATCATTGTCTGAAGACAACTCAAGAGGTCGTCTCTTTATTTTTTGTGTTTGTTTGTTTGTTTGTTTGTTTTTCTTTAGGAGACATCCTTGTATATTTAAATTTTAAACTGATATTGCTAATATTGCATGATATGGCTCTTTGAAATGTAAGTTACTACACCGCTGTCTCCATTGATGTGCTAAAAATTTGAACTAGCAATATGCTCATAAAGTACTCTAGATCACTGCATTAATTATTGGTGCACTTCTTCTTTAAGGGATTCTTTTTCTGGTCCTGTATGTTTCAGTCATAGTCTTTAAAGGGTTTATTGTCCAAACATGCATATCATTCCTACCTCCATTGACGATATTTATGCTATAAATGTATGAAGAGGGAAAACAGTCCCTATGCTTTTAAAAGTAGTTTATATAAATATTGCAAGAAGAAAATTATTCAGAACCCTGTCCAGTATTTTTCTGTACTAAAGTTCTTTTGTAAACTCACTTTGTAGTCAAGACAGATGAGGTTTTTTGTAAGTTTATTTTTCTCAACCAAGGAATGCAATTAGGTGACTTTTATCTAAAACATAAATCTGCTGACTTGCTGCTAAAGTTTTGTAAAATGAGGAGGTAGGCAATGGTTACAGAAAGAAGTTCCTAGACTACAATTATATTGGTGCTCATTCTTAATTTTGTATTTTTCTTTACAGAATGATTATGTGGGAAAACCCTGTGAAGCATACAGTGGCTATAGACAAGCTGAAGAGAGTACAGGGAATGGAAGGAAAGAGAGATGAACCTAAATCCCCTGGGGAAAAAAAAAATATAGAAAGGTATAAAGACATTATTCTTCTTGTAGGATGCCCAAGTGATATCCTCTTCTAGATAGGTTTTCATCAAAAGCCAGTGTTACGCTATGCATGTTAAGATCATCTTTGGTACAAGACAAAGAATAGTAACATCTAAGCATGAAAAAGCAGTGATTTAATATAGCAATGTACTAATGTAGAGAAGGAAGCTTATTCAATAAATAGGTATGTTTTCCATAGAACTGGTTTATTGCCAAGAAAGGATGAGCACTTTAGCTATAAGAACATAACTTCAACAGGTTTCCTTTCATAGGCTAAATTTATTGCAAAATACATTTTCTACTGGATATGAATGTTCTTTGCACTTCTGGTCTTTGGGTGATTGCTCTAAAATTGTCAAAACGGAATAGTGATTTATGCTTCCAAGTCATGTGCATGCTTGACATTTTTGAAAACTACTTCCTGAACTATGTATCAGACCACACAAAGTATGCTTTTATGAACAACTTTTAAATGTCCAATACTTTATTATTCAGATTTACCTTTTTTTGGTTGTTGGGTCTTGTTAAACTTTCTCAGGGGTGGGGAATTGGGAAGGGGGATAAAAACCCCAAAAAACAATTGTCATAGCTCTCATGTCATGCCAGTATACTTTAATTTTCAGACACTTAACTGTAGTAGAAAAGTAACACATTCTGTCTTTCTACTGAATATGCCTATTTTAAAAAAAATCTTTAAATTGTCAATTTATTTTCCTCTCTGAATAAACTTACATATATATTAATTCATATACACGCCACTTTTTGTTTGGGTCCTCAGGGGGGTTTTTAATTGTTGTTTTTTCTGATTTAGTTTTTAATTGTATATATATATATTCACTACAGTATCAAATTCAAGAGCAAAGGCTTTCCAGATCACCTCTGGATTGTCTGACATAGACAAGCATCTCGTACTACAATGACCATGATATGGCCGAAGAAAAACACAGGGCACAAACTAGCTGGAGACACCGGAGGTGCAGCCAAAATTTCTTTTTATGTTCTAAACTGACACTTGTCCTTGCAGCTGTGAGAGCTGGCACTGGCATGCTACTTGTTGATGTGCACAGATACAAAATTTGTGATAGCACTGTGAGAGTCATTAGAGAGGGGCTGACATCAGGTGACCACTTCTAGGTGGCAAAGCAATTTTCGAGTAGAACCTCAACCTTGAAGGGTAAGTAGCAGATAAGCAGGAGAGAAATTGTTTTTTTCCTGGTTCATAGGGGTTTGTTTGTCTGTTCATTTGTTTGTTTGTTTGTTTTTATTTCAGTACCTTTTTTCTACCTTTTACAACCAGTTTTTTCATCTCCTATGGCCTATTCTGAATAATAAGAAAAATCCACTGATTTTGCTTGGATTGACTGTGGCTGAACAATTTAAAGTTAAATGTTGAAGCTTTTTTTTGCTTCTATACTGAGATTTTATCTTTAGTATCGTTTTCTTCCAATATGACAAGTTTTCATGTTAAATGTAGATATACTGCACATTAATATATTACAGAAAGTATTTTTAAAGGTAAAGCTAACAGTTACTTTTTAAATGCTTGGTTAAAAACTTTCTGCCCTTGTTTGAAAATAAAAATAGGCATTTCTTGCAGGAAAATCTCTATCCACAAGACTGAATGACAAAACAAAGGTAGAATCTCCGAGATCAGCTGGGGAATTCTGAGACAATGTCGCACGCACAAATAATTGGGAGAGCTTGTTTTATCATGCATTTTGAAAGGTCACTCACCCTGTGATAACAGAGGCTGAGACTTCAGACCCTGGCTTCCTCTTCCAGATCCTACATGACTGAGCAAATCCAGCAGTGTAGCACACCAGTGACCGCTCAACAGATGTCTGTACCTGGTGACCTCAGACCAAACTTCATCTACTCCTTAGCACACCGTATTCCAAAGCTACAGTGTACGAATGGTGTGTGCCATTACTGGAAATGCTTTTCAATAGAGACGTAAACACCGAAAGGAATTTTAAACCATCTCACAATGTGCATATATCTGTAGAGCACAAGTAAGACAGGAGACAGTTGCACCACCTTTTCCGCTAAATCTAGCAAATTTCCATCTACCACAAAACAAAGAACACTGTTGCAGCAAGTGTAGGTTCAGTCAGAGCTGATTTAAAAAAAAAAAAAAAATTGTAATAAAAATTATACACAGAGCTATCCATAAAAATTATGCCATTTTTACAATTATTCATTCTTGTTCTAATTTTTCTGCAGCTACTCATGGGATACCCCTGTAACACCCACTGATATATTGACATAAGAAGTTCTGAAAGTTTGTCTTTCTCTAAAAATACACTTGAACTAGCTGAATTTCCTGATCTACGTCTCTCCCCAAAATAAACAATGAGTGTGATCTGTTTGCATTTGAGAAATTGCTCTGAATATCCTTTAAGTACTTTTGTAGAAGTGCATTTAACTGCACATATTATTCCAATTTTTTTTATTGTGCAATATTCCCAATATAACAAATCCAAAGGATTTAACTGGAACATAAAAAGCCAATATCCTTAATATGATATGTAAAAGATTAGCAATTATATTTAATATTTTAACATTTATGAAAATCTTGATTTACAATAGATTATCTTGGAAAAGATCCCATGTTATTTGTTCCCTAATAGTCCCAGGGACATTTGACTTTTTCCAAAAGAAATATAAATATTATTAAAAAAACTCAAGAAATTTGGTGTGTGTATATGTCTAGAGAGAGGTTACTTTCCTTTTCATCTTTTCTTCATCCAAATTCTGATTTATTTGCCTTTGTCAGCTTAAATTAGGCTTTTAATGTTATTTTAGCATTTTTTATTTAATATGTACTGCAAATGGTCTGGGCCTAATGTTAGCACAGCTGTGAAATTTGATTTTTATCCTCTTTACTAAAGGACTTGCGGGAGTATAAAGATTTTTATAACAGTGCTTCCTAAGGAGGTAAAAACAATCAATATACTACCACTTAAAAAAAAAAAAAAAAAAAAAAGTAGATAATTTTCCCAGTACTCTTGACCATAGCAGTGAAGCAGTGATTAAATAAACACTAGGTACAGTCATTCACTAGCTTGTAAGCTAGAAAGGATAATTTAGCCACTACCACATATGCAATTCTGGCACTGTGACAATTGATCCAATGTATCTCATAGACTCATGTGCTAATTGAGTAAAAGAACCTCTGGAAATTATCTGATCCTGCAAGGCCATGTGCAATTGGGCTGCTCAGGGATGTGTCTGGCATAGTTTTGGATATCTCCACAGAAAATTCAAGAAATTCTTGCACGTTTCAAAACCTCTGTGGAGAAAAGATTCTTTATAATATCTAAAAGTTGTACCTTCCATCAGTTGTTTTCTATCCTGTGACTGTGCAGCTGTGCCTAAAGCTGTGGATCTGGCTTCTGACATTCTCCAGGGTAGATGGAGACAGCAGTAATATCTCCCTTTCACATACTCTTTTATTGATGAACAATGATCTAAACCTCCCTACAGGTGTTCTGCACCCCAGTCCCTGCTCAACCTGATGGTCCTCTGATGAGCTCTCTCTTGGCAAGTCACTGCTTGATTTACACTACCTGGGGAGCACAAAATGGACACAGCATTCCAGGTTTCTCTCCTTCTCAGAGATGAACAGAGGGGGACAGAGAATCCTTTGATCTGTACCTCCCCATGTCAGCTCAGCAATACCCTTTGTTGTGAAATTATCTCCAGTTTTTCTTTAAAAGTTTTGGTTGCAGTGAAGAGTTGACCATAGTTGGAAGCATGCTGCCTTCTCCTGAGGAGGGCAGAAATGACCAAGAGGATGTACACAGGACCTGTGTTTTTGTACGGCTAGGCTGATTTCTCTCCAGTTTCTCTTTCTCCCATGCCCACAAAATTGCCCTTTTCTGGCCTATCCAAGACACATACTCTGAGAGATCTGTTTCCTCATTCTACAGAGGAGGGCAGAAGCATTGCAGGTGAAAAGGAAGGTATTACATGAATGGCATTGTTACCCCTAGGAGATGATGTCCAGGCTGGCAAGGCTGATATCTGTGTCCTGCCTTCAGGATAGCTCATAACCCTCCCTCCAACTTAGCTAATCACCTGCAGGTGTCTAAGCCACCTTCTGCTACCTCAAGACACTGAGCAAGTCCAAGGTTGTGGACTATGGATGCTTCCCAGGTCTGCAGAAGAAAGAAAATAATTAAATTGTCCCTTCTGCAACAAGTTTGTTGCTTCTTTCTAGAGAGAATCTCATCCACAGTCATGCACACAGACAGTGGATGCACCTCCTGCTGGTCCCTCATCATCTCCTCTTCAATGCCATCTCAATCTCGAATGGGTTTGGGCCCCTGGTGACCTCAGAGTAAAACTTCATGCATTCATTTTTTCTCCTCACACATTCATTTCTTGCCCTGTCTCTCCATATCCTTCCTCCTACAGTTGTTCTCCCTTCTCCCTTTTCAAGCCTTGGCAAGCAAAGGAGCTGAAATCACTTTTCCAGCAAGGAGTGGATTGTCTACTGCAGATTCCCAGGGGTGTGGTTGGTTCTGAGTGCTTCTCATCAAGTCTTTGTGGAAAGACTTAGTTAAGAGGGAAGGCTTGTGGCAATTTTTCCCAATCTGGACTGGGCTCTGGGGAAATCCTCTTTCACCAGAAGGTCGATGTAAAGTCCTTCATGCTCCAATCAGAGCTGGCAACAAAACACCCACCCCCCCCCACCACCCCCCTTTGTTTTTCTTACACCCCTGACTGCTCCGAGGCCCCTCAGTTATCACAGATATGACACACAGCAACTTGAGGGGATAGTCCTGTGGGTGGATTTCTTTTAAGGGCTTTTAAGGTACAATGGGCTACCCAGTATGGCCTGTCAGGTGGCTGGTGACAGCAAGGGGCTATTGAGAGATACGTACCTCTGTTTCCTGACTCCAGGATTTGAAGTCTTCCATCAAAGCCACCCACTGAGTGGCTTCTTCAGGAATGCCTGGAAACCCCTCAGTATGCCAAGGAAACTTTCACACCGGTTCAGTAGGAAATCTTGAGTATACATTTATTGTTTATCATTCTCTCACACTTGATGAATTTACAAAGAGAAAACATAAAATCTCAGTAAAGATAAGTTTCTTATTAACATTTAGAATTATTCAGTAAAAGTACTTGTTCCACGTGTATTCCAAGATTTCTGTGAAAGGTTAAAAATGTAACATTAAAGTAAAATACATTTTACAACTATATTTTCAATAATCCTTTTAACTTTTTCCACCATTTAAAAAAAAAAATACTGTCTCCTTTACATGCTTTTTATTGATAAGAAAAATATTGATCATTCATGATCAAGACTTCTGTCCTTTTTTGAGAGGTAATTTATAAAACTTTCAACATGACACAAGACCAAAATTGTATGCTACTTTTCTAATATTATGATACATACTATATATAACTAATAACATTATTAAAATTTATATTCTTGAAAATGTGGTCTGGTATCTAAACTATTTTAGATCAATGGCATTACTTCCTTAAAGGAGTGTTGAATAGCTTTTTCATGAAAACTGAATAGTCTGTTTCACGTTCAGTTAAAGGTAATAATAAAAGTTAAGCCTAATAAATTGCAACAAATGAAAAAAAAATCAGATTAATATGCCATGCTGTTTATGTAACCACTTAAAACTTGTTATCTACCTAGAGCTGAACTTCAGAAAAAAACTCACAGAACTGTGTTTTAAATTACTCAGAGGAGTGTAACAGTTATTCCCATCATTGTTAAGAAGCAGAAGATTGAAAAATCACTTTCACATAAACCCACAAGGAAACTTTGATGATAAATTTGTCACACTAGCAATAACATAATTATAATACCATAGTTACTATAGTTGTAGCTTTACTTATAACCATAGATGTTAAATACAGGCATTCGGCAAAGGAAACTGTCATTCTATTATCTAACGTTTTAGTTAGTGTAGTCAGGTGGTTGTCAGTAGCACTCCATCTTGTTTTTTGACAGAATTAAGATTTTTTTT
>VWZN01021523.1:76591-87485 GCA_013396955.1 Regulus satrapa | reverse complement strand
TTTTTTTTTTTTTTGATTGGGATCTTGTGGTAGTTAAATCACCGTGGCAATGAGTAGAAATTGGTATGCAATCATGAGCTGCATCATTGTACTCTAGAAATTAGCACTGAGTTTATTGATTCACTGTCTGTTTTTCTCCTCAAAACTGCTGTTCCCCATCCCATATGCTTCTTTTTACTTGTGTGTGGTAGTTCCCTGTCAAAGGTGGCAATTTTGGGGGTTTTCGCCTGGGCTTGAGAACATTTAAATAACAATGATAATATCACATCCACTGTTAATTTTTCATGTATAACTATACTGCTTCAATTTACAAGACATTTCATGCAATATGTATATTCTACTGTTTCTTCGTATGTTTTGCATTGGTCACAGACAAGATAAATTTTAGAAGACTCAGTCATGATGTTCAGAGACTTACAGACATTATTAAGAACAGCGAGGAATTATGAGCATTCATAAACACAACAGGCCCAAATTAAGACCCTCAGTTCAGCAGCTGGAAGTCTTTTGGTGTTGATTACTACATGCAAAGAGAAAACATGCAAGGAACTACTTATTCAGCGAACTCTGTACCCTCAAGTTAAAGAGGCTACCGGTGGAGTAAAATATCTGTTAGCTTAGGTATGTATAGTGGAACCTGAAGTATTTTTATTGTGTTCATCTATGTCTATAAGTTCAAATGTTTAACACCTGGATGCCTTTTTTTTTTTTAATGTCACAGGGTACTGAAAGACAGACACTAATCCAAACAGATGTTTTGAAGGCCAGAAAAGTAATAGGTCATATCCTGCAGAGCTGGGCTGATTATGTTTTTTTTTTTTAATGTCACAGGGTACTGAAAGACAGACACTAATCCAAACAGATGTTTTGAAGGCCAGAAAAGTAATAGGTCATATCCTGCAGAGCTGGGCTGATTATGGACTAGGAAATGCCCATTTTCTGTTTCACCTTTTATTTATTCCTCAGCTTTTCCATGAGGGTCACAGAGTTAGGAAACAACATGGTCATTCAGTAGTTCACAGAAGGTTTTGATCTCTCTCTCTCACCTTGTCTCAGGCCAACAAGCATTTGCAGTAGCTCATACTGTGCTGGCATTGCTGCTGTAATTGCACTGACCCAGAACAGTGTTGCCATAAACATTTCTATGCTAAGCTTAATAATTCTAATGCTTCGTGGAAGCAGTCTTGGTGCAGTTGCATTGATGTAGTAGGTGCTGCCAGTGTAACTCACAATAATCTTGCAATCCTTACAAAGCCTGCTCTCTGCAATTTCCTTCTACTTCACATTATTTACTTGGTCTAAACTATTTGCTGTTTCATAGAGTGATAAATACCAGTTCATTTATTTCAAATAAAATAATCTCTTCAGGTATTGATTGGTGCTCTGACTAATCCCCACTTCATGAGTCCATTTTAGGGAGTTCCCCCATAATGCAATGCTACTCCATAGCTGAGCCAACTTGTGTGTTAATATGACAGATTTTCACCTACACAGAGGTTTGCTGTGAATGTTTTACATTGTTGCAAGTTTATACACTCCTTTAAAATAAACTCTACAGGCCTTAAAAGGGCTTCTCTAGCAGAAGCTTGAGTACTCAATGGAAAAGAAGCTGTAGTCAAGAACCTTTAACATTTTAATTTCACCGTTTTTGGGGGTTTTTTTTTTTTTTTTTTTTTTTTTTTTGTTTGTTTGGTTGGTTGGTTGGTTGGGTTTTTTTGCCTGTTTGCTTTTGCTGTGATATTTTGTGACTGAAGAACAACCCTTGCAGTCCTGGGAACAGAACAGTCAAATAATTCTCATTCAGTAGGACACAAACAGCAGAATAGCCCTTCTTGGGGGAAGATAAAACTCCATGTTGAGAAGGCTGTTGAACTCCTGTGTCTCCACTGAACGACAAAGGTGCTAATAAAGTCAGTGTGCTGACATATAAAGGTTGGATCCTAGTAGTTACTTTCTTTACGGTACCAAACTTTCTTTCCAAATCATTATACTTTATTTTTCATCATTCCTTTTCAGGTCTTCTCATCTTCTTATCTTTGCCCATTAATTGCCAAAATTTTAATTTTGTCTCCATATTCCATGTTTGTATTTGTCCATCTTTCCTGGCTCAGTCTTGTCAGCTCCATGTTTGTTCCCACAGTAAAATCATTCTTGCTCTTTCAGTTGTTTTTGCTGAGAAAAGCATCCTTGTACTCTTCATGTTTATCTGTACTTAGTAGCTGAAAAAGACTTGAGAGAAGGGATTGACTTTCTGCATGTTCATCTAATGCCTACTCCATCTGACACCCTAAAGCCTAAGCAATAATTAATAATTTTTTTAAAAAATTATCAATTTTTCACTGATGTACTTATCCTACTTAAAAACAATAAATTTAAGCAATTAGGAACTCAGGTGACTTCTCATGTAACTATAATTTTGTGACTAATTATGTTATCTTTTCTCTCCACTGAAACTTACAGTGGAAGAGGATGTAAGTATGCAAGAGTTAAAAACATTTCTGGATTTGTTTGCTCATGCATTCCTAACCGTTGCTTGTTAATAGAAACTGTTTATGGAAAAAATGGTGGCTTATGGATGCAATTGACCTTCAGCTAGAGCTCATATAAAGTAACCTTACAATTTGATTCCTGACTGTTCACAGTGTTAGGAAGGAGTAATAACATATGTGTGTTTAACTGGACTTCATTCTTCCATGCACGTAGTACTCGCACAGTTTCCCCAATAGTAAGAATGTTAATTCAGACACTGTTTTCTGTTTGCTGATTTGGTGGGTTTTTGTTTGGTCGGTTTTTTGTTTGTTTGTTTGTTTTTTCCCCTCACTGCTGTTTAGGTTTATTTGGCAGAAGCAGAAATGAGGTAATAAATGTAAGAAAGAAAATAAAAAGCGTTAAACACCACCAAAAGGATAACTTCAGCCATTTCAGCAAATTAATGGGACATGTGGGGATGCAGCCAAGAGCATGGAGATGTAGATGAAGACATGGTGAGGATGGCTCTCCAATTCAGGACCTGAGTCTGAGAAGTGGACAAAGTCCTGGTAGGGGCCAGTTTCTAGTGAGGTGCCTCAGCAGTTCATGTGGGAATCCATACGCTTTGTTACTAACTTGGGAGGTAGGACAGAGTGCAACCTCAGCAGGTTATCAGATCATACCACATTGGGTGGGAGTGGTTCTTTCCCTGGAGGGCAAGTTGTTGATCAGAAGGACATAGGCAGGCTGGAGAAAGTCCAGCAGGAATCTCATGAGATTCAGCACAGAATGTGCTGAATGTGTCCTGGCCCTGTTATGCGAAGCCATCCTCCTTTCATCCAGTCTTGGCCAACCTTTCAAAAGGCAGCTCTATAAAAAAGGACCTGGTGGCCCCAGTGGCCAGCAGAGGGGACATGAGCGAGCAGCAATCAGCACTTGCAGTGAAGGAGACCAACTTCATAATGAGCAGTAACAGTGAGAATGTAGCCAGTAAGAAGGAGGTAGTTATTAGTGGAGTGGGTTTTAGTTAGTCTCTTCTCCCAAGCAACAAGGGATAGGATAAGGAAATGTTCTCAGCTTGTGCCAGGGAAGGTATAGATGGGATATTAGGAGAAATTTCTTCACTGAAAAGATTGCCAAGCATTGGTATAGGCTGCCCTGGGAAGTTTTTGAATCCCAGGAGCTATTTTAAAGATGTCTAGATGTGGTGCTTAGGGACATAGTTTAGTGATGAACTTGGCAGTGCTAATGACTGGACATGNGGGTGCTGGTAGAGTGGGAAATGAAATGAAAGGAAGCCATAAGAACCTGGACAGTTTCTGCATTCACCATCCCTGGATACTCAAAATTGAACTGGAAAAGACCTAGAGGGATCTGACATAGTTCAACCCCTGTTGAAAGGGAGAACTAGATAATCGCTAGAGATCCTACCAAACAAAAGTTTTTATGAATTTTTTAGCAGTTGAGCACATGGCAATGAAAGACTGGAGTTAACATTCTTGATGTTAACATCCATGTTAAAGGCCTGTCCAGGGCAGACTACAAAATGTGGCAATAATGCATGTAGCTTTAATGTGCCAGCTATATTGACTACAGATAACATTTATTTCATAGCATTGAACTCTCATCAGAATGCACTGTGTAACAAACTTATGCTTCTCTTTCTCTTAGNGCACAGAATGTGCTGAATGTGTCCTGGCCCTGTTATGCGAAGCCATCCTCCTTTCATCCAGTCTTGGCCAACCTTTCAAAAGGCAGCTCTATAAAAAAGGACCTGGTGGCCCCAGTGGCCAGCAGAGGGGACATGAGCGAGCAGCAATCAGCACTTGCAGTGAAGGAGACCAACTTCATAATGAGCAGTAACAGTGAGAATGTAGCCAGTAAGAAGGAGGTAGTTATTAGTGGAGTGGGTTTTTCAGTCTCTTCTCCCAAGCAACAAGGGATAGGATAAGGAAATGTTCTCAGCTTGTGCCAGGGAAGGTATAGATGGGATATTAGGAGAAATTTCTTCACTGAAAAGATTGCCAAGCATTGGTATAGGCTGCCCTGGGAAGTTTTTGAATCCCAGGAGCTATTTTAAAGATGTCTAGATGTGGTGCTTAGGGACATAGTTTAGTGATGAACTTGGCAGTGCTAATGACTGGACATGATGATGTTAGGCATATTTTCCAACCTAAATGATTCCATGTTTCTTCTTTAATTAGCACTTGTGAGACTACATATGAAAGTCTGCCTATTTTTGAGTTTCCAAGCACAAAATAAGTTTTTACATATTGCAGTCAATAAAAAAGGGCTACCATGGTAATTAGAAGCTTGGAACATATGACAAGGAGAAGCTGGACAAAGAGTGGTTGTTCAGCCAAGAACAGGCTAAAGGCAGGTCTTATAGCTGCTTGCAGGTACTTTTTGATAAAGTGTAATCTAAATGGAAACATTCTTAGAGTGACAGGATGAGATGCAGAAGATAATGGGAAATCATGTTGAAATACCAAAAGAAAAAAGAGTGGGGTNTGTAACAAACTTATGCTTCTCTCTCTTAGGGATTTATAGTACAGATTTTATACAGCCATGATCACTAATAAGATGCTGCCTGATACAGCAAACAAACCATGAGAGCAAGCTAGAGACATATGACAAGCACTGTGCCATCTTTATCAGTAAGCCATTTCAGGAAAAAATGGAGAAGAAGGAGAAAGGAGTGAGCAAGACCTGAGAAATAGTCCTCATGCAGCTGACAGCTGACTATCCAACCCAGATGGTGATTTAATGGCCTGCTCCAGCAGATGCACAACTAGATTTGCATGTAGATGTTCAGGACAGCACTGTAAGAAAGTAGAGTTGCTAGTTATTATAATGTATTATATTTCTGAGGATAATTCCGCTGAGCACACAAGTAAAGGTGCTTCCTACCTAAAGACCTTTTGTCTGGGGCCAGACTAACACAGTTCAGCTTTCTTGGCTTGTGATGTCCCAGGAGAGCCTCTTGGCCCATTCCAAGATTACAAAATAACAAAGACCAAAGTCACAGAATGTAAAGTACATGAGGGGAACAAGAATGGCTTGAAATGCATTTTGTAGTGCTGAAATAGAAGTCTTCTCTGACCTTTCTTAATCCTAATTATTATTATTATTATTATTATTATTATTATTAATGAAAGAACAAATGCTGCTAAATAAAAGATATAATTTTAATTGTGGAATTAACTGTAATTACATGTCATTATGAAATATTCCATAATTTTGTAATTGCTTAAACTGTTGGTATTTACTGAGCATAATTTACAGTAATTCCTTTATTCTTTTTGTCTAACCAATAATTATCTTTGTAATAGGTAGTAGAATCGTGAACTGAACAAAACTGTACACATTAAGTGTTCACAGCATTTCTATTTGTCTTTTGTTTCTGTAGGAATCCAAAACAAAGTTAATCTGATCAACAGGGATCAATAGAAAAGTGAGTGAAGATTCTTATTTCTTTGAAGCCAGGGAAGGCAATGAAATAATCCTCCTAAACAATGAATGCCTTTAATTCAGAGTCTTGAACACTGAAAGGCATTGTGAAGTGGGATTTGCAGTGTTTCTGGTTTTAATTTAAACTGTACAAGCAGGTGCAGTAGTTTTTTTTTTTACTACATTGCTGTGATATTATGAGACAAAAATCATGGAAAAGTCCCAGACCTGATTTTTGGACTGCAGAAATAAAAAAAGTCTTAGAAGAACTTCCTTTTGTTTTACCCTTCATGTTACCATCCCAAATTTTAACGTATCCATCCTCCTTCCTTTGTGTTTTCATTAGGTTCACAAGCTGAAGGACATCTCAGTACTTGGGACCCTGTAGCCATGTGAGCTGGCTACCTTTGGAAGAAACACCAGCCAGTCCTTCAGCCTCCATCTATGTGGTGCCTTTCCCTAAAAAGCTGGTAGTGGACTGAGCTGCAGAGGGCCCTTCCCTGAGATTTTGGGACTGAGGAATGCTCAAGACAATATGGGATGGGTCCACCACCCTGAGTCACAGCTACTTGCTTAATCAGGTGGGTAACACAGAGCATCAAGGCAGGGAGTTGTGAGCCAGGATTCTGTCACACCATTTCTAGAGTCTAGAGGTGACAAGGGGGCCAGTTGAGAGTTCAGGACACTTGGCATCATTTGGTGATGAGGCAAGTCCAGGAATGTAAATCCAGTCTTGTGGCAGCCAGGGTCTTACGTGGCCTGGTGACCACCAGACAGGTCCTGGAGTTAGGTGGCGTGTCTGAGACAAAGCTGGGAAGTCAGTCCATGGATCAGAGACCAGTCCAGCAGACTGCACAGCTGGGCATGGCTGTGACAGACCTGAAGACAGGCACACTTATAGCACAGCTCAGGCAGGAAGCAATGGCCCCAGGCTGAATTGAAACAGGGCCCCGGTGTGTGTGTGGTGTAAGACCTACAAGTGCCCTTAGGGCCTTGAACAGCCCATGGAATTGTGGCTGACCAGTAATCAGAGAGCAGCAGGTGTATCTCAGCTGGAAAGTGCACCACTGGACAGAAGGAAGGATACAAAGAAGGTCCCTCTGGCTCATGATGATGAAACGAGCCAGGCTGGACAGAGAAAAGCACAATGGGCTCCCATTTTGATGAAGCTGATGGCAGGGTTTTTATGGATAGCAGGAGGATGATGTTTTCACTCTCTCTGCTTCTATCTACTGCAAAGGCTTGTGAAAATGCACTGTGTGGTAGGCCACCTACTGTCAGTCACCATTAACTTGTTTGAGGTAAAAGAATTTCTTATAAATCTTCTCCTGACTTCTTCTATCCCATCTTCTATTTCCTTTACTTCATTTTAGGCTAGAGTCTATTTGGGATCAAAATATTAATGTTAAATATTTATGTTCAGTATTTCCAGTTCCATATCTCTTACAGAAGGAACTGAGGATTGATTGCTTGTTCTCTTTGTTTGGATCTTTCACTTGTTTTTGTCTTTCCTTTTCTTGTAATGTGAGAGAAGATTCAACTTTTGAACCCTGGGTTTAAGAGTTTGTCTTGACCTTAGGCCAAACTTGCTGACTTTGTTACTCTGTGTTCTTGTTTGTAGTTTCTAGGAAGGTATAAATGGGCAAAATCAGGCTTTTTGTGGATTCACAGCTCTAATCATGATGACTAGAATCATTGTGAGGACCATTTAAAACTTATTTATTTCACAAGTTGTCTTTGGGGTTTTCTGTCAACCTGCAAGAAAAAAATATTATACTCCGGTCTACTTACCTACAGGAACTCAGAGACCCTCAACCATCAAAGCTGTCACAGAAGATTGGTTTCATGGCATTATGGGGAGAGGCACAATGCCAGAGTGTTGTTCTTATCTTCAAATAACGTCTCCCTGAATAAGGTCCTCTTTGTTTTGGGAGCCATGGGTGTGTTTTGTATGCACCATTCATTTATTTTTTCAGTTACATGTTCAGAGATAACACAGGTTGAACTAATTGTCTAAATAAGATTTGGAATTTAACAAATTACAGTGTTCAATAACATAATTTTCTTTGACAAAAACAACACAGGTAGTGCTCTCCTAGTCTGACAGCTCTGGGAGCTAGAGTTGATTCAGAAGTGCAAGAATGAGATTCTAAAAGCGTAAGAAAATAAGAAATGTTATTTATCACTGTTTCAGTGTCACCAAGTTGTTATTTTTATTGTTCTTCAGAATAATGGGATTTATTGAAGCAGTTTATCCTCACATCTCATAATACATGTTATGCTTGAAGAACGAGAAGGATTCAAAATAGCAAAACATAAAAAAGCACCTTAAATGCAACAGAAATCCACAGCAAAGAGAGCTACACTTTAAAATCGACCTTATTTCTATCTGGAACAAGCAGAAAACAAATACAAGTGGAAAAGACTAATTCAGTTATTAAAACCACAGAAATTGAGATATTTGCATAGTTCCTGCCATGCTCAAATGAAAGAAGATAATTGTGTATATGAAAGGTTTTCAACAGCTGTCTTTGAAATCAAATAAAGAATTAGATAAACATGCTGGCTGCTTTGTATCTGGGATATATACACCAGCACTCAATATTCACAAATTGCCAAGTGGTTGTTGGACACCTGAAATTCTATTGATTGCCAAAGCTCAATAATGTCTCAGAAACTTGATCAAAAGAGCAGGCAAACAGACTAGTAATCATATAGTATTGAGAGTCTTAGCATATACAAAATACACTGCAAAGAGTAAACATTCTGACTAGATAAATAACCTAAGTTTCATATGGCAGCAGCCATAACGGGAAACCTTTCAAATGTCGATTACATAAAATTAAGGATGATACAGTGAAAAAGAGTATTGTAAATCAGACAGCAGGGAATTTCAAGGATCACAAATCCTTGCCTAATATAAATTACAGCAATAAATTCTAGCATGGATTGTTTCTTTTATAACAATTGTTACTAAGAAAATAGAAATTGTGAGCTAAAATTCCAGGGCATTTAAATCATGATGGTCCCTAGAAGTTTAATTGCTTTATTTTGCTTGCTCAAAAATGAACACAAGTAATCAATATAAAACTGAGTGTATAAATTAATATTTGTTTCTTTAGATTCCCTGTTACATCGACAAATAACTTTCTTATTGTTGTTATTAAGGTGACTGGAAATAAAGTCAACATCATTCCTTCTCATAGATTTTTAGCATGACCCTATTGACATGCATTCATATATCAAAAATTCCACTGAAACTGTGGAAAGATACCAGTACAAAACTGGCTTGTGAGTCAGTCTTAGTGCTTGGCAGAGGTTGTTGACCCCTGGATCTTCTCAATATTAGAAAACACTGAAAACACCAATGGCCTGAAAGATAATAGTGATTTAAAAAAAAAATAAAAAATCTTTAACTTAAACTCCCAGAGCATTGTACCTTACTTTTCATCTCACTGGAGTTATTAGTCATCTCTCAGATGGCTTAACAGGAATGGTCACCATACTGTAACCCTGGGATCTGATTTGGGGGACGTTCTTATGCTGTAATTAGAGGAAAGATATTGCCTCAGAGAAAACTGTAGTATAAACATGTACTGTTCTGGGTAGCATTAATCTATTTTGATATGAAGTGATCTGGCATCATGGGAAGCCAAAGAAGATTTTCTTCATGTGGTTTACAAACAAAAAGAAGAGCACTGCAAGACTACAGAAAAACACAGCTCTAACAATGCTAGTAATTTGGCCTGAGGTTGACTCCACAGTGCCTGCTGGTAACTCACTCAATGCAAAATACCACCAGTGAATTCCAGTTCTCTGTACCAGGCAGCTCTTAATGGACGTTGGCTAGTCATCATGTTCTCATTACTAATTACATGTTAAAGCAAAGTTGTGCATAAGTTAACATGTGATCCCATATATTTCTGGTCAAGCTTTCTCAGAAGAAAAATGTTGATATCACATATAGTAAGTTCCTGTCCTTTGAAAACAGTCCATAAAGGCAGGCTAGATTTAAAAAAAATATAAAAAAAAAATAAAAAAAAAAAATTAAAAAAAAAAAAAAAAAAAAAAAAAGAAAAAAAATAATATCTGCTTTTACAATTTCAATTTCATTCTTCCCAAAGCATTGAACAGGTCCTGTCCAAAACCAGGACTTCAACTCTATATCCAACTGTAAGAGATGGTGGGTGGTAAAGAATTTCTGACATTTTCCCACAGGATTATAACATTTTAGGACCAATCTGTGATTATTCTGTTTAAAGAAAAAGATGAGTCAATAGGTTCACAGTGTCATCTGATGTCACTGACAAATTGACATTGATTATATATAGACAGTGATTCTGAATTGTTCTGCAGTACTCCAAGGAAATGTAAGGGAAGATTTGAACCCATTATGTGTTTACCTAGGATGCTTCCAGAAAAAATTCAATTCTGTATCTTTAGGGCTTCACAGCAAAAGTAGAGCCATTACTGGAGTAAGATGGAAACATCGGTAGTAGTCTAACACCTCTGCAGTGAGGTGAGAGGGAAGCACAAGTTCTGCAACTCATAGGACTCATACAGGACTGGTTGTACTGGCATATGCTGCTGAGCTGTGAAGTACAAGGTAATCTCACAAGACCCATAGTTATGACTTTCAATAAATCTTCTGTTTAAATAATGGCAACATTGTCTGATACTAAGGGCACATAAAAATCTAATTTATTTTATTTTCCTTTTATATGATTTGAACTAATTAAAGTGTCATGAGGTGAGCAATTTCTTTGCAGAGAGTTTGTTGTTTAGTTCCATTACATCAATAAGAAATGAAGTATTAAAATATATGAAAAGATAAATATGACAATTTTTCCCTGTTTTTCAGCATGATTTGCCTTCACTGTGTCTGTCATCCACACAGGAAAACTTCATGGTAGAGACGGTGATTGTTTTTTTTTTTTGTGTTGTCAGAATCTTAGAAATAATAAGGTATGAGCAC
>VWZN01021523.1:55542-75119 GCA_013396955.1 Regulus satrapa | reverse complement strand
TTGTGGCTTTTTTTTCTTAATTGACTGTAAGACTTCATATGAAACTATTCTTTGTGCAAAAGGAGTGTTAGTGCTCTGCACCTTGTTTTGTGTAGGATTTGATTCAGAGAGCATTTTCCTCAAGCACTTATTAGCCTGGATCTGCCAAATGAAGCAAATAGATATTTAGACATACGGGACATTTGGGTAGATCTAGGTTAGGATGGAGGTAGCAGAGGTTCTGAGGATCTGACTCTGGGGGTTGTATTCAAAATCAAATAGGTACCTCAGACCTTTTCGCAGCTCCTTTCCTGTTCTTAGGCAAGTAAAACTCATTCTTAGTAAGAATTTCACAAGTTTTGTGGAGCTGGCTCTCTTAAGAGCAGGTTTGTGATATGAACAAAGAGAGTTTTAGAAGTGTTGATAGCTTGTGTATTTTCAGTTTCACGATGGGAATCACATTAATGAGAACATCTGACTCAGAATGTTAATGTTTATTCTCATATGAGATAAAACAAGTAGACAAACTGATAACAGCATCACGTTTGTGTAGCTGATCTTTTGTCTTTTACTTTTACACAATGCACTATTTCCAGGGAAAACAACATCATCAGCTATAAAACTTCCTCTGGACATTTAATTAATAAATCTATATCAATTAACTTAAAACCACTGTTAACTACAAAACCAGAAGTTTAAATCACCCATAAATTCAATTGTATATTCCAGCCCCTCTGTGACAAGCAATTTCTAAGAATTGCTAACAGGGAGTGATATGGAGGGTTAGTCCATGTTGCTTTTATTGTTCACTGTTGTTACTGAACAGAGCATGAAGGAAAAAAAAAGCTTATGAAAACCGTAATAAAAACTTTCTAAATTCTAATATAGCAGGCATAATGGCTCACTCATTGCAAAATTCCTTCACAACCTATCCTGTGCACATTCTTCAGGGAAAAGTGCACTTTTTCAGTTAGAGAATCTGGTATAGCAAGTATTTTGGAAGCAGACAGGTGCCTAAAAGATACCTTTAGATAAATAACTTCTTATGTAGCTGGGCTGGTGGTGGAAGCAGGCGTAGGCATGGGGCAGTGAAAGAGCAGAAAGTGCTGTTGCAGGGAAGTTCCTTGGAGGGTAGTATAGCTATTAAAGAATGGATTAATTATACTGAAAGTAGAGGATGAGGGTGATCTGAGGTCTGGTGGTTATGGATAAGGGGAATAGAACCTATGGGGAGGAGATGGATACTCGTGAATAAATTGCCTTTACTGACAGAGCTGCAGACCTGAGTTGGCCAGCACAGATCTCTTCTGCCCTTTGTCAGTGAAGGACACCGGTAAGCTCCAGCATAAGAAACCTTATTGGATAATAAGGTGTCAAGAAATGCCTTTACTCCAGTCCTCACCAGCCCTTTTCATACTGCCTGCCATCTTACAAAATAGCTATGATCAGCTTTATTGCCTTTTCCTGAACTTCCAATTCACTCACCAATGATGTTTAGAGAACCCACTATAAAGGGTGTTCTGACAGAAGGGTGTTTTGATTGAAGTCGTAACGTTTACTCCGGTTCATGGTATTTCTTTATAAAGGCTCTAGATTGAGAAATATATAAAATATGGCTTTTATTTTCTTTGTACTCCATGAATTATGTGAGCGTCAGACATGGTTTATGTAAGACCCAGTTCTGAGCTCCTTTTTGAATCAAACTTTTAATTATATCAATGGGTGTTTTGGTCATGCGAAGATTGTTAATTTGCCATCTGGATATCTGGACTGGCATCTTCTGAAATGCTGATTTGGGATATAAATTCCATAAACAGCTTAAATTTAGACAATTCCCCCTTATTTTACCTATCAAGGATCTTTTTTTTATCCTGTGGGGAAGAAAAAGCTATCGGAAAATCAAAAGCCATTAACATATTGTTAAAATCTCAGTTGCGAAAGTAAAAATAAACCATGAAAGCTAACCCCCAGAGCATTAAACCCACCTTTAAACACCTACACATTTCATTCCTGAAACTTTCATTGTTTTTCAAGTAGGAAGAATATCTCATTTGCTGCAACCATCATAAATTTTGACACAGCCCCAGCCACATTATAATATGCCTTCATAAAGCTCAGTCTTCTCTCCCATACTTTTTCTTCTTGCTTGCCCAAGTTACAATATATTTTGAAACAGAAAAGCAGTAACAGACAACTGTCTTTCTGTAAGATATAGTGAGGTTATTCTGTACAAATGGAATGAACCTCATTTTTTCATTTCAGATCAAAGCAGAAATCTTTTGAAGTTTAGCTATTTGATAAAAAAGGGCTTTATAACAAGCAGATATAGAAGTTAATAGGACATAGAGATATTTTATTAAATTGCAAACCATTATTAATATTGCAGTTTTAACTTGAAAGAAATATGTGAAATGACACCGGAAATTAATTAGATTATTTCATCATTCTTTTACATTATAAACTTTGATACACTTGCATAGATATATAGGTACATTGATAAAAAGACACAAAGACAAACAGAATTTTAATGAGTGGGGAGCTTTTATCTACTATCACTTTGTGACTTAATTTTTTCTGTTTATACTGCCTATTGATTCCAGTTGAAACCTGCTGTTTTAATGTTGTTATTGATATTCTCTCTGGGTTTTCTTCTAATTCTGGCATTGATATTACCTTGATCGGATTTAGTTTATTTGAATTGCCTGTAGGTTTCAGTCTCTGGAGTTTTTCACTGCTTATAGACATGCAAAGATAAAACCTCTCTTTTTATCTAAAAATCCTTGAGAGACTCTGAAAGATACAGCCGTTTTCTGAGAACATTAAAAAGAAAGAGGCAACAATCAAAAGGAATATACTTCTCACCCAGCCTATTCAAGACATCATTTCTATACACCCTGAGTATTCTCTGACATGCACAGACTTCTCATCTAGTCAGTTCCATTTTACATTTGGAAACAATGTGTGAAGAAATTGGATTGTCATAATGTGACAAGTGGTTCCAAGCTCTGTGTCTCAGGCTGCACCTTCACCGGACTGTCTCTGGTCCTGGATAATTTGGAAGTGAACCTGCATAGTGCTCCATGCTATTTAATTTTGCACCGTGGTGAAAAAGTAGGCTCTAGCACATTAGTTGAATGTAGCAGAAAATCTCCATTCCCAATGAGTGAAGTAGATGTACGAAGTTGGGTGGGAAAAGTGTGGAAAAACTCTCTGTGTTTGGGCTAGAGGAAATTTCTCTGTGTTCCAGAGACTTGCTATTTTTTAGATGCCCCACACCTGAAACATTCAAGTCCAGGCTGGATGGGACTCTGAGCAACCTGATTTAGTTGAAGATGTCCCTGCTTGTTGCAGGGGAATTGGACTGGATGACCTTTAAAGGTCACTTTCTACGCAAACTGTTCTGTCATTCTGATTTCCACAATTTCCCTGTGGCTCTTAGAAAGAAATCAGAAAAATAATACCTAAATTTAAAAAAAGAAAAGAAAAGAAATTCCAAACCATTTTATCTTTCAAATTATTATGTTTCCAAGTAGAACAAAAACCTGACAAATATTTTTTTACTCACTTTTCTGATATTTTATCTCTCTGTTTGCAATTTATTTGCTTTATTTTCTTACTCTTTGTTAGTTTTTTTTTCTTCCTTTCTTTGTCTTTTCTTTTGGCTTGAGTTAATCTTTGTCTCCCTTCTGTTCTGTTTTGTTTTCTCCTGCTTTCTTCTTCCTGTAGGCCTACAGTTTATTTTCATTTCTTTGTTCTGATTCCTTTGTCATGCAACAGTACATATTTTTGGAAATAATTATTTTTCAGTAAATAATGAATATTTTCAAGTCTGTAATTAAAGACAGGTAAATACTATGAATATATGTGTAAACATGTGCTCTTTTTGCATGTGATTTATTTCCTCTGTCCAGGTGTCACAGGCCATTTATATTAACAATTTGGCAACTTACAGAATTCCGTTAGTTCTAACAGAGAGCCTGTGCAGTACAGAGTATTCATAGGCAGGGAGAAGGCTCAGAATTGTTCTCATGGCTTAAGAATGAATCACCTTGATATCAAAATAAATTTAGGTTTTAATAACATTAAGAAGGAACTATAATAGAAGAGTGGAGATTGTACAAAAAGAAGTCCTCTCAAGCAGAAAGACTGTGATGGGCTCTTGGAAAGCAGCACAGAGAGAAGGGCAGGACTGTTTGCCTTTTACTGGTCTTCCCTGTGGATCACCTGCATTGGGCCAGCAGCACCACTCTCTACAGGCTGTATGGGCTGATTGTTAGAATTGCTTCTGGCAGCAGGAATGAAAATGGGTGGTAGGGGAAAAGGAAGAGATCCAATGAATTCAACTGCTGGTCCATCTTTTGGGAATCAGATATGCCACAGAGACCACCATTTACAGTAGCCAAATACGTAAAGTTATTCTTGGCTATAATTTTTGAGCTCGTTTAGTTTTTGATTTACTGTGGGAATTAATTCTACAGCTGAAACGTAAAAAAAAAAAAAAAATTGTTTTGCTACCTGGTAATTTCTCTGAATGCTCCCTTGTCCTTCTGTAATGAGATATAGTGGATGAATATTTTTTATTCACATTATTCATCCTCTCAATAATTGTGTAGACAAAGTTACATCTTTTCCAAGCTGAAAAATCTGCTATATACCCTTTCTTAGATAGGAAAAAATGTATACCTCTGATCATCTTAGCATTTCTATGGTTTTTCTGGTTTGCTCTTTTGGATATTGTGCACAGCATCCAGCATGTGGATTTGACAGGTGTTTACACCAGTCATAATGACATGATGACTATGATTTTTAGTTTTATTCTCAATAGTACTGATATTCATTGAGCACAGCATATGCAAAAATATGCATGGGAACTTTAGCATCTATTTTTTGAGATCCTGACTGTAGAAGTTTCTAACATTTATCTAAGAACAAATATAAACTCTCTCATTGTTTATAGTTAGATATATTCTTCTTATGTGCATAACTGTGTTTATTAAAACCTAATTTCATCTGACATTTTAAGACTCAATTAGTCAATATAATGAATTTTCAATTTCAGATTTTGCTATTCTGTATGTCTTCACCAAATTTGATTTTACTTCCTTTCTCCTTTATCCTATTGTCTTTAAACTCACTTATGCATATTTAATAATATATATCACAGTACAGGTCCATGTTCATCATTGGTAAGCCTTTGACTAGTTTACCTGATGAAATTATGAGACTGAACATTTATTTCTAGTCTTTGTTTACTCTCCTGCAACTATTATTTGTCAATGAGAGGGCCTTATCTTTTAATCCAGACCAATTTAGTTTATTAAAAAGCTTTTGGTGAAAGACCTTAAAAAAACCTCATGTGTTTTTTATCAACAAAGTTTCCTTACCTCCCTACTAATTGACTTATTCAATAGTTTTGGCAATTATGTCTCTTTTATGAAACCTCATGTGTTTTATTTATCCCTTCAACCACAGATTCTGTTTCTACCAATTTTCCCACTTGGACAATCAAATTTACTGCTCTGTAGTATCTGGGATTTTTTTTTTTTAATGATGTCATATTTTCCAGTTTTTCTCTTTTCAAAATAGATAAGTTAAACAATAGGCTACACTCATGACTTCCAAACTATTTTCTGAGGCCTGTTGATTCTCTGATTTGCCATATTTATTTTCCTTTTCTTTACTTTGTTCTAGAAATTTCTACAACTGATAGTCCTGATTGATGCATCCCACCAGTCTTGTATTGGTGAGAGTCCACTGACTTTCAGGTAGCTTCTCATATTTTTCTGGAGTGTCAGAACACTAGCAACTTGTATTATGTGGAAACTGTTTTATCTAACCATTTCCTCTGTGTCTGCATTATTTACTTTCTCATTTCTGTTTCACTGTCATTTCAAAAATCAATTGCCAGCTTCCTAATAGGTAAACAGTTAATCTTAGATTGGCAGGCCTTGAATCAACACATCTCAGGCTCTAAGACACTCAAATAGTCTGTTGAAGACTGGTTGGTAGTATTTATTTGCTGACTGGCAGTTAAATATTTAATTGTTGGATTCACTAACTGTTAACTGTATCAGACAAAAATGTTGACTAGCTCTTAATTTTTACATCAATTTACTTTTAGTTTTCATCTGTATTCTGCTTCTTAAGAAGATTTTTAAGCCTTGGATGTATCAAATGAAATGCAGCTATAGAATTCTGGCACTTTCTAAAGAAGTCAGAGGTACGCTCTTCTTGTTGTGGTTCAGCCACATACACCAACACCAAGCCCCATGTAGGCCCTCACCCACTCCCCTGACACTGGGACTGGGGAGAGAGTTGGAAAGGTAAAAGGTAGAAAGCTTGTGGGCCAAGATAAAGATGATTTAATAGGGAAAGGAAAAGTGACACATGCAAGCAAAGCAAGACAATTCACCCACCACTTCCTACAGCTCAGCCTACTCCAGGCAAGCAAGACTCCACCACACACAACAGTGACTTGGGAAGAAGACAAATGCCATCACTCCAAACGTCCCCCCACAAGAAGAAGGGACCATTGCAGTGCAAGACTGGGGATGAGGAGGAGAAGAACAGATAAGGAGGGACAGTGGACACCTTGGTATGAGCAGAAGTAGAGGCTACAGATGAGGATATGCAGGCCGAAGGCAGAAGTCTAAGCAGATCAAAAGAGTAGAGAGAGGATTCTGGAAAGAAATAGAAGAAGTAATTTTAGAATATTCTTTATACAGAACTTGTCATGGAAACCAGATTAGCTAACCTCTACCTTTTCTATGGTAATTAAACAGACTTGAAACCCACTGGTTAAACTGTGTGTCATATCAATTTATTAATGGTTAATCAATATATCCAGTTTGCTATCATCAGCATTTTTGCTGTTAGCTCAGTTGGAGAGGTATATGCAGTGATTCCAAAAGGCCAAATCTTAACTGTGACCTCAGTACTAATGCTGATACAGATTAAAACAGCAGATGTTTCATTTCAAAAGGTTTAAAATCAATGTGAAAACAGCATTGAGACTATAAAGTCAAAAATAGACATTTCTGCAACTCTGGAGGCTAAACACATGCATGTGCTCCTTCTTTTGTCTATTTTCTGTAACACTTATTCTGCAGACTTTAATGACAGACACAGAAGAGGCGAGACACGAGAGGACAGTATGACTCAGGCCTTGCTGACTGCTAAAGGTGTCTTCTCTGAGGGTGAACCAGGTTTGTGTGTCTGTTGCCTGTAGCATCTGTGCCTCATGTATTGCAACAAACAGGGTGGGGGGATACAGAGGAAAATGGGCATAGCCTTGCAGCCAGAGAATGAGAGTGTCACTGCCTCTACCAGAGACTTATACAAAGACTGGCATGTAATCATTCCAGCTGAACAAAAATTCAGTTTTTCTCACACCCTGGGGATACCTACAAAGGACTTTGAAGCCAGATTCATGCCAGTGTGGAATTGTTACTTCTGGAAAGTGAAGAAGGTTGTTCTCACCTTAGATGGTTCTGAACACTGAGAGAAAAAGCTAAAACCAAACAACCCTCCAAACAAAAAACACCACAAAAAACCAAAACCAAAACCAAAACCAAAACAAAACAAACAAACAAACAAAAAAAAAACCCAAAAAAACCACCACCACCACCACCAAACCCAAAAAACTAAGAATTTTGATTAAAATATCTCAAGTGATCTTTTTAGATAATTTTAGATAATAATACAGGATTATTTTTGTCTGAGATATTTCACTGTAAAAGGGTGGTATAATTTTGATCGTTTAATAGAGATATAGCAAAGAATTGTAACTAATTACTGCTCATGAACACAACTATACCCATGAAGGAAGAATTTGCTCTGTATATATTGTGTATTTGCTTGCTTTTGCTAATATAGTGCAAGGACCTGAGCACAGAGAAAAGAATTAATTCAATGTGGCTGTATCAATTCAATAGTTAGGCATTTAGTCTAAATTAATGTCAACACAATAATCTAATGATTCATCCTACTCCAAGCAGACACTTAGGAAAAAACCACCCTCTGTAGTTGCTGGTCACAGGTTACTGAGGAAGCAGGGATGACTGGTTCAGACCGGATACTCAAGTTTAGGATCCTGTGGAGTGAGTGATTGTCAATAAACACTGTGAACAAGCACCCATGATTTGGGAACTGGATAAACTGATTTTTGTCTAAAACCTTAAAAATTTAATTTTTACAGAGATTTAGGTAAGTAAAAAACCAAGACTTTGCATTGTGTTGGGTAAAGCAGGAGGAATTGTTCTCTGTTGGTTACAAACTAAGTAATGAAAAAGGTGGAAATAAGAAATTTGTATTCCAGTCATATAGAACTTCTGTAAATAAGATCACAGTTTCAGCTGTTTGACTGCGATGATGAGGTGAGCATCTGAGGCCTATATTCTAAAAAAACCATTCCGTCATATGTTTTTTAAGCATTAAAAATGATCAGCTTATATTATTGTCTGATGTTAAAGCATATTAGGAAAAAAAAAAATCAGTGTATTAACTCTCGTGTATCATTACACAAGGCATGTTACATATGAGCTGAATATCATGTCTGGTGATGGAGAAAGTCTGTTTGTGTCTAATGTTGTTCCCTGGAGAAATTGTTCAAGAGCTGTTCATCCTTGTGGAAAGATTACTCTGATATCAGTGAGACTTATCTGCTATGTAAGTGCCAGTTGAGTTGTAAAGCTTCTCCAGGGCATTTTATCAGGTGTTCTTACTCAGCATCAATGGCCTCTATGAGAAGAGAAAGAGCTGAGAAACATGGTTTGGTTCTTCCAGTTAAAATAAATGGATCTGATACATTACTTTTCAACCCTATATATATATGTATGTTTATTTATTTATTTATGTAATATTAATTGAATATTTAAAATTTTATGTAAATTATCTCCACCCCTCTGCTGTCACATGGATATTGATTGAAACATATAGCATTTCCATTTTACTTATTTTGTTCTCTCCATTAGTGCTGAATATTAGTTCAGAGGAAAGGAAAAAGATGTGCTAAAATATGTGGATCTCCATTTAAAGAAGTTATTTTCTTGTGCTTATGCCAAGAGTTTCATCGTTGAAATTCTTCAGATTCTGTCCTTGGACAGATTTATATGTGGGATTTTCACATATGTTTCAGTAAGACTTTTGCACTTTTATCTTGCAAAAGAATTTGACCTCTGGGGTTTACCTCTCTTGGGACTAGTTTAGGAATATTAGCTGTTCTATATTCTATATTCTGAAAATATTTCATGCCCATTGCTGCTTGACTGAGGGTTATTCAGATACCACTTTGTAAGAGACTGAAAGTAGATTTTGTAATCCTTTGGAAATATTTCCTTTTTTTGATGTCTGTTTCTTAATCAAATTGGAGACAAAATGCACAAAAAATTGAGACTCTAAGAGTAAAATACAGCAAAATTAGCTAGTGGATGAGCGTGGAAATGTAAGTCAAAAGATAAAAGTTCTGTTACAGCCTCAGTTAAAGATTTTGTCTAAGGCTGGGGAAATATTTCTTAGGACCAGAACTGTTCCCACTGTAACAACTAGAAGGAAGAAATGAACAATTTTTTACAGCTGTTGTTTTTTCTTTTACTGCTATCAGATAAGATGCTGATTTTTCCCATCTACCATTGTGGGAAGGTTTTTAGATCTCGATTTGTGTTGAGAGTCCTGAGTAGGTGGGGAGTTCTGTCCCCCTTGATATTACATTTTGTCTATTTTTCTACTTCTGTAAGTTGTTGTATCAATGTAGGGAGATTGTTTCTTTTACAGCTTGTGAAAGAAGTCACCACAATCAAGCTTTAAATAGAGGTTATTATAGAAGCTGGGTTTTGTTCCTTGTGCTCCTAAATGCCTGCCTAAGTATTTTTGAGGAGAGAAGGCTGAGAGATACTCCTCTAAAATTTTGGGGGAGAAAGAGTTGGTATAGGCAAAATAATAAAGCAGAGGAAATAAACAGCAAAGAAAAAAGGGAGCTGAAATTGCTTCTTGCATTTTTCCCCATAATTTCACAGCCTCTATTTCATCTAGCAAAATAAACAATTAAAGGCCTTCTGTTTGATATATTATTCAAGTTAATGAGCAAAAGCACATTTGTTACTCTCGTAATGGAGCTGAGAGAAGGAAATCTGTTGCAAACTTGTCATTGTTTGATGCAAGGCTGAGGATTAATATTCTTGTTTCAGATCAAGAGTATCCCATTTCAGTACAACAACTTGCTATTTTGTGAACTTATATTATGCAGAAATCAGAGTGTTCACAAGCAGGATTACATAAAAATAATAAAAGGTATGAAACAAGAAACAATTCATTCATTTTTGATCTAACTTTTGTGTATTGAATCCTAGAAAAAAACCAAACAAACAACACCACAGAACACCCCATAAAGTGTGAAGGAGGCCTGCACAAAAATGAGAAAAATATTTGAAAATGCAGATGGAACATGGAGCCTATAAAGAAGTAATTATTGCAACCACAGTATGTAAGGGATTTTGTCTTTTTCTGATCTACTGGGTTCTAAATACTTCCATAAACTCCCAGATAGTGGACTTCCCATTTTTGTGCATTTTTAACATGTCTTTTGGGGGACTTCTGTGCATCCTTATCCACACCTGAACTCATACAAAAACAAACTGCACTTTCTAGAATGGTGCTCCCACTAGTCAAAGCCTATTTAAACATGGTCACATCAGTCAGCTGTAGTTTCTAGATTTTGCTTTGGGAACAAAACAACTCTAAAATACATACATGCTTTGTGAATGGTCAATTCAGTTAGCTCTGCATATTCTGCTCTGAATATTCTGAGCTTCTTTTGCATATAGAGAATATTTTTTTTCACTTTATTGCCTTCCATTAGAACAGGTGGAAATAACTAAAAAAATTAAATGATCACATTTGTAATTTTTTGTGTGTGTGTTTTATGTTTGAGATATGGCAGACATCTATTAAAGACATATAGTTCCTAAATGTTATTTCTGGCATCTCCTAATGTTCCTGGACTGCTGAATTCTGGTTTGAATTTTAATTTGTCAACCTGCAAAATACTTGAAAGAGCAATCTATAACTAACTGTATATCTTGTCAGAAAAACTGTATTGTGTTACAGAAGTTTTGACTTTTTTAAACTCTTCCCTTTTCTGCTATTTTGCTTTCTAATGCTATTTTTCTCTTGCCACTGATTCCAATAGAATGTTTTCCAAGTATTGATAATATCCTCTCTTGGCAACTAGGTTTGGGGCTGCATTGGTCAACTCAGTTGAAAAGCAAGCAATATTGATAACTCTAATTACCATCCTTGTAGGCTAAATGGAATGGAAGAATTTTAATTCCTCTTTGGAATTTATAATAATTTACCTGCCAGCTGACCTGAAGCATCTAGCCAGACCAGTATTATAAATGACTGTCTCTTATCAGTGTTTGCTTTATGTGGGATGAAAAAATTATTTACCATTAGTGCTTGTTGATAACGGTGATTAGTCTGCCTGTCCTGCTTCTGTGGAGGAGCTGACAGTCAGGAATTGTACAGTAAATGAAACTGTGAACTCCAGAAGTTATGTCAAAACACTTGAAATATCCCTGGTCCAAAACATGAATTACCAGAGCTGTCTCCATTCCAGCTTCCCCCCAGCTCAGACAGCCACCCAATCTGGACAGGAAATATAACTTCAAGAATCTCAGGGTTGATAAAATGGTGGAAAATATTCACTGTGCTTATACGTGTCTTTGTATTTTTCCCCCTATCCTTTTCTTTATATGCAGTAAAATACTGTGTAAATAAAAATTTCCATTTATATGCATTTGCTTTTTTTTTGTTTTGTTTTGTTTGTTTGGTTTTTTATTGCTTGTAACATGTACCTCAGGTTACAGTAATTTAAATTTATTCGCACTGTCTGCAAAACTTAATTTTTATTTAATTGCAAGAACAAAGTGTTGGTCTCATTGATCCCTTAATTAGGTGTAACTACTGTTACTGAGAATAAGACACTATTAAGCAAGACTCTCTTTGCTATAATCCCTCAAAGATGTGTACTGGGGAACAAAGTAAAAGACTATAAACCAAAAGGTGTAATAGTATTCTAGAATAAGAAGCCCAGGAAAAATAATCACTGTCATGTAAAAGCAGAGCTGGGCATAATCTATAATACTAATGCTTTTTATATGTAGGTTACTGTATGTGAAATGCTACAGTAATTGCCTCCTTAAAGTATTATCTTGATTTCTCATGTAAAAACCAAGCTGTACACAGTAAATAGTCTTTACATAGCAAATAGCCTTTTTTTCAGCATGTCTGTGGGAATGATCATGCCAATTATCTTTTCTCTTAAGCTGAATTTAGTTGTTATTCAGCATGTTTTTGTAACATGTCTAGTGGTGTCACAGAGGATTTCCATCCAGAGACAGCATGTATCTTTTTCTAGGGCTTATGTCAAAACTCAAGTTATCGAGACAGAAATTCTTCCAGTACATGGTGCTAGAGAACTCCTACTCCATTTGATTAGTAGCCAGGTAAGCTTCTGGGAATTTCTCTAGGAATTAAATTTTTCTGCTTTCTTTGGAGCGCCATATACCTTGGAGCTAATGTCATCTGCAGATGGGCAGACTGGAAATGCAGGTTGGGGGAACAACTGGCGCACACAGGAACCAGCAGGGCAATGGTGAATTGAATAAATATTGTTAAAGGGAGCTCATTTGCTCCCTTTAAAAAAGTGAGCTGCATAGATGACATTGCCCTCACTAGGGAGGGTGACATAAATCCCATGATAGGAACTTGCTTCCCTGGAGAATTAATATTCCACTTTAAGTATCTGGGCCTGTGGGTGTGTTTGTGTTCATAAATCTGAGTGGGTGCATAAGGACTCTGATTTTGCTGTTCTTAAACTTGTTAATGCAGATGAAACTTAGTGGTGACAGTGGGAGCTAAGGCTCCAAATTTCCTGGCTCCAAAATTGCCAAATGGGTATCTTTCCCAAGGCTTATTGAAATCAAGGGGAAGCCTTTTGTATCAGGCTTATAGTATGAAAAAGAAAAGATGATCTGCTGGTTATCCACTTCTTTCTATAGGCAGTTTTATTTAACATAATGCTGAGAAAAAGTATTGCCAGAGTGAAAATTAGAAAACTCAGTTTTTAAAGGTATTCTAACCCAATTTATTTTGGGACTTGGGGTCTGCCTTTCTCTCACTCATTGTACATTTATTCATTCATTCTTGAAGTTGCAAAGTAACAGCCAAATGATAATTCAGGAGTCTTTATAAGGTTTTCCATCCCATGTCTAGGACCAGGCATGGGAAAGTCTGTCTGGGCATGCATTCCAGAAGGCAGTTTGTGCTAACACGGCCCAGCTGGAACACCGAGATCTCTTGCAGGACATGCCTTAAGTCCAGCTGCCCAGGGGCAGGCAGAAATCATCTTCACAGCCCTTCTGCAGCTGCCATGACTTCAGCCACTGTGTCTGTGTCATCCTGTATCCAATTATTGCACCAGAGGGCTGTAGCATTCCCTATGCAAGAAATCTCTGAGCGCTTGACTGCAACTCATGAGGGAATGGCTTCCCACAGCTTCTTTCTGCCCTAGAGGATTTATATACTCTGAAGAGATCATTTTAGGTTTTTTTAAGATTGTTAAAAAAAAAGTATTTTTTGAAATGTAATCTTGTTCCAGGATTTAAATGAGGATGCTCTTAACAAAACAGAAGTAATTTTTTGCCTTGTCTGCTTCCTGCCATCCTTGGTCTGGAAAGAAAAATATTCAGCTGCTATTCTAATTGCTCTGTGGGGGCAAATAATTTATATATGAGGGATTATTTAAAATAAAAGGGGCATTCTCCGTTTTACTGTTTCTCATCTAGGCTCTAGATCATAGTTGTGATTGCCTTCCCTAGAGAAAAAAATGAACATGTATTTAAACTGTAACTGATTTTAATTAAAAATAACTAAATATGTACAACTTAAAGAGTTATTGTTTCTAAATGCAAAATTATAATTGTTCTGTCTGCTGCATCATGATGAAGTATTTGGTTGGGAATTTGATATAATTGTCTTCTGCTGGGAAGTGACTGTGGAAGGTGGTCTACGATATCTGCAGGCATGTCCCAAATAATTCCATGCAGGACCATAACTCATGTTCTTCCAAAGTCAGCTGGAAGTCCTGCTTTTGACTCCAAAGCCACAGAATTANCTCTTTTTTTAGAACAAAAACCAAAAAAAAAAAAAAAAAAAAAAAAAAAAAAAAAAAAGTTTACTTATTTTCTTTTCTAATCAGTAGAATAGTTTCAGAATATGCAATAATATGGACAAATTAATAAATCAAATATGAAAATTTTATTCCCAACATGTCATACATGTTAAAACTTTTAAATAATAATTTATTTCTTGCAAGATTTTCTCCTCAGTAAATCAAAATGCATCTTAAACTCCAAATTTACCATTAGTGCTGTGTTATTATTGTGTAACCTGGCATTTTTAGAAACCCTTCGAAATGTTAAGCTTTCTATTGTTCAAGGTGGCAACAAGCTCCCATAGCATCAGCACTCTCCCAGAGACAGACGAGTTCAGGGAATGCAGAATTATATATTCTTATCACTACACCTGAGGTCATGTCTGTTGGTGCTAGAGGTTGTTAGGGCATTATCAGCACTCATTCTTCTTGAGCTATGAGAATAATTTGGATTCAGGGAAGAAACAAAAACTGATCTCTTTCACTCACCCACTTAATTTAATAGGATTTGACTTCTCTGTGCCATGGGCTGGTCCACTGATAAACACGTGTTACTGGAACAAGTGTGTTATTTTAAAATTTACTTTTCTGTTAGACTGTGAACTTTATTGTGACTTACAGTTGTCATTGTAATCTGCTTAAGACACCTGGAAATTTTACTTCTTTAGCTTTAGATTGGACTTCTAGGCACAAGCCCATGTCATTTAAAAGCTGACAATGCTGAATCGGACACTGGAAATGGTGCTTGTTTTGTAGGTATGATAAATTCTAAGCCTTCTGGTTAAAAACAGTGTTGCTTGCTCTTAAAACTATGTACACTGTATGATGTCACTTTTACTGCTCTGAACACATACCCTGCTACTTCTTTTTCCCTCACAGCCATTGCTTGAGATATTTAAAAAACTACATTTATATTATATAGATATAATTAATATTATAGATTATTATATAGTATAAAACATTAAAAATCTATTATAAAATATTATATTTTATACATATTTTTATTGTATTTATTTATATACATAATGTGCACTTAGAGGCCTTGAAGACATCCCAATTTTATATTTACTGGGGTTTTTTTATGCTTAGGTAACATATAGACGTGGATAAAAAAATTGTAAATACAAGAAATATTACTGTGACCTGCAGGCTGCTATTTTAACCCTTTCATTTAATCAGAGAGTACTAACTACACCTGCATCATCTCATTCTATGATAAATTCTATGATTAAAAAAAAAGAATAATATTATCAGTATATATATTATCTATTATCTATCTGTTATCTAAATATATATTATCAAGTATAACAAACTGTTTAGATAAGTTTACTTGGGAATAAGTTGTTTGGTAGTCAAATGAATAGTGGCTCTAGGGTGTGAGAGGCACTCTAGATTAAAAAAAAAAAGGAAAGAAATGTTCTGGGTAGTGATTTTCTGATCATGAAACTGGATTTGGGCAGATCTTCTTATGTGCAGGTGAAAAAAAACCTTCTTAAATCACAGTCTCTCTAATTAGTGTAATTTTCTTATTTCCTAATAACAACCATAAATATCCTCTACTTCTGCTGTTAGATACTCCATCTTCTTGTATTTATTTTTCTTTGCGTATTACCTACTTAATTACTTTTCATCTCAATGTATAACTCAACTATTGTATGCTCTATTTGTATTGAAATATTCTTTATTTATGCATTTCTTTTTTTTTTTTAAATTCCTGTGGAACCTCTTCTTGTAGGAAGTCTGAATTTAAAAATCTCTGTATCTCAACCAGAAGAGCAGTTCATAATAAAGAAATTGATCAGCAAAATGACATTTTCTATTTGTCTTTTTACTTCGAAATCTGTGAGTTATTCGGATGTAAGAATCATGATTGTGTCAATTGTAATAAAAAGTTAGTTTTGTTATATTTTGCATATAGAAACATCAAACAAGGCTAATATTGTTCAGAAATAAAGAGGGATGCTTCCATTTTTGTATCCCCAAGTGAATACATTAATGTGTTATAAACTAACAATCAATTCCCTCCCACAAAAGTCAGCAACAATCTTTTGGAAAACTTTTGGCTATCAAATTTTACTAAGCCTCAGGAAAGATTCCTGTGAGAGTCAGGAACACAGTGGTATTTTTAGAGTAAACATCACACCTTGATCATAAACCTTCCTTCGTATGAAGCTGGTCAGTGTACAGGGTCATGTAACCATTTGCCTGGAAAGACAGGTTCATATTCAGGATGGCTATTGAAATCTGTGACTCTTTCCCTTGAAATGTTGATAGCCTTAACTGAACTTAGTTGTTCAGTCTACTGCTGCACAGGGAAAATTAATAATAATGTATTCTGTCAGTAATTGTTACAAGATTTTACTAGAATAGCAGAGTAGTAATAATTTTCTATAAAATGACTTAATAATATGTGACAAAAATACTTTCTTGTACAAACGTGTCATATCCTCTTCATGCGACAGTCTTCAAGCCTTTCTTGTGACCAGTGCTCAATCACATAGTTCTGAACTACAAAACAGGACAAACGAGAGAGTAGAATCTATCACCTAAAACACACCATAATGCACAAGCAAAGCTCTTAGTCTGTAGGTTTTTTAAACGAATAAAATCTTTACAGATTATTATTTGGAAGGTGGCCTATTTGCACAAAATCTATATGACCAGCAGAATCATACGCCACTTCTGTAAACTTGTTAGTATATCACTGCCAAACCTGAGATCCTGGTTTACAGGTGTTAACACATTCTTGGAGGAAGGATTTTATATGATCACAGAATTAAAAACTATTCCTATGCATGTTCAGACAGCCAAGCAGGATAAAATTTCCTTTCCACCACTTTAAATCTGCCACTTCCTAATGTAAGTGATTGACTTTGAAAATCAAAACATTTTAAATTGGGGGGTTTTTTTGCACATAATATATATAGTTCATGCTCTATTGTAGCTGCTGCATTACACACATTGTTATTGTAGCTATTGTTTATGTATTAAGTAATATAAATGCAACAACTACAAAAAATCTTGAGAAACACACTGAGAGAGAAATACATATTAACAATCAAGCAGGGCAAATAGAAATGCTTTCCCCAGTCATCTCTGAAAGGTTTGCATAAAATTCCCTTTTTGCTTATGTTCCAATCTCTCCACACAGCCTTTTTATGAAAATTCATGCAAGTTAAATTTTGTTCTTTCAAGTGTTCATAGAAAGTAAATTTCAGGCTCACAGCCAAGATACATTTAATCATGAAACAAAATTAGTTTAATCATGAAAGTAAATTTGTTTGGGGAAGAATTAGAAATATGCAACTTAATATAGCAAGGGAATAGAAACAACAGTCTACTTTAGGTGGCCAAGGAAACAAAACTTCAGGCTGGTGATAATGACATATCATATATATGTCATTGCTATAGGCATGATAGGTAATTTGCAAGAGGGCTAAAATACACAAGCAGATTCCACAGCTGGATACTTCCAAAGATTTCAGAATGGAATCCAACCATCTGAGCTTTTGCAGGGGTTTTTTTGCAAATTTGGGGGCAATGGATACCATCACAGAACTTGTGTATTTTTTTCTACTAGTCTTCAAGCTTGTCACAGTTCTGGATAAGCCTGTCCTGTTTGATCCAACCTGTTTGTTGATTAGGTCAAAATTACATGGTATTTCAGGTCAATCTGGGAGACTTTGTTGTTTGCAAGTGCACAGTACCTAGTAATATTGATATTATTCACATACTGTTTGAGATGTATACTTCTGGATGTATTTTCAAATGCTGGATGAGTCAAACGGAGTAAATCGCCATAAAAATATCACATCCAAAATTAATATCCTGTAAAATTGAAGTTGAGAACTGATTTCTACTTCTACCTCTGTCTATGAGAGTTCTAATAAGCACTTCTTAGTTATGCAGCACTCACTAGAAAGGATTACCAATTCTGTAGTGAAAATTATAAGTATTAAGATCAAATTTCTGAATTCTGGACAAGTACCAAAAGCTCAATTTTTTTATAAATAATTGTGATTATTTATTATAAAAATAGATAGCAGCAATCTGAGAGAAAGATGTATTTTATTTTGGATACAGATCTAATAAATAGGGTGACAAGTCAGATTTAATTTGCTTGGGTTTTTTTCCTTTCACTTCTTGGCAAGAAATTACTATTGCATACAGACCAAGTATTCCAGATTTTAATCCTTAAATGAAAAGACCCAACAACCTATAGAGATACAAGTGGATGGAAATGTAGGGTGATGGAATAAAATAAAATGCTCTTACTGCTTTAATTTTTAAAAACACAAACAATTGGTCAACCATTACAGAAGTGAACTACCTTAAAATAAGATAATTTCTTATTTATTTCAACCATCTGAGATCAGTGACAAAAATGCCTCTGGACATAATGGTTGTCTCCATTGACTGTAGGAGCCAGCATTGCTAAAGTGCAGCTAAATTATTTCACCTGTTTTACAATGATTAAAAAAATTAACATTAGTGCTCTTGTTGCTAAGTGCTAATGCAGATACATAAATAAAAGGTTCCAGAGAAGTGATGCTTCAAGAGACACCAAATAAACAAAATATGGAGATGAGATAAAACACAAAAGAGTGACTGTGATGAGTCAGGGTTGGCAGGCGTTGTTTGTGATTTCCTTCTAATTGGAGCCTGGAGCTGGATAGAGAAGGCAGGAATAAGGGCGTTCATTGAGGTGAGGAAGTATGGAAGAGAAGATGAAGAATTCACCAGTGAGGAGCACCAGATTTATTAGGTCCCAGGGCTACAAAGTGAGGATTGAAACTAAGTCTAGAGGAGGAATGGGAAAGAATTTAATAATCTGCCTGTGTCCTTTGTTACATGAGTGAGAAAGTTATGCAGGAGAAAGGCATAAATAGTTTCAGGAAGAGGGTGATTGGTCTGTGAAAGCTTCTGTTGATGGCAGAGTAAAATCAGAGGCCAGCTTTATAGAAGTTTTAAAAAATAAAGAAGATGGAACTCATTTGACAAACCTTAAGCTCATGTAAGGCTTTATACGTTAAGCAGGTGAAGGAGAATCTGAGGAGGGATGAAAAAGGTGACATTTATGTAGTTATTAACGAGCAAGAAAATCTGAATAGCAGCATACTGAATATATTACAGCTGAGGAACATGTTTGCAGTCATTAAGATCAGAAAAGAGAGGACTGAAAAAGCCAAGATGTGAAATGGTGAAAGATTTTGCTGGGAATAGTGGTAGAAAGATCAACAGTTTAAAACTGGGCAGGAAATAAAATTTGGATCCATTTTGAATATTCTTCTTTAAAGAAAGTGTTGAGCAAAAAGTAATTCCCAAGGCAAAGACTTGTCTGACCTTGGGCAATGAACTAAATCTCTGTTTTGGAGAAGATATTCAG
>VWZN01021523.1:25471-40471 GCA_013396955.1 Regulus satrapa | reverse complement strand
AAACAAAACTAAACTAAACTAAACCAACAAACCCAATCTTTAACATCTGTTTCAGTTTAATCAAATTGCCTTTTCAGCTCATTATGTCCATCTCATACCTTTCCCTTTCTAGTTCACTATGCCTTCTACAGAAGCACTATGCAACTAACAAATGTTGCTAGACATTCACAGAATGAAGCTTCAGATTCTCTAGATTTATCATACTCCTGAAGAGGTCTTTTCAAGTTATCTAAGTTCTGACCACATTCTTTGATATCTATTCTTTCTTAATACTCAAACTACAGCAAGGCATCTACTTTTGAGCTGAAAGATCTCAGGAGTGCCACTGTGCTCTTCTTCCTGGTCTTTCTTACTTTCCTTCTTTCCTTTTCTACTATTAATACCATTAATACTTGGTATTAATTCTCTCTCATGCACAGAATTTGCCTGATTCTAGACGAAGGCAATTGATTCCTGTACTACTTAAGCTTTTAAAAATATTTCCTTTCTACTTAATGAAGATATAATAATCTATCAAGCCATCTCTCAAATAATTTTTGACTGAGACTTCCAAGCCTTTTAGTGAAATATCTTCCATTATTTCTGTGTCCCTTTTGTTTTTTGGAAGTCTTTCACAGAATTAGAGCATGGTTGAGGTTGGAAGTAACCTCTGGAAGTCATCTGGTCTAAATTCCCTGCTCAAACAGGGCCACTTACTGCTAGTTGCCCAGGACCATATCCAAATAGCCTTTGAATATTCCCAAGAATGAGACTGTACAACCTCTCTGGGCAATCTATACTGGTAGTTGATCACCCCCACAGTAAAAAAGGCTTTTCCATAAGTGCAGACATCATCTCCTCTGTTTCAGTTTGTGTCCATTGCCTTTTCTTCTTTCACTGGGGCAGCTTTTACAGTTCAAATTACAGTCAGAAACTGTACATCTATTTATGCATCTATTTATAATGTCACCCTATACAATTCTCTTGGTTTTGGCCAGGACAGAGTTAATTTTTTTGCCATTGTGGGGTGGAGCCTGGAGCTGGGTGGGCTTGTCTGGGTTGTTATCCAATACCAAATCATCAGGGCGGGTAGAAGTAAGGGAGTGTCCCTTTCTGGAAGAAGGGTGTGCTTTGGGTGGAGAAAAGTGTCTCTCAGGAGAGGTAAACTGATCTGCTGTTGCTCATTGCTTCCCAGAGGCCCTTGGTGAGCATTCTGAATATAAATCACCCTCTCTTTTTGTACACTTTTTATTGTTTCTGTTACTGTTGATTTTTCTTATTTCACTTCTATTTCCAATGAATTGTTTTTATCTCAACCTGTGAGTTCTACCTGATCGCCCTCCTCTCTCACCAGAAGGAAGGGGAGTGGGGGAGGGGGGTATGGCTCATGGTTTTCTTTTTAGTAGGTGTACTAAGCTGGGGAATACCATTCCTAAACCACTAGAACAATACATAATGGGGGAAAAAAATCACAAAAGAATTAAATTCTATTTTTCTTCAGTACTTCCTGGTATCTACAGCATGAAGTCATCCTAGCTGGCCCTGTCTGCAAATCTGGTACTGGGAGCTCATCTTCATTTGGTTGTCAGTTGTAGTGTCATGGATCATTGATGATTTTTTTTTCTTTTTTTTTTTTTTTTCTCTTTTCACCACTGAAAACTCCTGGAGGAAATGAGCCTAATAGACTCTTCCTCTTGTCTTTTTTGTGATTTTTGATAGGTCAGTAGGTCAGAAAACTATTGGTAACATAAGAAAATTGCTGGGGTTTTTTTCAAATAAAAACTTTTTGTCCACATTCCCAATTTACTATTCATTTGAGCTCATATTATTCATACTATGCTTAAGAAAACCTGTGCTTGTGTGTAGGAAATAGGCTAATGGTTCCTTTAAAGATTGCACACATCTCTTTCAGTAATGGTCACCAAGTTTACAGAAACGTCTTCTGTTGCAGTGAACTGGTCATATGCCAAGCATGATATTCTTGGAATTATGCCAAGCATGATATTCTTGGAATTGCTTCTACTCTGTCATCACAGCCTAACTTATTGAGCTGAGACGTGCTAAGATTGTGAATGGGCTTGAGTTTTCTGCCTCCAGTGAGCACCACAGCCTGGGCAATTCTTATGATAAGCAGGTTTGGTTCAGAGACACAGGTCAATCTTATGCTAACTTTACAGTTTATATAAAGATGGAGTGCTGCAAACTGGTAAAATAACAAGAATTTTGAAGTATTAAAGGGGTTCCCAAATGTTCTGAACTTCTTTCAGAAGGAAGTTAGTTCCTGGAGGATTTGAGTGCTCAGAACATCAAAACTTGTTTTATTTTTCCTTCTATGCATGGCCAACATGAAACCTACCCCCAGTGAGGGAAACTGCTAGACAGTCAGAAATTCAAGGTCAGGGTGTACCCTAAATACACAATGTAATTTCACTGAAATTGTTCTAGTACTTTGGTTTTTGTGCAGTATGCTCATTTACTTGATATTGCAGGAATAAATTTAATGTTTACTTATACACTGGACATGAGCATACAGGGAAAGAAAAGGTCCAAACCCTATGCACTAAATTCACAGGATTTAAAGTAAGGAAAATAATCCAAAGTAAGAACATCAGCTGATGCTTTCAATTCAGGCTTAGATCACACTCTTGTATTTGACATTACAGAAGTTTGAGATTGATGTTGCATGCCACATGGGCTACAATAAGTGTAATGGAGAGAGATAAGGATGGCAGTCTCAGCTATATATTTCCATTATTTTGTGGATTAGAAATGGGCACACCTCTAAATGCCTGATTTTTGTTGGGACAAGAGACCAAAGTATTGACCAGCATATATGTATATACACACATATACACTATTTCTCACATATTTGTGTTAGCAGTTACTAAGATTTGTTCTGTAAAGTGTGACCTACTAGAAACTAGAATCTACAAGCCAACTTTGACTGTATAAAAATATTTTGACCTAAAACATTTGAAAATTACTGTCCATATTTGAGAAGATATATGACTTTTAAATTTTGACTTGAATGATATTTTCACAGGTACAGGTTTTGTGTTGTGGATTTTGGTTTTCCTTTTTATTTTTTGTTGGTTTATTTTGATTTTTTCCTCTTAGCTTTCATTTTAATTTGGATAAAACACCTTTATTTTCCCTAATTCATGCAGTCTCCTGTAATTGGCTAATCACTAATGCAACAGAATTTTCTATGCTCACAATTTTGTTGGGACCCAGTGACTACTTCTTACAGTATTCTGTGTCAAAACATCTTACTGAGCTCCATTGACTAGTGGTATGGCAGTGTTTTTTCACAAGCAGCAAACGGTGTGTGTGTGTATCTGAAATAAGAGGATTCAACTCTTTGTTTTTGATGTAGACCCTAGCCTTTAGGCACTGCTAGAATTTCAGTCTCTAATAGTTCTGAACATAACTTAGTTATTCTGCTTTGGATATAAACAGTACATCAGAAATCTACACAAGCATTTAAGCCCTGAACTTCTGTTAATACTGATGAAGATAAGGCTACTAAAAAGACTTTGTGGTGCTGCCCTTATGGAAGCACAGTAAGAATCCCTAGGCAAAGAGCAGTTGCCCTGGAGATATGCTTAAGTCTTTATGTATGAATCCAATTGCAAATAATCTGTCTTCACATGTCAGTTATTAATTCTTCTTTTTTTTTTTTTTATTTTTTAGAATTTTTTTTTAAATAATCAGGGAAGGAAAGCAGTCTGGAGACATGTCTTTCCTAAAAAGAAAATTTGCTGTATTTTATTTATTCCTAAGGTGGTCATTTGAGTAAGTGATAGTCCAGGAAGTCTGAGGATGTTTTTCTAAAGGTTATCAAACAAGACCTGCTATGAATTTAATTCATACTTCACACAAGCCTTGAGAGAAATCCACTGTGCTAGTGGAGAGTGAATAATTAACAGTTTTGATGCACAACTGAATGAGACTATCTCTTCTAGTCAGTCTGTGCTGGTTGAAGCTACTACAGCAAACTTATTGCCAGTATAGTAAATGTTGTAATGCCACATTCAGAACCCTGGTGACAGGGTCATGAAGCCAAGAAGTTGCTGGTAATAGGGAATGGTAAGAGAGGAGGGAAGACTGACACACTTCCCAGAAGACTGCATAGTGGTGTGATTCCTGCTGATTCACATAGACTTTTTAGATCCTCACAACTGGACAGGACTTTTCCAAGTCATGACATCTTTCATCTCGAAGAACAGTCCTTGAAAGCCTTGAAGTTAATTCTTAAGCTTCTTGCAATTTTAATGGTAGGCTTGTATTTTCATCAAAGTCAAACACTTTTATTCAACTAAAAGTCCAAAGTCTAAAAGCACTCAATAAGCACATAGGAGACAAAACCCTTGAGAAAAGGCTAAAACACTCTGCATCATAAACACCATCCTCATCATGATTTCATTCTTACTGTTTGCATTGGGATCAACCATTAGTTTTCCATAGAAAATACTAATTGTCTTTTCTCCATTCCTGGTAAGGCTTGGAAGAGGTAGGACTAATCTGATGAATCAGAGAGATTTATAGAAGACATAAAGCTTCTTCTTATATTTTAAAAGAATGAAAGTATCAGAATAAAAAGTTATAGAAAAGAGCTGGCACTTGAAGACAGAATCCTGTGAAGTAGTAAAATTTTTGCAGTTATAATGAAACTTTTACGATCTCAAAATACCCTTTTTCAGAACTTACTTTGCAATTGGTCTTAAACATGTTTCCTTGAGCCTGAAAAAATGGGAACATTAAAGTCAAAATGTTGTCTAGAACAATATCTATTTCAAAGCACCTTTTATTTTAATACTTCTTGTGATTTAGTTTTGTGTAAGACATGTTTTCTGGATAAAAGTAGACCACTTTCATTTGTACTATTTCATGGTCTTTTTGTTCTAGAAATTATTTATATTGCATGCATGTGCATTCAATGCACTGCACATAGTATAGCCATAGTGTCCCATTACCTGTGCTGCTCAGGAGCACACGCTTCACAACAAAATAGGGGAGGAGTGGCACAACGTGATGGCACAGACACCTTCTGCAACAAAGCACAGCAGGCTTTGCTTGACAGGTCATGTCACAAAGTGGGGTTTGCTGCAGCAGTTTTGAAGCACAGTGTACCTTAGCTGGTTGAACAGCATGGCCTAACACAAGAAGACAGAGCTGTATTCACTGTGTAAGGGATGATGGACTGCATTGAGAATGTGGCAAACTACTGCTTCTACCATGGAGCTTGGATGGTGAAGCCTGGACAGCTGCAGTTGTGCACGATAGCATGAAAATGATGGAGTCCTAGCAACTGCATGGTATGGTTTGATGTACTGATGGTATGACTACCCAATAATGCTGTTCTTTTTCTTGCCATAATGCAACACTGACTGCATAATGCAGCAGGAGATGGTAGTAACTGCACTTCATGTCAGTCCAGACATTGCAGTGCGCTAACTTTGTTTTGCTCTGCTTTCTTTAAACTGATTATTACTTCTCTTTCATGAATTTTCTCATTTACAGCTTGCTTTACTGATTTCACTTAGCCAGTACGCATCCTTTATAGATAGAAAAACAAAAGGAAAATGTTCTTATTTAGAAAGAGAAACTTGTAGCTAGCATGCTGAAGAGGGATTCCATCTTAATTTGACAACCTCATCACCTGCTCTCTAAATAGCTTTGCTACATCCCATTCACAAAAGAAGAGCAGAAATAGAGTTCTGTTTTATGTTCCCAAGCTGTTATTTGAAGATCTGTGGCACTGTATTCAGAATTCTTACTTGTAGATTTTGGATTCACTTTTGTTGTGTTTTCAACAATTGGATCCTCTTTGGTTTGGTTTGTTTTTGTGGGGTTTTGTGGGGGTTTTTGTTATTTTTCTCTCTAAGACTGAAGAGCAATTCGGTGGTATTTATGAGAATTTTTGCTGAAAGCCTCAATGTCCCCAGGCTAGCACACTGGCACTTTAATGCAAAGGAGAAAAGATGAATAATTTGAGTTTTTTAGTATAAATTAGATTATCATCAGTTTAGATTATATGCACAATAGGAAAACACAATGTAGTTTAGTAACATCAATAATCAAGCAAAACTGTATTTTTGCATTAATATTGCTATCTAAAAACACTTCAAAAATATTTAATCTCTGTGCCTAGGTGAATGCCATCTTGTTATAAGTGCAGAATGAGTGTTCTGGAAGAAAAAGCCGGAAAATCCACAAATTTTAATTGCTATGGGTTTGCAGTCTGAGATTGCCATGACCATCAGAGATGTAAAACTGCACATATGCAATTTTCCTCTTATAGCCAGTGCCTTTGGACAACTGTCAGACAATGCTCAAGACACTGTCTTAGTCCTTCACACCTGTACAAGATTTAGTGTCACCTTGAGTGCTGTGACCACACCAAAGAGAAAGCTACCAATGCTTTTATTGAACATCATGCTATGTATTTCAGGGGTGAAAGGACCAAGTATCACTTGTAGTCTAGGGTTTGTTTTTTNTGGGGGGGGGGGGTTTGTTTTGTTTTTTTTTAAGTTAATCATAGTACATACAAAATTCGTCATAGGAGAAAGCAGCACTGATTTTTATTCTTGTAACCCTCTTAACCTACAGTATATCTTACCCCTCTTTTACAGATGGAAAGCTTGAACAACTAAAGTACTTGCCATTGGAAGTCTGAATCAGAGCTGGGGTGTAGATATAGTCACTCCCAGATTAGGGCTTGAGCATTGAAAAGGCACTTTGGTTTTGGCATACATTAGGAACAAAAGTACATTGAGCCACTTCCATAATCAAAACATTTTCTTCCAAATGAGATATAGTGGTGTACGCTCACACTTGCTATAGTTCCTGGTGTCCACCCACAATAAAAGTGGAAAAGTTGCAATGTCTCTAATCTCTCAGAGACAGACTGCATAACATGAGGTAGGTAAAGCAGTTTCTACTCTATGTTAAAGAAAATGCTCATAAAATTTTTGGTAGACTACCTTTAAACTGGAAAAGCTTCATATTGCAGTAAGTGATGGTAGGAGATACAAGCATACTAATTATCATACAAGCTCTCTTAATAAACAACACACTTTTTGAGAATTATCAGTATATAGTTCTAATAAGTAGAGCTATATTTTCAAAATTTTTGTGAATAAAAGCCCCTGTTAGGCATTTTTTCAGACACATAACATAAACTATGGGATTTCTTTTTCCTCTTTCCAGAATCTGTAGACAACTGGTTAAAAATTTTTGTTACTTCATAAGTACAAAACAAACCACCTGTGCATGAGATATGCTGCAAACAAATGAATTAATTTTACTACAAGCAAATGAATAACTGTGGTTCTGAGCAAAATCTGTTTTGGTCAGAATAATTCTACTGCTCTGTGCTTGCCAATGTCGCTGCCATGCACTTGGGTTCCCTGGAATGAGGCCATCAATTTCAGCAGTGTATAATGAAAAGCTGAAGCAAGAAGTGTAAATAAGCATACTGTGCTTTTGAAGAGGTGATCCAAAAAGCCTGGGAAATGGAAAATAGTAGTTGTTATGTACTTGTTGTAGATTAAGCAATATATGTTACAATGTCCTACAGAGTTAACCCGTGTGTGAAACCAGGAAGGGAAACTACTTTCAGATAAAGGTTCCTTTTCTAAGCTCTGGGAAGTTCTGCCCCTGCATTTTTGTATGTTCCTGTGTTTATCCACGCAAGTAACCAACAGGAATGATTTTTGAGTGATGTGGAACCACCCTTGTGCAACTACAGAATCAGCTCCTCTGGCTTTGATCCTGGAAATTGGCATAAAGCTGATGGAGGTCTATACATTGGGAAAGTAATAATAGGTGGAACAAAGTTCTCCTGAGACATAAAAATTTGCTTTTGTTGACTAAATCTGCTAATTTCAGTAGGGCAAGTCTGTTGTGGAAGGTGGTGGGATTCAAGAAAACAGACATTGGTAATGAATCTGCATATTAATTTGGGTGACAACATCATGCAAGGGAACTGAAAGAAAATAATGTGAAATAACAGGAAGTGTTTTGCTTATGCAATTTAAGCCAGATATTTACACTGGCTTATCCATGATCATATTAATTATTGTATTTATTTTGCATCGATTATTCATAATGATTGACTAGTAATGTATTCGTGTTTAGATTTTATGAATGGTTAATCCCGTACCATCCTCTTTCATCCATACTTTTTGTTTTTGGAGCATACTGATAATACTCATTATGAAATAAGAAACAGGTATAGGACTTGATCTTCAGACTGCATCAAGAAAATAAAATGTCTTTGAATGAAAATATACAAATAAATGTATCTCATTTCAATTACTTTGAAAAGTGGTTTTTGCACTTCTACCAAAAGTAAATTTTTGGTATTTCAGACCAAAATAATAATCTCAACAGTTTTGGTGTGAGAGTGGTTAGGTTCCCTTTTATACTTGTGGTATTTTTTATATCTAGAATTGAATTACAGAAATGATAACTAAAGAATATTATGATTAAAAGAAACCCTAATAAAGTTAAGATGGAAATGACAGGGATGAAGGGCTCAGATATAAAAAGTGAACATTTATACCTCTGTTCCCACAGACTGACAAAAGTTCCTCTTTGATGTTGGTTTCATGCTCTAGATTTCAGGCGCCTATCAAATATATAAACCAGAATCACCAGTATGCTAACCATAATTTTGGGGATGGAAGAAATTATGCTATTAAAAAACCCAAACAAAACAACGAACCAAGGGGAAAGTGAGTTAGATAATAAATTATTTCAGATTGCTCACAAAACAGCCTTTCATAGCAACATTGTCATGAAGATATTTACCATATCTCTTTAAATGACACATAACTTAGAACACTACAAGAATCTTCAGTACTCAAGAATCTCATCTAAAATAATAGATTTACAATGATAATATGACCTTCCCAGCTTTTACGTCCTCTGTTTGTCTTGCTTGTGTTCTGTTAAACAAGAAAAGTGTTGTGACCCATAATTGCAGGCAGATTCACAGCAGGTTTTGAGGAGCTTTTTCTGCCACGGTGTCCGAGCTGTCTCCATCTGCTGCTGTCTTGTGTGCTCCCCACAGGGGGACCTGGCTAATTTTTCAGTCAATTAGCAGAAGGGTTGCTTTTGTTCTCCAAGTGCACCCCCCTGGGCTCCTCTTACACCCTGGACACACTATTCAGATGTTGAGAGTTTTCAAAAAGCATATCATGTTATTTTTTTCCTACTGACCTTTGTGACATTGTTGAGCAAATGCTGCCTCTTGTAATCATAGACACTTACATTAAACTGTGCAGACTAACTTTGGAATGGTTTTAGTACGAATATTAATATAATATTAATATATATATGGTAATGGCTTTTCTTAAATGATTTCTTAAATCTTGTATCAAAACCTAGTCACACCTTTTAATTCAGAAAGATCTAGTTGACATACTAATATCTGCATCATGATCATTCTTTACTGTACAATTTACTCTTTTTAAAGAAAAGACTAGTTCCTCAGCAATTGTATCTGCTACTTATCTTCTAGCAAGAAACATTTAAATGTTGAACAGAAACTTCAAGTTATGAACACAACTCCAGTTTCAGTGAAAAATACTTACATATCACATGAAAAAAAGAGCTTGAAAGAGTAGGTTTAATTTGGCACATGTATGTTTATACCTTTGCATGACTACCAGCATCGGGGTAATGCAAACATTATATACTGGCTGAATAGTAACTTGATATTCAGGCTTCTTGTGTATTCTTTGTGTTGCTTTCTATGAATTTTAATCAGGATTTGGGTAATATGCCCTCCTTGCAAGACAGAAAATGCTGTTATAAATGTTATATAAAAGAATGTTACTAGGTTTCTGGAAAAAAAGGGCAGTGTTTTCTTCTGAAAGAATGTAATTGAACTAACAGAAAGCAATATTCTTTAAGCCCCCAGTTTATGCACATTCCATTTGGAATGCTTTCTTGCTGAGGTGTCCCTGAGCCTAATCAGCTTCAAGAAATTTTGAACATCAGTTTACAGTTTACATATGGTATTCTCCATGTGCATTATATACTGTGGGAGAATATAGAGTCCTTCTCTTTTATTTCACTGTCATATATTTTATTTGTAATTTTTACCTTGGATGCAAATGCAGATCAGTGAGGGTATTTCTTCTTTTCCTTAGCTCCGTGATCACACTGCTACTTTTTATAGCAGGATATCAAGTGAGTTCGTTTTTCTGTAACCTTTCATCTGCCCAGCCTCTTGGCTATATCTTTCTATAGTTAATAAATATACTTTTTCTCAGTGTTAAGCAATAAAATATTCACTGGGTCTGAGCTGGGGTTAACAGATTTCTGAAAATTTTATTGCGTGACAGCCTGTCCTGAATAATCCCCTCAGCTGTCTCATGTTCTGGGGCAGAAATGATCTTATGTGTCACTCTAATAGTCTAGAATTACACTTGTATCACTGTCACCAGCATATGGGGCTGTGTATACCCCTAGGCCCAGCTCCCTCTCTTTCACGGCATTTAAAATGATAACATTTGGCAAAGCCAGTTTTGACAGAAAGTGAACTCTCCTTTCCGCGCCGGTGACAAAGCCAGCCACCGGAGGCCTGACACCGAGCAGCCAGTCATCATACTCTTTGCTGGGTAATGATCGCGGGCTTCCCTCCTCTTAATAACCACCTCGCTGCAAGGGGAGGCTGCAGTGCAGGTCTTCACTTAATTATGCAGTCTTCATCTTAAGTGCTTTATTCATGTGAGGCCTTCAGCTGCTCAGGCGTTATCGTAGCTTCTCTTTTTTTCCGTGCTGCCAAAAATGTACTGATTGCTGGGCAGGCAATGGGAGTGGGAAGGATTTCTGGAAAATAACAGGCAGAAAAACAAAATGGCTTGGGTATGCTCACAAGAAAAAAGAAAAAATTCAGAACTGCGCTTTTTATTATCATGATAAGTCTATGAATATATTGCAGTGCTAATGGTAGTAGCTCAAGGTGGTATAAAGCCTGAGAGGAGAAAAAAAGAGAAAGATCCAAAATGAACAAACAAGGAAGAAATTTTTTTTAAAAATTATCCTCTAAAAATGATGTTAGACCCTTAAAGGTAATTTTTAAATACAAACAAAATAAAATGTGGCAACTTAAAAAACTTGATGCTTACATGAACCTTTTATGTAGAGTTGCTAAACTAATGAGTAGAAATTTATTAAATGCAGAAGGTGCTGCCAGCAGCTGTTCCTGGGAGTATAGGGAGAACATAAGATATTATTTACTGTTGCCACTATATAAACTGTATTCATGTTTTCTTCCCACACCCACAGTTTTAGTTTGGAGTTTGAATTTGGAGAATATTCTCTTCTTACACTTTACTTTCATTATTCTGTGTGCTTGCAAAGGAAGCCCTGACTCATTTCCCCATTTTCCACTGCCTTCTCCATAATGCATCTTGTCTGCAGTTGTAATAGTTTCCAGTAGATATCTTTACTGACATGCGGTTTAAACATAGGTAGTACACATCCTTAGGTAGTACAGATTTCAGGATGACTAGTAAAAAAAAAAGAACAAATAAACTTTTTTCCTTTCTCTTCCCCCAGCTATATTAACACAGTGTTATCTACAAATATTTTCAGTACTTTTATACACAGATCACTTTGTCTGCACATGGAACGTGGAAACGCCCCCTTATCATTGTGCTGATAGCGAGGTGTTGATTTTAGAAACATCTGGGGAAGCTCCTCAGTTTTCTTGAAATCCTGTTTCAGAAAAGAAGAGCTGTCTTGAACTGCCTTTCATTACCATTGCACAGTGAAATGTGCTCCATAATATGGAGAAACGAAGAATGTTCTGGACCACAGCAGTTTCACAGAGATCTGGAGAGATCTGGAGTGAGTATTGATTAATCTCAAAAAGGGAGGCATTAAAAAAATATTGTCCCAGAAAATTAACTACTGAGAGTATTGGATAATAATCTGAACTACTTGAGATTTGATTTCAACCAAATTCCAGATCTTTTGTGTTTCAGTCAATTCTCTTTCTACAATGCCAATCTCTTAGGGCTTACCACTGCACAACCTGAAACCCAATGATATGGCTTCATGAAACGTAATGCTCAATGACCTCTTTTGTAGGACTGTAGAGATCTCATTAACATTAATACCGTTTGTGGAGAACCTTAGGACAATGGGAAGCAGAGCTTTAAAAAACATGCATTCACCCACAGATGTGCATTGAAATTTTAAAGACATGTACTGGATTGCCAGGAATATGCACACTGAATTTCAAGCAAGTCCCTGAAGTTTCTAGTTCCACTGTTTAAGCACTTCATTCTCTGTTATGTGCAGTGACTTTCATGATCAGTTTAAAGCAGTGATATGAACTATTTGCCTGAAACAGCTCTGTGCTCATACTATGGATCTCCTGACAGCTCTGTCATGATTCTACCCACTGAGACAAAAACAATCCCTCTCCACACACACACACTAGTTCTTGTTACTGTGATTAATAATCCTCAGGTAGGTATGGAGTTAGCATATGCATGACTTTGAGCTTGGATCTTCACTACTCAGTTCAGGTGCTTGATCAAGCTCAGCACAATGTCTACTGTTGAAAGCCATATAATGACTGTAGGTATTTACAGTCAAAAATTGACCCTTTGTCATCAGTGTAAACATTCTTCCCTGTCCAATAGAGAAAGTTTTAACTTCAGGTTAAAATTATATATCCCTGACTTGTCACTTCTGTTAACTTCTGGCTGTGTATGACTCTGTGTGTGCATCTAAGCATACATATGGGCTTATTTGTATGAATGCTTATATACAGAGATGCTCACACCCACAAAAACATATGGAAATGTATAAGTATTTACAGAATTAAGTGATGGGTTCACTAATTTAACACTGTTTACATGTATCATAATTTGGCTGTGCCTGGTACCATTTTCAAATAATTTAGTAGTTGATGTCAGTAATTTGTTGGCAATGCTGATGTTCAGTGGTGGGCAGAGAGGAAAACAACAGCAAGGAAGAGAAACTTGGTCAGGTTACACAAGTTGTTGATAATGAGTTTAAAGAAAATGAGCCCCATATGACAAGTATATAACCATATGTGCCCAGATAAATTGAGCTTTATACTACTGTATAGAGACAGTGATTGTGACAGGTTCGGTGTAATTGGCTAGTTGGGATCATTTTTCTTCATGAGGAAGATCTCATGTCTAAGGAAAGATGGTATCATTCCACAATGGATGCCTATAGACACAGAAAAGTTCATTACTCACCCTGTTACATGATGATGAAAGAGCAGAGGGAAGTTAAAAAGATCTAGTGACTTGGTTTTGCCTATATGGCTGGTGAAAGAAGAGTTAACAGTCCTTCACTGACAGTTTTGGTCTCAGTGTTGTTAGCTTTTCTGTGAAAACAGAAACTCTTGGGTTTTGTCTGCAGGATTCAAACCATTACATTTTCACCTGGATTACTCAAGGCAGCAGAAAAGTTCTCTTAAGTGCATGCAAAGTATAAGAAGGTTGCAGGGGAAAAACCAGATCTGTGAACCACATAATGAAGAGCATTTTCACACATTCTGATGTTCATCTGTTAAAATCTGTGCAGTATTTCAGAATTCGGTTACATGAAAAAAGGATGCTTGTAAATAATTTCTAAGCCTTATGGAAATTTTATCTTATCAACTGTTGCATCATCCAAAACTCTTTGAAAACAATCAAGCCAAGCTCCTAAATGCCATGCTTACCTGCTACTCATGATTCCCTCCAAGAAAACATCCTATTGGAGAATCTGTTACCATATCAGGTAGAAATGGCCATACACATATGATTATGACAATCTGACTACCTTAAAATTAGTTGCCAAGTTGCTTTTTAAAGATTTCTGCATTCAGTTCAGAGTATAAGCACAGCTGAACACATGGACCATATAACATGCCATGCTCGGTCTCACATTCATATGCTCAGTGGCCAAGACACTTTTCCTTGCAAAATGTGCCAAATACACCACTTCACCAAATAGACTTTTATTAATATTCATTCACATCAACCATTTTTCTAATGTGCTGACCTTGTAATCTCAAAATTTAGAGGAGAAAATTTGAATATTCACATGGATGATTCCAATAGGATTTCTCATAAGGATTTATCAGTACAGATGTATGACAGATTGTTTTACTCAGAACATCTCATTAAGACTGGTGTATGCCAAAAGAGTTATTTTACCTGGCAGAGTTAAAATGAGATGAAAATAGACCTCTTTCCCCTCTCTTCCCCCAGATAAATTCTGTTTAAGGTAAAAAAAAGGTATGTTAGAAAATTTGAATTCTATACTTGACACAGTAATTGTCATTCTGAAAAACCTCAACTACATGATTTAGCTTCTGTACCTTTTTCAGAAGCAAACTGAAAATTGCTGTCTCTTTTTCTTCATCTGTTTAGTCTGTCTTTATTTGGATATTGTTGCTTGCTAAGTGAATGCTTAGTGTCTGGCAATATTATAGGCCAGTAAAGAGTGGGAGAAGAGCGTGGGGCAATTACAATGAATCTTATTTTTGTCTTCTATTTTGTCTTGTTTTTTAACATGGGAGAAAAAGAAATTTTCTGAGGGAAAGCTGGCTGGTTTGGTTGGATATGTACTCAGAAGTCAGAAGTCATATTCTTCAATGCATAGTGAGGATGATGCACCTGGATCAGAATAAATTACAGTACCCAAAAACTTTTTTTTTTAAATTAATGAATGATTGAAAAAGGCAAGGAACTAATATTTAGAGACAAAAAATGAGATTGTACACCTCTACATGCTAATTTTTGACTGNAGACAAAAAATGAGATTGTACACCTCTACATGCTAATTTTGGACTGGAATGCAGATAGCAAGGGTACAAAATTGTCATATTATGAATATTGAATTCTGTGATAATATCACATATGAAGAATTTCCTTTGGCCTTCTGCACATTGAGTTAAACTGTATGAAGTGCAAGCTTGCTGTAAATTCTTGTAAATATCATTTTGCCAGCCTTTTTGATCCTCTATGT
>VWZN01021523.1:2005-16757 GCA_013396955.1 Regulus satrapa | reverse complement strand
GTTTTGTTTTGTTTTGTTTTTTTGGTTTTTTTTTTTTTTAGGGGTAGGCAGATTATCTGATTTTTTTCATCAGATAGAGAAAGGTGCAAGACTAAAAGTCCTAGAAGCACAATCTTGTATCCAGTCTTCGGAAAACACAGAGTTCTATCACTGTCCTATTTATGCATCTAAAATTTAACTCTGAAGATGAAAGTGGAGTTTCATCCATATTTAAACAACAAAGACGCTGATGAATTAACAGCAGTTAAAATGAGTAGTTTCACAGAAAAAAAAAAAGGGGGGGGTTATAAAATTATAGAAAATAAATTACTAGTCTCAAGCCTTTATTTTTAATATTTTCCTAATATTTTAAACTGGAAGCTTTTTGTGGTAAGCTGCTCCAGTTGTTGTATATGGGTTGGGCACAGAACAAGAAATGTCTGCTTTACTCTGACTGCTATGTAGAGGTGACTTTTAAATACACCTGCAAATGTGGTATATTCTTCTTTCTTCCTCTCACTCTGCAGCTGGCTTTGTGGCACCTCTGTCAAAAACATGGAGGGCCCAGGACTACAAAGAAGGTCATTTGTAATGAGGAGAGAAGGTGGAGTCTAAGCTGTGGGTCTCATACTGGCATTGCCAATAACTACAGCTTAGAGAAAGAAGGTCACAGTGCTGCAGGGCCCTGACTGTAAATGGTGTTTCTATCACTTTAAAGACTACATAATTTCATTCCACTTAAGTCAGCAGACTGGGAATATGTGTAATGATCTTCTCTTCACCCTCCAGGGTCTGAGTAAGAATGGTTCCAAGACCAAGTTTTCTGGCTTCCATAAAGATTTCAAACGAAGAGTTTAAATCTGTGTGCAAGAATATTGAAGGTGTTATTAACGCTTGTTTGAGCTTTAGGAATGCCCTTTGACATCCTCCATTACTATTCCAAGCAAGTGGTATAGGTATTTCAACTTAAATAACTGAAACCAATTCTTGCTTTTACAGGAAGTCTGAAGAGATAATTTTAACACTACCTTGACCAAATTAAGGAAAGTTAAATGGTCTATTTAAAGAACACCTCACCACAATCTTACCAACTCTTTTTTTGCGTGACAAAAATGTCTTTTCTTTTTTTTAATTTTTGCAAACCTGATGATTTTTTTCCCATTTCTATTTAAGAAAAAAAAAAATCCTTACCTTACTTTTTAGAATTCTGAGACTTATTCTCCACAACATCTTTGATAGAAAATTTAAGGATTATGACTTTTTACTTCTCTTTTGTAAAATATCAATACTTTATGCTGAATCTTAAGATATCCCTGGAGGACAAGGAAAAGGTTAGAGAGAGAAAGAGAACTCTGAACATTTCCTGGGCAGAGGCTGAATTTTGATTTACCTTATTCTACCTTTGGAAACATATTCATTTAAAAGAGCTGTCTTCCATTTTTGAAATTTGACAATGCATAAGAATCTGTTTTTTAATAAATATGTTATATTTTCAGGATAAAACCAGCAGAAACTGTTCCACTATGGAGTCTGAAAGCCTTCTGGATCATTTAACAAGATACAATTTATTTTGACCGGCATAGGTCCTTAATGTTCACTAAAAGAAAAATTTCACCTTCAGGTTCAAAAACCAGGAGTACTTCTGTGCAGTGAAAAGTGATGTGTACAAAAACTCAAACAATTAAACTGAGAATAAAATCTGAAGCATTATAATGATGTTTATTCACTGTATATTGTGCCCCAGTAACACCTATCTCCGGGGACACAAACAGTAGGATGCAGTAAGCAAGCAGGGCTGGATTAGAAAGGCCCCTGCCCAGTGCTGTAATCCTGGATTTATGCTACTTTCTGATTTGAAAAAAAGTAAGCATAGAGGCAATCAAGTCCTCTATTCTTAGCAGACATTAAAAAAGATGCACAAAACAACAACTTTCTAATCACACAGTTTAGTTAGAAGCCACACATTTTTTCCCCCTACAAAAAGTCTTGAGAAGTTCATTATGCTTGATATAAGGTTCAGCTTCTCAAACACAAGCTGATGAGGTGCACAAGATGTCCACTTTCTGAGTTCAGCTGTCATGTAAATATGCTCCAGGAAGCCCTGGCCAGTGGCAAGCTGACCATGAGTCAGCAGTGCCCTGGCAGCCAGGAGGGACAAGCATGTCCTGGGGGGAATCAGGCACAGCATTGCCAGCCAGGAAAGGGAGGGGATTGTCCTGCTCTGCTCTGCACTCCAGTGGGGCAGCACTCCAGTGCTGGGGGCAGGTTTGGGTGCCACAATGTAAGGACATAAAGCTGTTGGAGAATATCCAAAGGAGAACAGTAAAGATGGTGAAGGGCCTTGAGGGGAAGTTGAATAAGGGCCTGAGACCCCTTAGTCTTTTCAGCCTGGAGAAGAGGGGACTCAGGGCCACTCATTGTGGTTTTCAGCATCTTCATAAGGGGAAGTGGGGGTGGGGCAGGTACCAATCTTCACTCTCATGGCCAGTGACAGGACCCAAGGGAATGGCCTGAAGTTGTGTTAGGGGAGGTATAGGTTGGATATCAGGAGAAGGTTCTTCATCCAGAGGGTGGCTGGGTACTGGAACAGGTTCCCCAGGGGAATGGTCACAGCACCAAGCCTGAGAGAGTTCAAGAAGCATTTGGAGAATATCCTCAGGCACATGGTGTGAATCTTGGGAGGTCCTGTTCAGGGCCAGGACTTGGATTTGATGATCCTGATGGGTTCCTTCCAGTTGGGTATATTCTATAATATAGATCAAAAAATTTGTCTCTGATTTCAGTGGCTCTTACTTGCTCTGAAACATAAAGATGACAAAGTGTGTGTCTCAACTAACGAAACAGATGAACAGATGAAAATAGCATGCCTATCTAATGGGTTTATACATAATCTCTGGATTCTGTTTGGCATGCAGCAGGGCAGTTAATAGCATAGACTGATGAAAAAAAGTTACATCTTGCCTAAATTCCATGGCCCTATCTTCAAAATGGGGAAGCAATGGATTTGAAATAGGAGGAAAAAAACAAAACAAAACAAAAACAAAACTTTAAAAAATTCTCTGCCAGAACTACAGAGTGCTTTGAGTTTTGGTTTGAGGCTTCTGATGGAATGAAGTAGAGAAATGTCAAAAGCCTCTGCTAATTTCAGAGAATTCAAGTTACCTAAAATAAGTAGCCTGCAATTGCTTTCTTTTGTTCCTGTTCAGCTAGATGAGATATTTCCCCATATACTTTCCTTGCACACCAGCCAATGACAGCCTCAACTCCTAAAAAAAGCACTAAGATAAAAAGAATACTTCTTTCATTCAGTTTAGTTGTCTTATACAGTTAATTATGGCTCTCCTATTCACTAATAGCATATTTATCTCAATATTAATAAGGACTTGATATCACAAACTATCGCATTTTATATATTTGTAAATATCAGCTTCAAATAATTTAGTTTAAGTAGAAATACAGTAGCAGAAAGAATAAAATCCATTGCTTAGTGGATTTTTTGTTTTGAAAAGAGAATATCATAAGTAGAAAGCAGTTTACTCAATTAAAAAAAAAATTGAATTAAACCCAAAATATTAAAAAAACCCCTCAATGTATGGTTAATTGTCACAGTCCCCAAAAGTATACCAATACAATTTGAGGAAGTAGCTTGGGGAGTGATTGTCAAGAGCTGCTCAAATACCAGTAAATAATAAATTTAAGAAAATTATGTGGTTATGCGGTTCCTGAATTTGTATATCGTGCCAAATAGTCAACCACTTTTCATAAATATGACTGAGAAAAATTGTGACAAGAATCTAAACATCACTTTTTATAGTAGTAATGAAAGTTCAAGAGTCCTGCTAAAACATGGAAACAGTGGTTTAATGAAAACGTTATTTTACTTCCATGCACAAAAAAAAAGAAAAAAAATTGAAAATACTAATAACATTTCTTCACTTAACATGGAAAAAAAATTATATGAAATAAAATTTAAAATGTTTTAACTGATGTTAAAAGAGCTGATGAGTACAGGAGATAATTATGGGCAGTAAAAGATGAAGGGAGTTCGTGACCTTTGTATTTGTTCTAACGAGAGAAGTGTCATGCATTTTCCACAAATATTTGCAAAAATATTTATAATTTTTAGTGTTTGATTTATTACTGTGTTGAGGAAATCCATTAAAATCTTTAAATATCTTTATTCTTTCTTTTACTTGACATGAGCAATAGTTTTTTCTTAAACCAAGTATTTCTGTTCCATGTAAGGCTCTACAGACTGGAGCAGCTGTAAATCACACTTGATAAACTCAGAATAATTAGAAAGGTTTTAAAAATTTGTTCTTATCAATTATATTACCAGAAAATTAGAGAAATATTTTGTAAGAATAGTAAAAATTAGCTTACATTTTTTCATTTCTTCTAACTTATGGAAGTATTTATGTTGATGAAAGAGTCATTATTTATTCATTTTAGATCGTGGGACTTTGACTTCATAGCTTTGCCTGGGTTGTCTTCTGAGCAGCTGTAGAAGTGAATCCAGAGCAGTATATTTCAGAAGCTTTGGGAGAAGCTTTGAAAATTAAGCCATTAAATGTTTTTGTCACATATATTATTGTCTAACTATATTATACTCTAAATGACCAGAAACAAACTTTTCAAAAAGTTATCATATAGAGGATACACTGTAATAAAAAATTGATGTGGTCTGAAACTTAGTTTGATAAGGAACTATGGACACCACATTTATAGACAATACATTTTAAATACATTTATCACAAACTGCCAAAAATGATAAAGTAAATAATTTGCTAGTCCTTTGCTCATTGGTAACAATGCTAAGTTGTGTTTTCACATAGATAAGGATACTGTCCCAGTTAAATATTTTTTTTCTTTTACTTTTAGATGGAAGTGTAATATTTTCATTTTTCCCAGGTTATTAACATTGCATGAATTAGTCTAATCTATTGTCTAATATTAGGAGTATCCAGAAAAAAAATTCCAACCTCTTAAAAGAGGGCAATCAGTATGTAGGTTGCATTCTTTTAGTTGACTCTGCTCTTCTGGGGGTCTCAGTTTAACAAAGTGTCAATATACCACTTACAGCAAATTTCTTATTGGACATTCATTAATATGCAGTAATTAAAAGAAAAAAAAATACTTTCCTTCCTCTTAAAAAAAAGCTGTATCCTAAAGTACTCCAGGTTCATGCCCCAGTTTTTCCCTGAGTCTCTCTCAGTCTCAGCAATTTCTGGAAGTATTAGTGGCTAACTGGAGTAATCTATAGAGATTTCTTCCCAGTTTGCTGTGTCACAATTCACTATGGAAAAATTGACATATGTGAATGTGGGAGGTGTGAGTATCCCTTGTAGTCCTCTGAAAATTTTTCCATAGATTATTCTCTTCACTTGTTTTGTTTTCAAATAAAGCAGCAACTAATGGGACAGTTAAGAGATTCAGGAAATTCTGCCTCCTCTCAGTCAGCCAGTCATCCTCACCTTCCCCTTGCTTCTTTCAGGAAAAGCATTTCCACACTGCTGTGGGATTTTTTCTCAGAGCATGATGTAGTCTGTCCTGCTTCCCTACAGCAGGAAAAAAGTTGCATTGGCTGAAGAACATTTGACCTTCTCCATGTTAAAGAAAGCCACATGAATATCTGACTCCTCTAGTTCTTGTCTCTGAGGCAGATCTCTTTGTTCACCCTCTTATTTCCTGACAGATTAATACACTTGTAACTCTAAAAATCAAAAATCTGAAATCAGTGTATTTAAACTGACATATGGGTACTGTTATTCTAAAGGGACTTTGCTCAAGTTTCACACAGACAAATTAAAAACTGTTATGCTTAATTTTTTTTTTTTTAAAATCAAGTTCTTCTGCAGGTGCATTTGTTAATCTATAAATAGCAAAAAAATACAAGACATCAGTGGCCTTGCATGTTCCAGTAGAAAGTGGTGAATATGACTAGGAGGATTCACAGGAGATACTTGCAGTTTATAGAAATAGGCTAAATTTCTTCCACATGAGTCATAAGAAAACAATCACAGTCTCATAACATCAAGCTTAAAGTCCAGCAGAGACTATTAAATCATCTAATATGACTTCTCATATATCACATCCCTTAAATTTTTTTTTTTTCAGTTACACCTATAGTGAATCCAAACAATCATACTTAACAAAAACATATCTCTATGAAATACCTGAAGATATATGTTGGGTGGATCATTCCCTACTTATGTTAGTGCAAGCCAGGAGGACAGATGGACTTTGAAGTACAGGTAGCCAGCTGTGAGGGAGAGAGAAGAATCGAGGAACACCACCAGTGGCTGCCTCTGATTGGGATTTTGCTGTATTACTCTCACCACAGCCATTCCAGTTCTATCATATAACTTTACAGTTAGTTAGTCTCAATGCTAAACCTTTCTGCCAAGGTTCTCATTTAAATTATTTCTGAATTCAACTTGCATCCAGTCATTCTTTTTTCTCAATAGGGGTCTTCCAGACCTGTGAAATTTGTCTGGAATTCCAATATTAATTACAAATTATTATAATTGGACTATGAGTGCAATAATATAGCTTTAAATAGTACCCAAAGATACACCTCTGTGCTCATGTAATTTAGGCTGGATTATTTAAAATATTTATTCCTGCTAGACATATTTCTCATCTCATATTTCAACACCTCAGTTTCCTCTAATTTTTCTCCTAGCCATCTTGCCACATGAAGTTTAGAATAATACAAGATAACTTAACTATAACAAGAATGCCATAATGACAGCTCAGATCCTTGGAAAAATAATACCTATATATAGCTTTGTCTCATCTCACCACTTTGAAGGGTCATTTTTCCTGCTTACTGGAGTGACAAGGTCACAACCAACCAATAAATAGGATTGGTTCAGAATCCAGACCATAATTTAATAATGGAAATAATGCACTTTTTGATAATTACATTTACCAATCAATACCGGTACAACTTTTTTTTTTTTTCTTTTTTTTTTTTTTTCCTTTTTTTTTTCCCTATCAAAAATATTGTGTTAAGACAATTTTGTGTAGTGATTTCTCATTGTGTGAATTTGGTGAATGAGGTAATTCACAAATCTGTGGCAGGCTTTAGGCCTTAGGATTGTCTCAGTTTTTAAAGTTACTAATATTAAACATCTTGCTGGATGTATCAGTCCACATCCTTCATCAGAGCTATTCACCACATAGGGTGATGACAAAAAGACAACAGAGTGAAAGCTATTAGCTCACTAAGAGGAACAAACTATGTGCTTATCCTTAAAAAAAGAAATAACAGTAGCTAATGTGTTAAGAGAACCGATAAAAGCAATTGATGATCAGAGCTGATCTCATGTGAGGAATTTGCACTGATGTCAGAATAGTCAGAGAAGTAAAGGGACAAAGGTAATCTTTTTGCCCTCAACAAAGACAAGACAGCATAACAAAGTGTTATTACAGTCATAACATCTTCCAGATTCTGCCTAAGAACAAAGTCCTTGTCCAGATGATGAAGGATCACATGAAGTTAAAGGGCGGATTCAGAGAGAAGAAAGGCGCGTATGACCTAATCACAACCATGTGTAACATCACTGATAAAAGGAGGATAGTGCGATCCTAAATTGGTCATGTGTTCAGCTTCTCAGTAATTTTGACACCATCTGATGTGACCAGATCTAGATTTCCAGATGTAGGAGCTCTAACCCATCTCATTGAACTCTTCACAAGTTTCTATCAGCAGTCAGAGAGAAGAGTGTGAGCAGCCACACGGTGCAGCAAACAGTTTTCTCTTAGCCAGAGGGTGAGACAAGGATTCACCATTTAGGCAACAATTCCAGGAAAAGGGTGGAAAATATTTGGAAGAATAGAAATGCCTGAGCCTGGTGTTGTTTGACACCTCTAAAACAGCTTCAGATGTGCCAGTGAAATAACAGACTTTGCTTCTACTATTTCTCCAATATCATGAAATTGAAGGAAGTGAAAAATCCACTAGTGGGGAAAGTTGCTTACCTCAAAGTTGTGGAAGTGAAGTGAAATTAAATGTGCATGCCTGTTGTCTCATCAAAATAGGAAGCAGGCAAAAATCCCTATTAATGGTCTAGTTGTACACAGAGAGAATGACTGTAAATGTTAAGGCTGATTTTGTCAATTAGGAATATTTAATTTTGTTGTAGAGTCCATCATAAAAAGCCATGAAAGATTTTGACATCTTTGATTGCTTAAACCTTTGACTTGTGAAAACCTAAGCGTTTGAGCTTTTTTTTTTCCCAATCTGACTATGTATGTTAACAATGGGAAGTTAACTGCTGCTGACAGGACAGCTCCAGCAATTAGAATATGAAATCACTGTTGAGACTTCAAATGTAGTTTGAAAGTAGTTTTTGTAGTTTTGACAAAAGTTCCATCATAATGTCGTAGAGAATAAATTGCTTTGTCTTATTTTGTTTGCTCGTTCATTTTTTAATTTAATGGAACATTTCATTCCAGTGGTTAAGGACCAAGAATAAAGAGGGATAATTAGCACATTTAGCATGAGAGATCATTCCACAAAGACTTCTCTCATGATCTCTTTCTTCTCTTGGTTCTCTGACCTTCTTGGTGACAATTCAATTTGATGTAAGATGTCTTCAGTGGGCTCTTCTTACAGAACCATATGCTTCAGAGTGCTGCCCATTCTCTGAGGCAGGGCTGGGTGGATTTTTCTGTGGATATCAGCAGGTGTTTCTCCACTGCTTTACACAGCACAGCATGTTCTTGGAAGGGCTGGCTCTTGAAGGCACTGGCAAACAGTAGAGAATTTCCTTCCTTAAGGCAAACCATGACCTTTTCAGTCAAGTTGGTAAGGGCTGTAGAGGAAAGTACATTACCCATGTACAGCCTGAAATGCAGGATAGAGTTATGGGTACAAATTTGATCTTCTCTGGTCCTCTTGTCCTTCACATACAAGTTTGAGGAGGTAGTGTTACCACTCTGTGACTGTGGAACTTTGTCAATGGTTCAGAGATTTTCTGGGAATATAGACTATATTAAATAATTCACTTAGCTCTCCTTCCTGAGATGGGAAATTTTTCTGCTCACTCGTTTGTATTCTTGAAATATGGGAGCTGAAAAGCAAGGGGAGTGGGGTATAATTGAAAATGCCTGAGGCCTCAGTTGAAAAAAATTACAGTATCAATCACAGAATGCAATAAGTTTTTTTCAAATTTTGCTTTGATTGTTGTTGCTAACTGTACTGCATTTTGTATTTGCTTTGATGATTTACAAATCTAAGAATTCAGTGCAAAAATGAGGTTATCTATTATGAAATGTATCTAAAATCAGAGAATTAATTAAGTATTTCAGTGCATTCTAAATCAAAATGATTTGTGGATATGAAGTAAATATGAATAAAATATGACATTTGAAAACTTAATTGAACAGATTTTTCTTTACTTCTGTTCCTAAATCAAGAACAATTTTCCTCTGGTTACCTTTGAGGACTCATAGGATAACAGGAATGCCACTGATGAAATTTGAAAATTCCCAGGAGTTATATTAAAACATATTATTTAATTAACTAAAAAATAAGACAGTAGTGTGGAGGGTATTTTCTACTTGATAATTTCCCAAGAAAAAGTTTCCTGCTCTACTGGGACAATTAACTACCATGAATTCTATGTGGCAGACAAGAAATACTTTCAATTATATTCACCCTTCTCAAATGTGCTATCTTACACTAGTAAATCCTTTTGATCCAGCATTATCATAGGCTCATATGATAGAATGGTCTGGGTTGGAAGGGAGCTCTAAAGGTCATCTAGTCTTAACCTCTCCAATGAGAAGGGATGCCTTCCGTGAGATTATGCTGGTCAGAGCTCTTTCCAGCTTGACCTTGAATGTTTCCAGGGATGGAGTATCTACCACCACTTTGGGCAAACTGTTCCAGTGTTTCTCTACTTTGATGTTACAAAATTTCTTCCTTAAATCTAGTCTTGTTATGCCATCTTTTACTTTAGAAACATCATCCCTTGTCCTACAGCAACAGACCTGGCTAAAAATGTTGTCCTCATTTTTCTTACAAGTCCTCTTTAAGTATTCAAATTACACAATCTGGTCTCTCCAGAGCCTTATTTTCTGCAGGCTGAGCAACCCCAATTCTCTCAGCCTGTGTTCAAGAGGGAGTTTTTTCAGTCCTCTTATCTTCTTTGTGATGCTCCTCTGGACTTGCTTCAACAGGTCCAAGTCCTTCTCATGTTGATATCCCCAGAACTCTATGTGTACTCCAGGTGGGATCTCACCAGGACAGAGTACAAGGAGGGAATCACCTCTCTTGACCTGCTGACCACACTTCTTTTGGTGCAGCCCAGGATGCAGTTTCTCTGGGCTGAGAGGGCACATTGCCAGCTCCTGTGTAGCCCCCCTACCTTCTTGGGGTCCTTCTTGGCAGAGCTGCTCTTGATCTTAAATGTTATTGGGCGTTAACCCAGCTCAGGTGTAGACCTTGCACTTAGTCTTGTTGACTCTCATGAGGTTCTCATGACCCCCTAACATTTTATGGTTATTCTTATTCTTTGCTCTAAATTTTCCATGAACCTTTCTTTGGAAAACAGTTGCCTCAAAAGATTATTATCTGAGATAAAACTTACGCATTGCCATTCACAAGGGGTGAAATCAGATTATTATTGCTTATAGCTCAACTGAAGTACATTATGTTTTCCTTTCTTCCATGCACTTTGAACTATCTGGGTTTTGAATGTCAGTAGGTGGTGAACAAAATACGTTTTCTCAAATATTTGCCTAATTTGTAAAAACTCTGAGTAGAACAGAGTATTTTGACCTGGTATTTTTCTTCATCATCTTGTTTTCCTGTGCTATCTAGATAAGATAAGGAATTTAAATAGCCATAATCACTATATATATATTTTTTTTCCTCTGCACTGATAGATCCTCCAGACAGCATCCATTTTTATTCAAGTCTAAAACAAAAATGCTATTTAAGTCACATAGAAAACCTCTCCAATCCCCTAAACTCTTTAAAAGGTCAAATTTCATTAAGCCTTTGTTTCATTTGTCTATCCAAAAAAAGTTTCATAGAGCAGAATATGACTTATGTAAAAAACATAAGTTTCAAAGTCATTAATAAAAAAAAAAAAATTGTTCTTTAGCTCAATAGAAATATGTTTTGCTACTTGGTCCAATTCTTCATATTGTTAAAAATAAAGGATATCTTCTCTTTTTAAGAGAATACAGATGAAATCCACCTGCCCTTGGGCAACTGGAAGTTAGTTGCCTATGTCTGAAGTAGTCACTTAAGTCTCTTTTTATAGAGAATACAGAGAAATAAGTAATTTTAAAGTAAGAGTTTTTTAAAAAAAAATCAGATGAACTGACCTCTGATACAAAACTAAAAGAAACAGAAGAAAATTTTTAAATTAAGTTTAAAAATTGAGATTTTCTTTCTATTTTATGTATTATTTTACTCTTTTTGCATGCACATCAGGTTTATAGTTCATCTGTCAATATTTTCCCACTGGACATCTACCTTCAGAATTGAAGGCTGCGCTTATCTCCTTAGATATAAATTTGAGAAAGTTTTATTTCAAGATATTCAAATAAGAATTATGTGTCCAATTGCATTTCTACCTTTGGACTATTTGTCTAGTTAAATTGGTCTCTAAAAATCATACAGCCCACTTCACTGAAAGTAGAAACAGATTGGGTTGCTTAGATGTGTCTGGGGTTGGTTGCATGAATGATACGTCTTATGCCATATATTTGATTTAAACCTGCTATTCTTTGACTAGCAAATAAAAATGAGACATAATGCGACAAACATAAGTGCTTCTGAGCATGGAACTCTCTTAGGTCAGTTAGGAGTACTACGAGGAGGAAATCAAACCAAGAAATTAGAAGTGCATACTCTCCACTAATAATATGGCTGTCAGTTTTCAGTACCTGATTAGCGGTGTGAGATCCAAAAAATTCTTTTCAACAATACTTTCTCTAGACCCTGCAAGGTAAAAATTATCACTTTATAAGAACATGTTATTATCAAAAAGCTTAAGCTGTTCATGTATTTCAAAAGATATTTTTTGTCTACCTGCCTCAAAAGACTGACAGCAACAGCTTTCCAGGACCACCAAAGCATAGTATTAGGTTCAGCTGTTTCATCAGAAAATCATAAGGATTGTTGTGAAAAAGTAACTCGGTCCAGATTTACATGAGTTTTTGGAGCAGCCTCCTCTTGCATAATGCTGTGAGAAACCTGCTTGAGACATGCAGCAAAACTGCATGGCCAGAACACAAGTGAAGGCGAAAATGGCCAGTCCTTTTCACACATGTTGCCTTCAAGACATCTTCAGTGTCAGCAACAGAAGACCATTGTTCTACTCTTGTTTTATACTTGCTTTGATTAAGGAATGCCATCCTCTTAGCTTTTGAACAAATCTTACCATATTTTTCACGTGATCCATCATAAGTTTAATACTAAACATAAGCCTTTACATTTAACCAATTGGGTTGATGTCCTTTTCCAGAAGTATTTTGAAATTTAAAAAAATAAGAAAAGGAATATTTGTGAACATGGTTTGAAATTTGTGTTCATGTCAATTTAAAAAAAATCATTAATAAAATTTATGCTTTGAGGCCTGATAATATTTTTTATTTTCTATACTCAACATGCAAATATATTTTTAGACTCATGCAAAGTTATTTACCATTATAATTCAAATTCCATTCTTAAAAGTGTGTATCATTCTGATCATTGCTTTGGTGTCAACTAATCCATGTTTATTACGTTGAAAGTTTCAAAAATTATGGCAGCTATTCAACAGTATTTCTAACTTGGATTAGATTAATGATAAATTTTCTCATTAGCCTTTTACACTTGTGTTTATTTTGCTATTTTGAAACTTAAAGTTAGTTTCCAATTTTCAATATGATAAAGTACAAAGAACTTTAAATGCAAACTACATTAGCCATACATATAGCTCATCAGATTAAAAATTAAATATTATACACTGCTGAAACTGTCAACACAGATGCAGTGCCTTTGAATTTTACAGTAATTCCTCTTGATGTCATCAGTGTTGCAAGAAGCTGAGTTTCTTACAAACAAAAACTAAATCATAACAAAACAGAATTGCCTGTTTATAAACTCATATGTATTTGTCTCTAGGCAGAATGACATTGCAAAGCATTGCACATAATGTTAATAAAAATGACAGTTTTATATGTAACAAAAGTAGCAAACTTTAGCAATACTAAGACTAGTTTAACTCACAGAGAGTTTAGATGGCAACTTTTTTGTTCCTTTATCATTTTGCTCCCTCTCAATGACAATTTAACTCACTGAGCCTCTGAAAATTTTCTTCACAATTCAGGAAATAGTCACAACCTAAATATGAAGTGCCAGTAGGAGCAAGTGTAAACAGCATTTTTCTCAAAGTATAAATATTTTATACAGTGTTGGGGTCTCTATGTAAAAATATTTTTAAAAAACTTTACAGTTACACTTATCAATTACCCTGAATTCTTTTCCCTATCTTTCTTTGAAACACGTTTAGAGTTGCATCTCAGCAACTTGCTGAATTTCTGGACTACCAAAGGTTTTCATCTTAACTGCAAGAACATCAGCCCCACTGATCTCTGAAGGGCTAAAAATCATGCAAAAGAAAAGCCCTTTGCATAAATATCCTTTGTTTCCACAGAGAATTGCTATATGAAATTTCCCCAATTCAAAAAGGTGAGAAAGTGGGACATGATTAAGAAATACAGGAATTAGTAGAAGAAAAGAGGGGAGAGGTTAAAAAAGAATCATAGGAAAAAAATTTGAAAAAGGGGTAAGGGAGAGAAAAAGAAAATAAAAAAATGAAACTAAGTTTCAGTTAATCAAGAAAAAGAAGATCAGGCAAAGGGGGAAACTGGTATTGGCAGAAGAAAAAATCTTACACTACGAAATTAAGGCTCTTTTTCAAGTCTTGGAGATGATATGACGGTGACAAACAGCCATACATGAAACATACCAAACATAAAAAAGTATTTGCAAAACTAAAAAGTAGATTTCATGCTCAGAAAAATTGTAGTGAAAATGTAGAATTCAATAGAATTCATTAATATTATAGTAAAATTACTTTTATAATTCTGATGTCTTTTTTGTTGGCACAAAAGAATAAAATAAAACTATTTTATACACAAAGGCATTCCTACTTGGCAGCACACTACTTCAATTCTGTAGCAACTCTCTGGTTTATGTTACAAAGTAGTTCTGAATTCTGAAGACATTGACATATCTGTAAGAAGTGGATTCTAAAACAGAGGGGTTTTGTTGAATTAAATATGAAAAGGAATAATGCAATCAGTACAGAACTCCTTGTCTTATTTATTTTATATGGAGTTCAATACAAATCTCAGCTAATACGTGTTTCACTTATCAGCATGATCAAGTTTTCAACTTTTGTTGTGTTGCAGAATATTCTAGTGACACCATATGACTGTGAATTGTACTATCAAATCCAGAGGTATTGCTCAAGGAATCAGGAAAACTGTGCCGAGGGACTGCATACTTGGTTCCTGCTTGTCATCTTTATAGTCTTCTTGGGAACAGTAGTACCTGATAGAATTGCTACTCCTGCTGGTTTCACATCGGTCAGAATGCAGAATTGTAATTGTATCATCTTGTGGTGAGAGAGTAAACAAGATTATTCGAAGCAAAGTATTCTCTCGTTCAGAATATTCATCCCAGTCTTCCCTTCTTATTTCCAGTCCCGTAAATGTTGCTTGATTCCCAACCTTTCATTGGTCATACAGTACCTTGTGG
>VWZN01021521.1:727567-814884 GCA_013396955.1 Regulus satrapa | reverse complement strand
GGCTCGCGAGCTGACAAATAAAAAATATGATTACAGAAAATGCCCCGTGGCAAACCTTATTACGGCTTCAGAGATAACAGATAATGCCAATTGCTGCGCAGGGCAGTGGTGACATTGAGAGGAAATCCCCTGCGGTAATGAGCGGGGAGGTGATTATTTCATTTTATTTTTATTTTGGTTGCGTTCCATTNTAATGCTTGTAGGAGTCACTAAAGGCTAAAGAAGTGAGGGATAGGATTATTAATGCAGCACAAACTGGTTCTTTTTTTTTTTTTTTTTTTTCTTTTTTTCCCCTGAGCGTGCACAAGAGGGGTTAAGGCGGTCTCTTTATGAATATTGATAAGTGGCAATTAGGAGAGCCCTCTCTCCGTTCCTTGCCCGGGGCTGTGCTTGTTTGGGAAGGCTCTCGCCGAGAGTGTCTGAGGCGCTCAGTAACTCCTTTCCCTGGCTTCCCTCCTGTTCCTCCCTCGGCACCGGCAGGGAAAGGCTCCCCCATAAAACAGCGCCTCAGGATTTCGCAGCGGTGCTGCCAAAGTCTCTGGTATCTTCCTGCAGGTGGGAGCTGCAGAGTGCTGTCAGTAAGGGGGAAAAGGGAGAAATCCGGGGTGTCTCCGAGAAAACGGAGCGAGCTGAGTGAGGAATGCCAGGTGCCATGCTGTGCCAGGTAGTGCCAGCCTCCTCATGAGTCCTGCTCTGCCCTGCTGCGTTTGCACCCCTGCGCGCTGGGTCTGTCCAGTGCTGGGGGCTGCGGCAGATGGACGCTCCGAAATCATGACTCAAGGCCTCCAGATGTGAAACCGCTCTAGAAATGGTGGGATTTAGTCAGATTGGCTGCTGGGGTTTTTTTGAGGTTTTTTCTGGTACTTGAAAGTTCACGGGGTTTTTTTTCCACATCGTCAGAAGTAAGAAAGGTGCATTTTTCCCCTGTTGGAAGCGCGTACTCACCATTCATTACCTGAATCGAGGAGCTTCAGTTCTGTGCTCAAGGCTCACTGTAAAACGGTGAGGAATTTTCAGATATCCCTTGTACAGGGAACCGGAGAAAACCCATCAAATGCAGCAGCTGCAATGCCAAAGGCAAAGTTACCAGCTCAGCTAAAGTCAGGGAACATGTATTTTTGTAAGTTTTCTTCTTTATGTAAGCCAGTGGAAATTCAAAACAGCATAGTCTTACTGTAAGCATAACCAGGTAGCATTTTCTGGGAAATGCAGTGATGGTGATCAGACCCGACAGGCTGTTCTGGCTTTGAAATACATGAATATATGCTTTGAGAAGAGGTTGGCAGGGAGAAACAATATATTTTAATGGATCAATGGAAATATTTTTTTTAAAAGCAAGCAACGTTTTATGCATACAAACCCTTCCCCAGGACTCCTGATACGTTTATAGATATCTTTTTTCCTAGCTATAATTATATTTACTTGTTCTGCAGAATTCTGTGAAAACTTACTAAATCTGAGCATAGCAACCATGGCTATAAGCCAAGAATCTTCTGTAGGTAGGTACAACTTACATGTTTGGATCTGACTTGTAGAAGCAAGAGAAAATGAGGTTAAAGGCCTTTTTTTTCATGAAGTTTGAAGTAATGCTTCTCGTGCTATTAATTGTTACTTATTAATTGATAAGTTATTTGCATCACATCAGGCACTTTAGGAGGCATGCTGCAGAACAATTATTCAGTAGTCTGGCCCTTCTGGGAGTTTGAGGTCAGTAAGAAAAGCATTTGCAAAGTAGCCAACAATTTGATTAGTACAAATGACCTGCAACTACTCCAATTAAGAGGTTTCTTGGGTTAGAAATCTGTGACCTGCAATGAGTTGTCATAGAAACTGATACGAACATTGCAGCTCAGACATCACTTTAAAATAATGGCTTCGTTTGTCGTCTCATGCCAGGTGACAGCTCCTTTGAATCCAAGATCTAGAGTCTGTCCCTACACCAGAATTCTTCTGGCAGCCCTGGGTGACAGGCAGAGTGTGTTTCTTCTGCAATTGCTGCAGTACAGGTACAGGGATATTCTCAGAGCAGGAGGACGAACTGGAAAAACACCAGAGGGAACTAAAGGAACTGTCTGAACAGCATCTCTGGCTGTGACCAGTGTGTAAGTGGGAAGCTGGAACATCTTAATGCATATCTGTACTTTTCATTTTCCATGCACCATCTCCAAGAATGGTGCCCATTTCCATGGAACAAATTTTTCAGAGTTCTCTCTGCATCCTTCCTGTGATGCGAGGAAATTGTAAAGCCTTTGTTGTAACTTGTGAAGGAGGGATGTTTGCAGAGAGTCTGACAGCGTGTGCTTCCCCTGCCATGGCTTGCTCCGTGGCTCCCGTTCACTCCCGTGCTCTCCCTTCAAAGGCCCGCTGGATGCTGGCTCCAGAGGCTGACTTCTTGTGCTGATGTCTTGGTTGAGGAGCTCTGGGAGTCTGTGGCCACTATGGATCGGGGTTACACTGACTTTCTCTGCAGTCCTGCGTTTCTCTTTTGCTTTCCCTCTCAGCTTACGCAGGGCTCGATGGGAGGGTTTGCCGTGTTTGTCAGAAAAGGAGCTGCTTTCTTCTCTTCTGGTTTTCCAGCCATGTGATAAAGCCCCTACAGCTTTAGAGCCTTTAGAACAAGGAAAGGGTAACGAGTCCTCTGTTCACCTGCAGAGAGAGGAGTTGATGCAGTCGTGTAAGACATGGACAGCCAGAGAGATCAGCTGGAATGGAACCAAATTAAATGCACTTACTCTGCACTGTTCCATTAATGCCAAGTAATTACCACATACAGTGGGATTTTTGTTTCGTTTTGTTTTGTTTCATTTTGGCACAAGAGAATTCTTTTCAAATGTGAGTGCATTAGGCAGTCCGGGCTTCTGGGCTCTTAGGTAAATTATAACAAGCCTTCCCTATTCCCATATGTTCCTCTTCCTTCCCCCTGGCATTTGGAAAGCTGGCAATACAAGATGGGGAATGGAAATGCAGAGAGGAAGTCTCTTTCCCAGTGGCAGCGATACTGGTTCTGCCGCTGTGGTGCACACCCCTGGCGTGACTCCTATCCCCAACATGCTTCCTTGGCAAATTCAAAGTGGCCCAGAGATGGATATCAGAGAAATGCTCCAGCTAAAGGAAGATTTTCACTGGAGTGTATCATTCTCTTGCAGTTGAATGTGCAAGTACTGCCTGATCCCACTGACACCCTGATCTCTGAAAGCGGTGCTGCCAAAACACAAAATCCATGCTCAGGCTGCCATGAAATTCCTAGGCTAACCATCCATACTGGGCACTAGAGACTGTCTTGAAAAAGTGCTGGAGAAGGGTGAGAGAGATGCAAAACTGCTGTATCAAAACCGTTCTTGTATTTTGGGGGGGCAGGCAGCCATAGATATAACAATTCTCCTCTCTGCTCACTGAAGTGATAGCTTCTGTAGTGAAGAGCTGATCGGTTTTCTTGGGTTTGTTTTGATGAGCATCTGGAGGAAAAGAAACACATTAAAGTCTGTTGCCGCTTCACTTTTACTTTCACACATACTGTCCCAGTCCCATAGATCCCCAGATCCCAACTTAAGGCTTTCAAAGCCCTCACTGGGAGCTGGGTCAGCACCTCTGCCTAAAGACCTCAGTCAGACTGATCATTCATGGAAAAACACTGTGCACCACGGTGAGGTGAAGCTTACTCCATGCTTGGAATGTGGATGGTGGTACCTCCTTTTTCCTCTCAAAAACAGTGACTCTCAAAAAAACCCACAATATGCATGCCAACTTACACAAACCTCAATTCCCCACTTGATTCTCCCTAAAAACCCAGGCCTAAAGCTGTGTTGTGGATTCCAGCTGATGGGAAGACAGGTTGACACGGGGAGAAGGAAACTCCACGACTGAATATTGTCCCAATTTTCAAAGGCATTGTCCCTTCCCTTTCACTGCCTCTTAATGGTCTGGAAGTGGGGCTGGCTCAAGATTCACATACGTTGTGCTCCAGCTGGGGCAGATCTGCAAAGGCTGGAAGCTTTCAGCCATGTAAAGGGAACATTTTTGCATTTCCTTTAGCTACACCATGTTCCTGAAAGAAGATCTCTTGTTGTGAGTGTACATCCAGGGTTGTGGATCTCCTGTGCTCCACCTTGGTAATTCGTGCTCTCTAAATGAGCCACACAATTTGAGGATAAACAAAGGATTCCATTTTAGGCACAAAAGTCACATGTCAGCAGTATGCCTGCTCTAGACTGTACATATGAATCATACCATATCATGCAGTGCACAAGCAGTGGAACAGGCACAGGCAACAGCACCTCAGCTTCTAGACCATGTATCTGTTCAGCAGTCAGCCAGGAGCAATTGCAAAGACTGAAAAACAGCTCTAGCCACTGAAAAACTGCACAGCAGAAGGACACATGCTCAGCTTGAGCTGTGGGGAGGTTTCCTGTTTTATAGCACCAAACAAGCAGCACTCGCTTTACAGGAGCTGTTAGCTGGTGCTCTGGTGCTCAGACAGGGGAACTTCAGCACACCTCCCCGGCTAGATAAGGTCTTCCCGTTAATGAAAGCAGTTGTAAGATGAGAACTGTCCAGGATGTCTGCTGGAGGAAGGATGAAATCACACACTGATGTCTCATTAGCATCCAGTTTTCCTCACTTGCCTTAGAACTGTAGGCTCTTCACTGCTGGAGCTGGAGTATGTTAAACTTTGGCAGGGGTTGATGATTTTGCCTTTATCTGGGGCTGCTGTCCTTAATGATGACATTCAGAGGTTCTTTTCCTGGCCATTAACTGGTCCTTCACTGCCTTTGGAACCTTTCCTGTCACTCATCTCCTGCATTTGTTGTCAGCTAGTTATGACTATCTTGATGGTTATTATAAAGCTAATAAGTCTTCTGTCTCTGTTATCTCAAACCTGAATTTCTATGAGAAATACAGACTGGATAAAGCACCTTTTGCATTTTCAATGAATGAAAATATGCACAAATCTGAGTCACAATTATTATTCACGGGCTTGTTTTCTTACTGTTTACAAGTCCATTTTAACATGCAGGATTCATCATATTTACGCAAGATTGGAGACTAAATTTTAAAAGCAAGAGAGTACAAATCATAGGTTTCAGTGAGGTGAATGACCAGTAACTGCTTCGAATGCATGCTGCAAGCTGTTTTGATAGGAGTCTCCTTTGGAAATAATTGTTACAATGCCCAGGTATCCTATTACCATGAGCTGTGGTTTTACATAGATTTTACCTGCATTATTTACAACTTGTCTCTAACTGATCATTCCTCTTGTCTTCAAATCAGAGGATCTAATTCCCAAGACCTTGTCATGCTGCTGATGTTGGTCTGAGAGGGAAGAGACTGACCACTTTACGTTTTTGTAGGGGTAGAATTACACTTGCATGCATGAGGAGTGTTAGAGGAAAGTTTTAAAAAGTGAAGAGGAAATGGCACAAAGATAAGCCTGTCTTCCATGACCAGTGTCATTTGACTATTTTGACAGCTGGTTCTTTTGCTGAGTTCAGTTTCTGGTCAGATTAACTGCTTTTAGTTGTAAGCTTTTGCAAGTGGGTGATGTTTGCCTGACACTCAGTGTTGTTGGGTGTCCATTTCTCACAGGTTTGTGTTTTGCCTCTCCACAGAACCTGGCGGTCCTGCCTGTTTGGATGTTGCTTTGTAGACCTTTGATTATCACAGTAATTTTGCCTACTCACAAGCAAAACCAAGAAAAGAGCTTTTTCTTTGGTCCGCCTGAAGTGCTTCTCTCATCTCTGTGACTTTCCAAGAGCTGCAGATAAAAAGGGGAAAAGAAGCGCAGCACATTCCTCACAAATTCTGTGCAAGATTTTTGTCTTTGGATATAAAATCAAGTGAATATTATAGTTGTACAGAATCACCTGAGTACTTAGAAGCAGACGTGGTTGCACAGTGCTTTTGGCTGTGAGCAGTGGAAATTATTAAGTTTGTCAATATATGATTTGGAGCAGGAGTTGCCATCATGAAGGTTGTGGCTGCCTGGCTCTTGCCATGTTGACAAATAATAAGAGAATCAAGCTTTGATGGAAAAGAGGGAATCCTCTCTCTCCTTCCCACTGCTAACACCCTCAGTTAAAAGCGCTGCTGAGATGAAGGGATTTCTCCATCAGAGCTAATTACTCAGAATAATTTCAAAGTTTTACGCTTGTGTAAACAACTCCTGAGAGGAGCTTTTTGCAGTAGCATTTACATCAAGAAGGATTTTTCTCTGGATATCACTCTTTTTGTTTCCTGCTCTCGACAGAATATATTGATGGTGTTGCCTCCTACTTTAAGGAGCTGTCATATGATAGAGTGTACCAGCCCTAAATCTGGGCTGAAATTCTCCTTCTCTTTGCCCAGTTTCTCCCTCATGTTGTCTTGGTATCACTGGAAGTTGAAGATGTTCCTTTCCTGTCAGGACACTGCAGTCCTGACACTGTGCTTGCATCTGAGATGTGGTCTAGTATCCTACAAGGATTGGGTCTTGGATATGTGTGTTCCCCTGCCTGGGACAGGAAAACAAGTTAAATTTATTAAAGTAAAACAGGTTGGATGCTATTCTGGATATAAGAGCAAGTTTTGGAGTGGGAAAGCTGTTATGGATAATTTAATTTACATTTTGACTCTTTCTTTACAGCCACAGGGACTTAAAACCAGAAAACCTACTGCTGGATGAAAAGAACAACATCCGGATAGCAGACTTCGGGATGGCATCGCTGCAGGTTGGAGACAGCTTGTTAGAAACCAGTTGTGGGTGAGTGTCTCAAAGCATGTTTCAAAAATGAGGGACAGATTCCAGACACAGAAATTGTCTATAGTAAGGGTTTCAGTAAAGACCCACAGACCTACACACTGCACTTGTGTTTCTCAGCAAGACAAATTTATACAACACACGTAGCGTAGAAGAAAGCCATAAGAAGGGGGGTTAAATGCTTTACTGTGAAAAGCAGGTCACTGCAGGTATCACATACAGATGTAAAAATCAAGGCTTTCAGGTTTGGATTCATCTACATATGCTGGTGTATTTGCATTCACTAGCCATGTAATTTTTGGGAACTGAAAGCCCTGGTTGACTATTTTAAGAAGAGGCTTTGAAAAAAAATATTAAGGGGTGGAAATATGTTCTTAAATGAAATTTGCATGTCCTGTGTAGCTGTCTTCTTGCATGCAGCTGTTTGTGTTGATGCTCAACACTGCTTCTGTCAGCTCCCATGCAGGAGCCACAGGGAGGAAGCAGGGTCCTTTGCAATGACTGGCAGGGCATGAATGCAGGTGCAAAGGAGCCTGCCTGGAGGAATACTGCAGGGGCAGTCTAAAGACATTTCCGTGGGAATTCAGTTGCCTTTGGGCACCACTGGACCATGCTCCCTGATTCCCAGTGCCATGGTGACTGTGCAGGGACTGTGTCACTGAGCTGTAGCAAGGGCAGCAGCTGCATCGAGCTGCTGCATCCTGGCATCATTACGCCAGCTTTTAGCTGTTTGTTAATTGTTTTAACAGCAAGCACAGAAACCAGAGAGTACCAGCAGATTTCCACTTCCTCCCATGCAGACTGACTTTTCTTGGCCATTGTGATTCTGATCACTTCAGCCCAGGCCCATCCTCAGATGGTTACAGTTCCTTCTGTGGGCCAAGGCAGTTCAGGGTACACATGGAGCCATCGTAGTTCCCTCTAAAGCTCAGCCACTGCCTCTCAGTCTTCTCGATATTCTTATATGAAGAAGCTCTGCTTTCCAAGTCATGAATAATGGATAGCAAAAGTATTTGAAGTTCATGAAACGACAGAATGCTGGTTGGTGGGTAAACTGGGACCCACCAATTCTCTCCTCTCTGTGTCAAGTTAAGATCTGGGGTCTTAGCAGCACAGATGAAAAGCAAGGAGCTGTGATGCCAAGGTCAACTACAAGGCCCTGCACTTGGGTAGGGGGATGCTCAGTATCATCAATACAGGCTGAGGGATGAAAGGATTCAGAGCTGTGCTGCTGAGAAGGGCTTGGGGGTACTGGTGAGGAAAGGTTGGATGTGACCCAGCAATGTGCACTTGCAGCCCAGAAAGACAAATGTGTCCTGGGCTGCATCCAAAGCAGTGTGGCCAGCAGGGAGAGGGAGGGGGTGTTGCCCCCCTGCTCTGCTCTGCTCTGCTCTGCTGTGCCTCTGGTGAGACCTGCACTGCATCCAGCTTTGGGGGATCCATAGCATAAGAAGGATAGGAACCTGTTAGAGTAAGCCCAGAGGAGGCCATGAAAGGTGGTTGGAGGGCTGTAACATCTTCCCTCTGAGGACAGCCTGATAGATTTGGGGTTATTCAGTGTGGAGAGGAAAGGCCCCAGGAGACTTTATTGCAAACTTTCAGTACTGAAAGGGGAACTATTATAAAGATGAGGACAGACTTTTTAGCAGGACCTGTTGTGGTAGGACAAGGGATAATTGTTTTAAACTAAAAACGGGTCAGTGTGGATTAGATACAAGGAAGAAGTTTTTTACATTGAGGGTGGTAAAACTCTGAACAGATTTCCCAGAGCGATGGTAGGTTCCCCATCCCTGGAATCATTCACGGTCTGGTTGGATGGGGCTCTGAGAAATTTGACCTAGTTGAATATATCCCTGCTCATTGCAGGGCCATTGGACTAGTTAAGTTTTAGAGATCACTTCCAGTCCAAACCATTCTGTGATTATGCACATCTGTTGCTTGCAGCTTCTTTCAAATTTCCCCCTAGACCAGGAAATGCATTCCTCCCTGCAGTTGCCACAAAGCCTCTAGAGAAAATATTCCCCTTCCTTCTATAAGAAAAAAACCCCAAAGAAGTATAAAAACCAACCCGGCCTCAATTGCCTTGTAGGGTTTTTCAGAGTCTTCAGGAACCTCTCAGTAGGGTTCCTATTCTTGTTAGCACTGAGCTCAGTTATCCAGATCTGGAGTCTCAAAGGGAGGCTTCCTTCCCATAAGCTGTGTTGGAATTCAAACCTCCGTGCTTCAAGCAGATCCAGCCCCCACATTGTGGCCTTAAAATACACTAATAAAGAAATCAATGGAACGGAAGAGATGTGCCTGTAATAAACAGAACACAGCAGCAACGCTATGATCTCCTGCCTTGCAGATGCATTTTAAGTGTGTTGCCAATCACTAAGCCTCCATGTGAGCTATTACACCACTTCATTAATTCTCCTGGCATGCAGCCCAGCATGGCTGATACTGGTGTCTTGTGATCTCTCTGGTTTGGAGGGTGAAGGAGGGAAGGAAGGAATATGTATCAATATGCCACACTGTTCACAGAAAAAGGTAATCCAGTTATGACTCCCTTTCCCTTGGAGCACATGCAGTAACCAACCTCAGAGCTTTTCAAGGCAACAGTTTTACCTACCCATGTCATTGGTACTTTCAGCCTGCATGAAAAGGAACAAAACAGAGTGAATCATGGCTGAGATATTGAGCTTTAATGAGATGCTCCTCCGTGCACCCATAAGTTAATTTCGAGAATGGCTTTATCCATACTGTGAACACTGATAATGAGATGAAACTGTAACATTTCCATTGACAGTCACGCAGGGAGTCTCCAGGTATTTCTGTCAGTCAGAGTGGGAGGCTCAGATGGGGTTGAGCTGTGTGATACAGCTAACTTTATCAGTTCAGCAAAGCGGGGAGACTGCAGTCAAAAATTCTTTGCTGTCACAAGTGAGCTGCTAAGTTTAGTCCAAAGTTTGGGTAGTCTTTAGGTCACCGCAGAGTCTTGAGTGGCTTCATGAAGAGTAGCCTCATGTAGCCTGAAGTATGATGTAATTGCATATTTCAGAGTCACCGTTTTCTGGGAGATACTCCTTAGGCCTGCATGGTTTTCTGTAGCGCTGATAGCACTGACAGAATACCCGGAGGACACAATAACAGTTCAGTCCAGATGTGTTTGTGTAGGAGGAAGCAAGGATGGGCTGGCTGTTTCACTGACATAATTTGTCATTGACAGACTGCACGTTCAGCCTGGATTGTAATGAATCCCCATTATAGAAATGCGTATTGTGCCAATCCTGATAGGTGCAGTGCAGAGGAATAAGCTGTAGTTTTAAAAGTCTTTTTAGACCCTTAAGGGGAAGAGGAGCTGTGTGTAGGCTCTGCAGGACTAATTCTGCTTATGGCAGTCTTATGGAGACATGGTCCTTGAAATGCCAAAATAACGCTGTGAGTCTGTTCATTCCTTCAGAAGCAGGGAGGGTCTGTCAGCTAACAGCAGACAAGGAAGGAAGAGAAAGATGTGACAGGCTGCTACTTCTGTTATTTTAGACCTCTTCAGCTCTTCTTCGTCTTGACCCATCCAGGCAGGGGCACACAGAGACACTCCCCATCTCTTTCACAGTGATTCTTCCTGGTGTGCTGCCTTGCAGTGCTTCAGAAGGGGAGAGAATGGATGACAATCCATCCTGAATTGTCACTAGGCAAGAAGAGTGAGTGCCTTTTGGTTAAACCTCAGGTCTGAGACCCAGGTTATCTGAGCTTGATTTCTGTCTCTGCTGAAGGCGTTCACGGTGGTCTAGGACAAGATGCATTGCCCTTCTGTGCTTCAGTTCTCCATCTCAGCAAGTCATTGGTGTATCAGCGACCTGTGCTGAGCAGATAATTCAGAGGGCAGATACACCTCAGTGTCCAAGCACCCTTTCTGCTTTTAATTACATGACATGATGCTGCACATATTCTTTCCCCCAATAATAAGCGTGTGCATATGTCTAAAACCTATGCAAGTATCCTGCATCCAGTCATTGTTACAGTTGCAAATTTAAACTCTTGAATTTGGAAATGCCAGAATTAGTACTTTTTACCCCATCTCATCAAGAGCTTCCATTTCCAGCACTCCATTCCTATCTCCTTCCTGATTTGTACCACAGTCTAGCTGACTTCTCCCATTCATTTCTGCTCCATATTTGGCCCCAAATCCCAGATTGTTTTCTCTTTTTTACTAAGTTCCAGCTCTAGTTCCCATTACCTAGTTGTGTGTCAGTGCTGTCAGTCCCAGCTTTTTTTCATTAGTTTTGCACTCGGTTTGTTTTAAAATTTGGTAGCAGGTGGTAATCCTACCCACAGCAGCTCAGAGTTTCAGATTTAAAAAAAAATTACTCTGTGAAGGTGTTACCAATGCAGGTAGGATTTTGGTCCTAATGCTCTAGAGAGTTTCTGCTACTAAATGCAAACTGCAGTTTTCTAGTGAAATATAGTATTTCTGTGATATACTTTCTAGACAATGCAAATAAATACTCTGGTTTTCCCTTTGCAGTGGAGGATATTAGAAATTTTTCTTCCCCTTTCTTTTTATATGAAAAAGCATTTAGGTAAAATTAGACTTATATAGTGCAAATGCTTCAGCCTATACACAGCATGCATGCATACAAACACATTAAACCAGTCAGAGACAGACAAAAAGCAAAGAAAATTGTTGTTAAATTGATAGTAAGTTACAAGGAACTTTAAATGAGGATTACAAAGGGAAATATCAGACAATCTTATTAATGACCATTGGTACCAGCATCACCTAGAATACATTACAAGGTATGTTAAAAAGAGCTTGGATTCTGGAAAATCAATCCCTGAGAATTTAAGATGTGCTTTTCTTCAGACTGGCAGCATAACATTTACTCAGCCTGAGCACATTAGGATATGTCCATTAAATATGAGCTTGTACAGGGTTTTTTTTAACAAATCTTTGCCTCATTTGATGATTGGATGGTGTGTTTTTGTGAGTAAACAGCTATTTAATGTTTGGGTTTTCCTCATCATTCATTTTATGGATCCATTTATAACTTCTGCTCACTGCATTCAAGCCTTGCTATGAATGCTAGGTAGGGTTTTATCATTGTGTCTTAGGTTTGCAAGTATTAATTATACTGTTTTCATATTATGTTTGCCACATTGATCTGGTTATCTACACAGGATTCTGCAAAATGAAACTCAAAATTTTCAGCCAGTTTTGAGTGTACCATTGGATGCTCTTGGGGCCCAATACCTCAGGATACTTGGTGCTTGATATCAGTCCTTTACTGGGAGAGCACAGTGCCACCATTGCTCTCACTGAAACTGCTGCTCCACATGCTTATAAATGTGGAAATCAAACTTGGATGTGTAACACTGTGATTCTGAAAACTCGTGCATGAGGAACATGCAGCTCATAATTACCTGTGCACATCTCACTTTAAGGCACCTGTTCATTTTCTTTCACAGAGGGATTCTCTGGCTGCGACAGAGAGCTTGATTCTCCCGTGTGTCCATCAGCTCCATGCTTACAAGCTTGTCCTTATTGACACAAAAGCTCCCTCACATTGCTACAGACTTTTCAACTTCAGTCACAAGTAGAAAAGATACACTGGGCACAGCAACACATCCACATCTGCAGAGTAGAGTGTAACATTTTCAATCTCTTTTTTACCAGTTCTTAGCTTCTGGATGCCTACTTTGGCAATTTTTATGCCCTTTTAATACCTTTTAAGGGTCTGGTTATTTTTTAAAATTAGAACCTCTGAAAGATTCCATAGTTAAAAATTTGAACTGATAATTAATGAACTGATTTGCAGGTTCTCCAAAAATGTAATTGCACACGAAGAATAAACAGCTGTAATATGGCTGAGAGCTAGATGCTGAGTTTTCTCATCCAAAGGTTAATGCCTGAGTTGAAGCTTCAATGGTAATACAGCACTCAGCCTTAACTACACCTACTACCTTAATTACAGGCTTACCTGCAGCTCCTGCCTTCACTGCAGCCTTACCTACCCACTGCTGCTGGGACCTTTCGTCAGTCTCTCCCTGCCTTTCTTTTCTCTGTGATCTGTGGCTGTCGCTTTCTCTACACGGAATGTCAGTGTCCTTCTCCTGGATTCCCTTTATCTATTTTGCTGCTCCTCTGGTGTTCCCCTTCATCTTAGCCCTTTGCTACCCAGCATGGGGGAAAGCAGACGCAGTCTTTTGCTCTAATGGGTAATTCCTGCCTCTGAAAGCCAGCTTTGAGACAGTGATTAAGAGGGGAAAGAAGGCCTCTAGAATCGAGCAACAGCCAAAATAACCAGATGTGTGAGGATTTCTCTGCAGCTGTACCACATCCTATATCAAGGTAACTTCGTGCATAATACAAACAGAGGAAAGAAGAGTTCTTGTTCCTCCCTGTCTGCAGAAACTCTGTCTTTCTCTGTGAGGCCTAAAAGATGGCCCTCAAAGAAGGGCCATCGTTTTCTTCTTCCCCAAATAGTATCATCATCTAAGGTATGGGACCAAAGGACTGAGGCAGGGACACTTATCTTTACTGGGACTGCCCATCAGGCAGTGTAACACATGATTTGTAACACTGTGGAATAGGATCACACAGCTTTTCCTGTCCTTGATCAACCAAGCACTTCTCTGGCACAGCAGTTATTGTGTGTTCCCAGATAAACTGTATGTGCCCAATGGATTTGTGTGTATGTGGTGCAGGTCTCTCTTACCTACATTAAAAAACCTGCAACTCACAGGCACATCCCATCTGCACTAAGATACGGCCTTAGATCTACCGCAGCTGAACAATATCTTGATGTGCACAGATCAGGAACTTCTTTTCTAGTTTCTCAGCTGAAATTCAGAAAAGATCCATCAAGGATATATAGATTTCTTTCTGAATGCCTGACTTAACTGACCAGAGCTGTCCTGGATTTCACCATTGCTCTCTCATCTTATTTCCTCTGGTTTAAATCCCACGTAAATGCTCTAAGGATCCCTAAGATCCTTAAGATTATTGTGTCCTAGAGTCACAGCTGTGAATGACCATTCAGAGAGCCCTTCCTTCCCCGGGCAGACTAGCCTTGTAAAATCCCAATCACCCTGGAAATAAACACTGCCAACACCGCTGCTTTTTTGCAGCTGTACCCGCAGGCAGCAACTGTTTCTTGATCTTGCTGAGCAATATATTTGTTTGCTATCAAGGGCAAACTGAGGCTTTTGCTGCACAGAGATGTAGCAGAATGATGAGGAGGTGGCCTAGGGGAAGAGACAAGGAATGTTGCTCTTGACACATCTATATTGAATAATTAGTGATAAGAGCCAAAGAAATCTTCATGACTCTGTAGAAAGATAAATAGATTTTTGATTAAATTTGAGTTTTGTCTTTACAGCAGTTGAAGTTGCTCTGTGATTGGTAGCGTGGAAATGAGTTTTTTATGGATTCTGGCTGACTGGAGGATCCCTTTTAAAGCTCTTAGCCAAGATAATGCTGCAGATATCTAGCTAGTGCGTGCTGGCAGGAATTCAGAATGGCAATGCCAGAAACCTGTGCTCTCTGGGCAGTTGCAATGCAGCTGTTGAATGATCGAATCAATCCAGCTTGTTTAAAGGATTTATTATAACATTTTCCCCACCCAGTCTCTTAGACTTTTGCAGAATTTCATTGGTGCCTTTTAAGATCTACAGCACATTCCACTGCAGTTCAGCAGACCTCAGGAAGGAAAACACTTTAAGGGAATTACATAAATACCTATGTACCTATCTTGAGTTCTTCAACAACATTTACATTCTTCTTTTCAAGGATGTTAGCACAGGAAGCTTTTAAGGTGGTTGCACTGCTCAGCACCCACAACTCAGAGTTCTGAAATCATTGTTGGAGTAATCATATACAAATAAAAATTCAGGAATACTCTGCAAATTGAGATAATAACTCTTCCAGTGCATCCCAGTGCCACTGCCATCCACTGCCAAAGGATTGTACTGAAGGATATTAATGTACAGGATGCCATGCAGGATTCGAGAGGTCTGGCTAAAGTTTCTACATCAGCCACACAGGCACCACCTGTAGTAGCCATTTAATGTACTGTTTGTGTTCATGATTCACGTAAGAGTTAGCTGTACCTTGCAGAACCTAAAACACATGCGAGAGTGAGAAACATGCTAAGTGACGAGAGCTCAACAGTTGCCTAGAATGTGTTTGCACTCCTTTTGCCTCCCCCCCCCCATATATTTTCAGTAAACCTAATGTGACTCAGTTGTACAGCACACGTTAGAACTGCCCTTTCTGTTCTGAGCTGACTAAATTGAGCAAATAGTCCTGGTCTGTGTAAGTCCTGTGCTCTTTTTGCTACCATGCATTTTCTTTTCCAAATTGCAGTTGCACTGCTATGTTCCCTACAGTTCCCACACTGCCCTCCTTCAGCATTCTGTGTAAGCAGTCCAGCACTAGTGAGAGTCGTACTTGTCAGGCCTGGGCTGCAGTCCCAGTTGTGGTGCTGCTCCTTACTTCTGCTTTGTGTGTGCCTTAGGGATGGCCTGTGCACTCTGAACCACTGTTAGATACAAGAAAAAGACAGCATCACTAGTCAAGCACTCTCTCAAGAATAATTTATCTTCTGAAAGATTGCAAAATCACATGTTAGTCCAGTGTTGTGACTTTTTGTGGTTTAAACTTTGGGGTTTTGGAAAGAATAGGTGTCATGCAGCTCTCGGTTTTCTGTAAAAAGGCAAATTCACAGGAAACAATATGTTTTAGAAGTTTGGGAACATGTACATAACATTAAGCAATTCAGTGTCGCACTCCAGCCTCACTTTCTCTCTTGTGGTGTGAAAGCTGCGGTGGCATTGCTCTTGCTTTAGTCAGAAGCATAGACTCGTGGTGAGATTCTGGTCACCTTTTCCAAACAGGCCAGCTGCATCTTTTAAAAATGTTAAGTAACCTTGTCCGTGTTTCCATGGCTGTCAGTGACAGAGCTACACAGGGAGCCTGGGTAGTGTGTCCTAGCCACTAGACACAAGACCGTTCTTTCTGGTCTTCCAGTGAGCAACTCTAGCCAGCTCTCTGAGGGAGGCTCTGGATTTTATTACCTGTTTTGACTCTTGAACCATGGTTTTTAAATGTAGTCTAAACTAAGGCACTACTGAGCAAACAAACTGGTTAGAATACCTGAGAATAGCCCATCTCTTAAATGGGCCCAGGGTTGGCATTGTATTAAATATTGGACTAAGCTGCTGAATTCCACTTTTCCTGAAATTTGTGAGGGATCAGCTGCATTTCTCTCTCCTCACGGAAGCTTTGCTGTCAAAGTAGCTGCACTCCCAAGTGTACCCTGAGTTTATTGTCATGCTCTGCCAAAAGCTGTGATACCAAATCAGGGCATTCCATGCCCATGGGATGGTATTTTGCCATAAGGTAAGTGTAGTCTGTATGGAAATTCAATTAATGGGCTGTCTCACTGGACATTAATATAACATCCTAGCACAAAGCTAACCTCGCTGTGATTCTGGTTTGCTCATTACTTTGTGAGACAGGTATTGCCCAGCCATGATTGCATTTGTCACAAGAAACACACGCACAAATGAAGACAGGCTCAGGGACTGCTGGGAGGTGTCAGTATAAACAATAGCATGATTTGCACACAGGTTTCAGACAGTTTGCATCCCTTTTACTTGTCAAGTTACTTTAATGAAGGCTATAAAATAAATAGCCATGGCTATAATCTTTAGGAATTAAAATTATTACCTGGCAAGTTGAAGTAATTAACTCTTCTCAGCCAGGAATCAAACAAGAGATATATGGGTAGAAGGATGTGAAAAGAATATATTAACTCATCAGGTAATAGTGCTACTGTCTATCCTTTGTTGGTTTTTTAAAGAAAAAAAAAATAAAGGCATGTTACAGTCATGTATTGGCAGCTTTTGTGACCACTGGTGTAAATGAGAGTCATCTTAGCAGAGGAGATACCAGACCTGGTTTAGGGATGCATCTGTCTTTTTTTCCTGTAAAAGGCTTTGCACTGTGGGCCTTCCTTTTAATTAGATAGAAGGCCAAGTTAAAGAGTGGGATTAGAGAGCTGGAATTCTGTACTTACAGAATATGCCTCATCTTCCCTTCATTCCTTGCTTTGAAGAAATTCATAGCAAGGCCAGGGAGTTTTAAATTATGTTAATTCTTGATCATTTTCTGAACTTGTTAGAAATGTGTTCTTGTTGAGGTAAGGAAAAATGTGCTGGTTTGCTCACTTGTATTCTGTATAAGCAAGTCTATCATCATTCTGCCTAACAAAATGGAAATGCACATAACCATAAATACCAGGCTGTTAAATGCTCATTTGACTGTATTTTGTCTTTCAGATCACCACATTATGCTTGTCCTGAAGTTATCCGGGTAAGTTGGTTAATATTAATGTACATAAATACCTTTTTTGAAGTGTCCCTCATTGCAAGTATGCAGATAAATCCTCTCTACAAGAAATCTGCCCAAGGCAGAGCGAAGGAAAAGGACACAAGGAGCCTAAACGGAGTTTTGTTTGTTTGGCTCAGCCCTGAATCAAGCCACATTGGGAAATAATTGGGTGGTAATTGTGTTATTCTCACAGTACACTTCACACCATGTGATCAGAGGTACAGGAGCCTGGCTTAATTTGGTCTTTTGACCCAGGGGATGTAGTCCCCTCAGTTTTCCTGTCTCTGATGTAGCTGTCATCTCAGTAGAAGAGCTGGGGTTGACTGTCAGTGATGTTGGTTTCCATTAAACAATATTCTTCCTCTCTGCTTTCCCTTTGTCCTCTGAAAATAAGTATCCAAGATTTCAGTGCCCAGGATTGCCCTCTTCCCAGGCATGTCTCTACTATAAAGTCAAGCAGGAAGCACACAGGAGAGGCTGTCCCGACAACACCAGGAGTTTGCAAATAACATAGCTGGTGACAAGCTCCCTGAAGAGCCAGGGCATAGAAACATACCTTCTTGATGTGTTTAGTGCACCTGTTACTCTGTTTAAATGCCAGATCTGATAATTTGTGAGTTGTTGACCATTGCTGCCCTGCTCCCACTTCGGAGCCTTTCCTCACGGATCCCGGATAAGACTGCAAGTTGATGTTTGCAAAAATTCAATTAGCCGGCTGTGTAGTGGCTTCCTCCTAGTTGGGAAGGCCACCTTGGGAAGCAGGTAGCTGAATTGAAACGTGGGGTCTCCCGTTCTCCCCTCTCTTGTTTTTCAAGGATAGTTAATTCAATTGCTAGCGATTGGTCTTTTGAACCTCTGTGTCATTGCTGCGCAGGGAGAAAAATATGATGGAAGGAAAGCAGACGTCTGGAGCTGCGGAGTCATTTTGTTTGCGTTGCTAGTGGTGAGTCATCTTCCTTGCACTAGCCTTTAAAAAGAAAAGAAAAATCTGAAAGTGCTGCTGTATTTAATGGCAATTCTATTGACATCATGTATGGATGGGTTTTTTTAGTCTTCTATTTTTGTATCTCTCAGTGGCATCCTTTCCTCTTATTTCAACATCAGCCCCAGAGGAAAAGCAGGAGGACTATTTCACTGCTTCTTTGAAACACCATTGCCCTGCACAGGAGAGCATAGACAGGCATAAAAAACTTGTCTCCATAAATGCTCTTTGCTGTGTTGTGATGTTGCACCACGTTTTTTGATGGGTAAGGATGCGTAGGGTTACAACTCCAGGATACAGAGAGTGTCAGACAAGTTCCCCTTCACAAAGGATCAAAGTATGGCTGGGTGTGGGACGTGTTCACTTTTTTCTGCTGTATGTATATATGTGCTTCAGCAGGTATATGCATACATTAACTGCAGTATTTTTTCCAGAGAAGATTTGAGAACCTCGTCTTTGTTCCATGCAAGCAGTGAGCTTCATTTTAATTTGGTACACATGGGAATATAAAACTGAGCCAGTAGTACAAAGTTTAAATTAGTTTCCATCTGGCTCAGTAGTACTTTAAGTGTTCAAAATGTGGAATCTTCTAACTTATCCTTCTTTTGATCAGAGTTTCAATTCTCTGTGGAATTTAGTCTGAAATGAAGTTCTGTTCTAACACTCTTAAACCTCCCTAAACAACTGGGTGGCCAGCTGCAGGTAGATAGGCTTGGAATTTGTTATCAGTTTCCACAGTATAATGTAGGAAAATATAGTTTATGTTAATGCAAGCATATACCACATGCAGGTAATATTCTCTATATGAATATAGGTTTTATGTGCATGTTAAGTGCTTTATGTCTGTAGTAGTTCGGCTGATCATCTGTAATTATAAAAGTAACAAGCCTAAAGTAAAACTTTGATATTCTTGTACAGTTATCAATTGCTTCACTTAAATGTTTTATTTTGGAAAAAGCACTTGTACCATGTAAAATTAGATAAATTCTGCATATTATTTTTGTTTAAAATGCTTTAAAATTTTAGAGGATTTTTGTATTGAAAAATATGCTGATTCTTTTTTAATGGCTTAAATCAAAATGCCTTGAAGTAATCTCAGTATGATGCTTTAATTCCCTTTAACCAATCTTACTCCTTTTTTCTTTTTACTCATTACAATTTACTGACATTTCAGAAGTTTTAATTTTTTATCTTGATGTTGCATTGGAAGAATTCTAACTGTCACACTAGATAGCACCTGGTCATCTCTTACTGAGCAGTTATTTTCATAGCTGATAAAACAGAAGTGTATAATGAGCTCTTAATATAACTTCTTGAATTTGTAAGAACAGAAGAGAGAATGTGTCAAGATGGTTAGGAGCAAGCTTTTCATTTGCAGAGGGATTCTCTGTCAAGCTTTGCTGTCTGTTGCTGCATCTTCATCTGTTCCTACATACACACACGAGCCTGAAAAATGATTGAAATAAGTCTATTATTGATGGAGAGTGCAAAGCTGGCCAGTTAATTATGTCAGGACAAACACTGCAAAAACTATCAAGATATGATGGCAGATGGTAGTAATAAAAGAGATGTAGTTGTTACCGTCAGGAAACGCCACACAGAGTCCTGCCTGACTTCATCAGGGCTTAAATTGCATTAGCCAAAGTACTGAACTATCAGAATTGATTTTCCTTTAAGTCTGGAATGGATAGGAAACACTTGGTATCTCAGGAGGTTGGTTACAGAAGGCAGGGAGGGGTTCTGCCTTCAAGGCCACTTGAATGAACAAGCACCAGTCAGCAGTGCCCAGTCGTGGCTGCCATCAGGTGGCTTCCTGAGGCTGCTGTAAATGGAGCTGCTGTTCTCCCTGAACCACAGACACAGGATTGCTTATACAGATGCACCACTCGCTGTAGTAAGAGCAGTGCCAGAGCTGACAACTTAAAGCTTCATTATCACAGCAGCTAACAGCTTGCAGCTTCCCACAAACCATCCTGGAAATCAAGGAAGCTCGGCACCTACTAGAATTAGGCAGTGAAAGAAGGAAGTGAGAATATCTAGGAAGGTGCAGACTTGCTATAAAAGGGTATCAGCTTCAGTCGGTAGAGTTATCCTAAAGATTTCAACTTCTCTTTTTCCTCTTTGTCCTTACAGCAAGGATAGGTCTTTTACTGCTTTTTGTGGCAAGCTGATGATCTATTCAAAATGTAGTTTCAACTAAAAAAACTTCAAGCCATTCATGTAAGTGAGCTACAGTAGGGAAGCAATAGGAACTGATGACCTGACCACAGCATGGGAACTGGATGGAGTGTATTAAACAGGTAGAATGTCTGCTGCTTCCAAAGGCTAATGTTGGTTGGGGTTTCTTTCAGCTGTGTCATTTCAGTGCTCCATCAGAAAGAACATGTTCTTTACTGAAAGTCTCTCAAAAGCTGTTCACCTCCTTTTCAATGTCTGCAATAAATGTGTCTCAGAAAGATTAAAAATAAGGAGATGATAAACATTGCTGCTGTGAAAGTATGCCCAGGAGGAATACCAGCAGATCAAAAGCTCAAGCTGAATTTAAGTGAATCCATGCATTTCGGTGAATTTGCCTGGAAAAGCAGTTTCATATTTTGTATTTTACTTTATACTGGTAGTCATTTTCTAATTAAAGGTCTAATTAAAAAAACCCAAACAAAGTCCACAGTTTTGTTTCCTACGTTAGAGGAAATACAGCAGCACTAAGAAATTATTTCTTTTCAATGGATAAGAAGTTTTTTTCAGTCATTTTAGTAATTCGTTATGAGCTGACTTCCTCTCTTTGATACTCTCACTGAGTTGATCCTGGCTTTTCTCCTTTGGCCCTCTCCGGTTCTCTCCCATTCACTGCTCTGTCCTGTCCTGTCCCTGCAGGGTGCCCTGCCTTTCGATGACGACAACTTGCGGCAGCTGCTGGAGAAGGTGAAGCGTGGAGTGTTCCACATGCCCCATTTTATCCCCCCCGACTGTCAGAACCTTTTGCGGGGGATGATTGAAGTGGATGCCTCGAAACGTCTCACGGTAAGGAGGCATCGTGAGCAAGGCTTCATTTCTCCTCGCCTTGTTTCAGGAATGGTTGAGCAGCTAAGGTAACTTGGTGATTCAGTGGAATTCCTATGTGTTTCCTCCTGAGCAAAGAGGGAGTGGAGTTGGTGGAGTCTGGGGAAGAAGTTAGTTGCCATCTCTTTTAAGTCTTGAGGACAGATTGCCTTTGTGTTTTTTCTGTAGCCTCATGATTCCCTTTCATATGTAAGACTGGACATTTAGGAGAAATCCCTCATAGCTCATCACAGAGCTACTGGCCCATTCACACGTTTCCCAGTCCCCCTGAGTTGTCTGCTCCTTCTGTCTGATACAGCAGTTTGCTGGGGTGTGATGTGTTTGAAGGTCACAGGTGTTAGGACTGGTAATCGAAGCTTTGCCATTAAACAGTGTGATTTTCTTACATTTCTGACAGAAGTGTTGGCTTCTCACTTCGCACCACATAAGCTGCATTGTATTCTATCCTGCATTTGCTCTGCATTACCCTCTAGCAGCCTTCGGATCCAGTGTCTGCTCTTTCATCCTGTGCCTGTGGTCCTGAGCACTGCTAGCCCCACCCAGTGTTGAGCTCCTGGCATTCAGCACGGAGTCTGCATCTAGAATACATCCCATCAGCACATCAGAGCCCTTGCAGGGGTGATTGTATCTTTCACCAACACTGTGTTAACGTTTTAGGGAATTAAAAAACATCGGCAATTAAAATAATTTTGGAAAGTAAGGTTGCCTGCTTGTCAGTGGAGGCGTGTGCCTTTATGGGTACATTGCCCCTGTAAATCCTATTGTCAGGCCGTGGTGATGATTTTACACAGATTTACTAAGCTCACAGATTCTGAGTGGGAGTATGTATAAAGAAATGTAAATTTAAAACTCCTCCTGGTTCTTCAGTCTGCTAAAATATTTATAAATAAACTCTCAGATCACTGGTTGGCCTCTCTGCTGAGATTGGTAACAACATCATCGGTCTGTGCCAGCTGTGACAGTGCTTTTGGGATGCAGACACCTCTCTGTTAAGAAGTTAACTGAAACTCCCTTCTCGACTATTTACAATATTACCTGACAGCTGGGTTTTTCTTTCATTCATTACCAATCCAGGTCATGCTCTATTTGGTGGCATAGGGGAAGAGTTCTTTATTCTATTTCTAGTATCCCTTCTTTTGCAAACACAGTAGCCATCACATTTTGCAGTACATAAAAAGCACTGATTGAAAAGAAAAACTAGGCACTTTAAAAGACCTTTTTAAAACAGATTTTTAAAGAAAGAAATAACATTTTCACAAGTTTATTCACGGAAAGAGCACTGCAGAGGTTAGGGAAGTACCTTGAGACATGAGACAGTTGCTCTTCATGGCCAAGAAAGTCACCAGGTCCCTGTCAAGCTTATCTTCCTTTCCTTGATGTAAACACACCAGCTTCTCTGTTGTCTTTTTGGGGGTTTTCTCTCAAATATATTAGTGGCAATGGTCAAAGTATGTTAGGGTATAGATCAAGAAGTATTAGATCCTTCTTCAGATTGTTCTGAGTTTTTACACAGGACAGAGACAGGCCCTAAATGTTTCGAGTTGTGTAATACAGCTGGGAATGTACATGCATAGGAGAGGAAGCAGTTGAAGTAATTCAAGGTCTCAGAGTGGCACCCATCCCCATCCCTTTCTTGATCAAAATTAACCTCTTACTTCCTTAGGGAGGGAAAAAAACCACAGGTCAGGTAGTTATTGGCAAGCACTAACCACTGAATTATGAATAAGAATTTGAAATAATACATATTAAAGAGCTGAGAGCTGGGAGGAAAAAAGGATGGCTCTTTGCTATTAGCTGCAGTCTTATTTTTATTATTTGAGGGTCTCTGGGTTTGCTGTCCCTGCTGCTGTCACACTCCTGTGCTGTTAGTGAGCTGCTTGCTTTAATTGCCAGGCAGAAGGGAGCTCTTTGTTTACTGAACAGGAGCTGGGAATGCAGAGTTCATTCTGAGGAGAGAGATTAATTCTGTTTTAGCTGTGTCCTGTGAAAAAGGGTATAAATACGGGTTTATTTTGAAGCCTCTATTCCTAGAAAATATCTCACTTAAATCAATTTTATATTTATACAAAGATGTGAGCAAAATTGCAGCTTGGGTACAGTAAGTACAGACGTAGCTGTACTTCGCTCAATACCTCACCAGTGAATTCAGCAGAAAAATATAGTGAAATGTAAGGTCACTGGAATTTTTTCTTTCATTTTTCACTTCCCCTCTCTGCTTTGTTCCTCTTTTTTTGATTTGTATCTCTTTTCATCCAAGTGCATTTCCCTCCCTGCAGTAATTGCCATTTCACAGCACACCCACACCTTCCCCAGTCCATCTGTTAAAATGATCAACAAAAACAGAACCAGCATTCACGTTTAACTGTCATCCTTCGCTTCAGTGTTGGAGCTTGAGGAGATTAATGGAGGGGAGGGTACTCAGAATTATTGTTGCTGGCCCTTTCCAGCCTTGAGAAACAGGCATTACCTTTCTTTGTATATAATTCATTTGTGGGAGCAAGACTTTATTACGTCTCAGTGGAATATTGTTCACACTCACCATGTGTTACATACCCTCAAATACGATCAGTGGGGGACATGCTTGACCACTCATTTACTGGGGCTGTTTTGCTAAGCATGTTGTAAAATAATAGATCTCCTGGTTTTCGTTCATTAAACATAAGCTTTTCATTGAAAGTTGATCCTAGCTCCTGGTGATGGTATTTATGAACACTCATATTTATGAAAGGTGAAATCAAACAAAGAATGAGTACTAAGATGATCAGCATTTGAAAGAGTCTGTCTGAATAGTATGGCCTAAAAGAGCTTCTATTAGAAGCTCTTAGACACAGATTATGTCTAAGAAAGGTTGTACCGGTCATCTGCATATTCATTTGAGGTAATTACTACTGAGAGAAGGATTATTTAAGCTAAAGGAAGATACTGGTGCAAATATAAATGTATGTCAAATGGCTTTACAGGAAAGTAGGCTAGAAACAAGAATTTTAGGTGTATCAGTGGGGTTCTGGGACAGCCTTCTAGTAGGAATAGTGTCAGGAGGAAAAGGTGAAGTAGTAACAAAGTTTGAGAAGACTTAGAGAGGTGTGCTCTGGGTGCCCAAATTACTGCAGAGCAAGGTTTCTTTTAGTTATGTGCTCTTCAAATGATTCAGCATTGCTACAGCAGAGAATTACAGCTCCTGTAGTAGAAACCAGTTGAATTCTCAGCCAATTTTTTCTACTCCAGAAAGACAAAGGCAAAGGGCAGAGGCACTTTTCTTTTAAAGATGGATTAGCATTGTTGAAACTTTGTTTCTAGAGCAAGGTGGATCAGAGCCGATATTGTGGAATAAGCTGTGCCAATAAAGCTGTTACTGGAGTATACTAGAATATACTAGATTCATACTCTAGCATTATACTAGAGTAGAATGGCTTATCTTCTATGTTGGGTGTCCACATAGGTGGAAATACCTGTCCTTGAATATTACCTAAAAATTCTTTATATTGCACATATTTTCAGAATCTCCTCTCTGCTTTCTGATTTTGTTTTTTCTTGGATCTGATGTATGCTAATGATGACCTGCAGAATCCAAAGAGAATTACAAAAATGAAGAAGGGAAAATTCACCTGATTCATTTCTGTAGTACGTCTTAGGGTAAGGTGCCTATTCCATAATTTAGATTTTCTCACTTTACAGCCTGTAGAATAGAGCTAATTGTCCATTTGATGTATTTAGGCTGTTCATACCCTGTGCACATAGGACGGTGATACTTACCCTTGTCAAGGTCCCTGGAGGCTGTTTTCATACAGCTGCTGCTGCTGAAACAGGTAGTTGTTTTACCAGTGTGGTTTGCACTGCCAGCCTGAGCCCTGTGGCCGGGAAGGGCCTGTGTCTTGACATCACACAGTGGGCTTAAGGCTCAGACGAGGGGATCTTCTGAATGAAGAAGATTCATTTGAGGTGTGGGTGCACTAATGAGTTTGAGGCTGTTCCCTCTCCGGACAGGGAGGTTTGAAATTTGACATGGGTTCAAGCCCAGAAGCCCTCATCTATATCCACAGACTTTGAGAAAGTTTTTCTTCAGGTCAGAACTTTTTAGCTTGGCAACCGCTCTGCTGAGATCAGTGCCGAGGCTGTAGACAGCGCTGTCTTGTTTTCCATCTGCCTGTCTGTCTCCATCTGTTGTTCCCTGCCTTAGAATTCAGACGTAAGCTCTTTGTGGGAGGAGACCTCTTTTTCTGATGAGCTTGTGCAGCTCTGTATCACAGCGGGTCTCTCTCATCTGTGAGAGAGGTTCCTTGATGCTTCTTCAATGTACAAGTTTAATATTTGGAAGTATTTTTATGTAAAACCATGATAAAGGAATTCTCCCTCTCCTTCCATTCCAGCATCTTAGCCTGCAGAAATCTCTCTGACTGTGCATGTGCAGTGGATCTGAGCATGTTTTGTTGTTTCAGAGATGATGTCATGAGACAGTTGCCTGCAGTGACTAGGAGACATTAGGAAGCAGCATTTTTACAACTTCCATAAAATGGTATTAAACTTGGCAAACCCATGTGCAAACAGCAAGAGAAACCCTCTGGGAAGGGTTGTTAAATGCCTTCGTCACTTAAATGCGTTTAAACATTGTGTTTAAATGAAGGCAGGAATGAGATTAGCTCCCACTGTGTATCTCCCTCCCCTGCACTGCGCAGTAGAAAGCGTACAGACTTCTCCTTGTCAAAACCAATCGCCCTCCCATAACCCTCCTGTCACTTTAATGCAGACAAAAAGCAACAAAGCATTAATTAATTACCTTTAAAACAGTAGCGAAGATGTTGGCAGCAGCAAGCACACTTCTAATGACATTTCAATGCAATTACTTTTGAATCAGCCTAGGAAATGGTCTTGTAGAATACTTTTCATATCTGGGATATCCCGGCATATTTCACAGCAGTGGTTTTGATGTGGATTGAATGACAGATGTGTAAGTAAACAGCAGCCATGAGAGCTGTAATATACCTTCAAATGTGTATCAAGGTGCAACGGGGTTTCTCTTTCAGAAAAATGCTGTGTGTTCATTAGTTTGAAGGAGGTTGATCAGCAGGCATTTGACATCTTCTCTGAAGGAGCCCAGAGATTCTGTGACTAAGACCTGAACTGGTGACCCTCTTTCCTTTCCCCTATCTCAACTCAGAAAGTGAAGTGCTTGTCTGCTTTGCCATGGCATTTTTGTGCATCACAGGCACACAAGAACAAAGTGTCCCATGAAGACAGAAAATGTAGCAGGAGAAGCAAGCATGAAAGAGGCTTGGACATTGCATAGCTGTATCATCTGCATCTTGTCTGAAATCATTAATCTCTCTAACCCTCCGTGGGGTGTATGGGAAATAATGAGTAGATGGGGTTTTACCAACACAGGAGGCGCAGTCCACCCCTTAGCAGATCCTCACAGAGCCACACACCTGTTAAGGAACAATTCTAAAATCGTGCCCCATGGAAGCTGTACAAAATAGGCTCTCCTTGTGTTCTGTAGTTGTTCCTCATCTTGCACAGAACTAGAAGGAAGAGGGCTGTGTCCCCAGGCTGTTGGGGGAACTCCCAAATCGTATCTTTATCTCAACGGGAGATGGCAGTGTGTTAGGAATACTCCACCTTACTCTTAATACTGCAAGGGTTAGAAGACTGCCTAATGCAGGGGAATTGTGATTAAGGGATTCTATGGAGGGCTGAGGCCACAGCTGGAAGCTGTGCAAGTCTGCCTGTTTAGTAATTCGTTATGAGCTGACTCATGCAAGTGCTAGCTGCACCTCTGATTGCAGTGCTGATACAGTCTGGGGTTTAAAGCAGGCTGTTTGTTTCCCACACTGTTCCCTCCAGCCTCCTGTCACGCTTTCCTAAACCGCATTCCATTGTTTCTTTGTTTGCAGGAGAAGCCCTGACTCACTTAAAGAAATGATTCCATATAGAGACAGACTCAGGTCTTCCTGGTTTCCCAGACACAGAGCTGTTGCTCCATAGCACTCGATTCCTTGCTCTCTGTGGCAAACACTTTATATCTCTGAGATTTTGTTGTTTGCCTGTTCCTTATTTTTTCTTTTCTTTTTGTTTCTTTATCTCTCTGATTTGTATTACTGTGGAAGTGGAGTGTAATAGGAGCAGGACAGCTGTCGCCATTCTTCCTGACCATTGTAGTGGGTCTGTGATTTCCTCTCATATGAGTTTTCTTCCAGCTCTCTCTTGTCTTTCCCCTGAATGTTGCACAAATGTGAGCCTATGTGCAGTGAGTATGCCTTTTGTTCTGCACCTAAAAAGGTGCTGCATAGGATGACTGTAAAAAACATTGCCCACGTAACAAATAATCCCTGGACATCTAAGAATAGTTCTTTTCTGCTGTGATGTTTAAAACAAAAGACATTTGGAAGGTTCTGCTCTAAGTGTGTCATATGAACCTCTCTTTGCTGTTAAGGGTTTATCTTGGAAAAATCATGTTGCCTTCTTTTCCTGTGCTTGAGAGAAAAGAGGTCATCGTAATGTTTTGGAATCTGCTTTCCATAGGTGAACATGGCTACTTTTCAGCTTTAATCAGTCCTTCAGTGCATAGTGAAATTCTCATGTGTGGAATGGAAAAGAGGAAAGTAAAATAAATGTGTGCCTAGTGTTCAGGTGCAGAATTAGTAAATTGCATAAAACCTTATTCTGCTTGGTCCTTGGATTTTGATGAAGCCAGTCTAGAATGAGTCTTGTATCCAGGAAGGTCACGCCACAGATGCACAAATCAGTTTGTTTATTATCTGTTTGAACTAATTTTCTTCTTCCTTCCTCTCTCTTTTTCTCCGAAACAAAACTAGAAATGCAACTTGAGTGTAAAGGATCAACTATTATGCCCATACAGAAAGGAGCAGTTAGATTACAGAGGGAAGGACTTGGGAAGTGAAAAGCTTGAATTTCCAAAACTGTTGCCTTTGAAGCCTTGCACTTAGCATTTGCCTGGGATTTGCTCCTGACTGATGCATTATGTCTGGAATTAAAGTGTCATTTCAAGTGGGATGGTTCAGGATGAGCAGCTCTTTATGCAACATCAAGTTCCTATTGTATGCATATGTCCATTTCTGAAATTTTGGATTTATTTGAGTAAGCCTTGTATAAGGATGACTTGTGGAGTTATTACCTTTTCTATTTTACAGCACTAATTCCTGGTTTCTTTTCTTTTACAGCTAGAACATATTCAGAAACACATATGGTATATGTAAGTAACATTTAAACATTTTTTGGGGTACATTCATTGTTGATTCTGGTATTCTAGTGGTCTGTGAAGAGACCACTAGAAGACTGACACAGGAGTTTGAAAGCAGGTTTTACACACATGAGAAAAAGGGGCAGAGAGCAGAAAGACATGTAATTTCTAGTTCTTTTACCCTTTGCTACTCATGTAATTGCATTTATATTTTCCAACCCAGGAACTTTTTCTGTACAGTGGCTAACAGCAGTTTGAAATAAGACACACTTTGTCCAGCTATTTGCTGTGTTAAAGAGATACCTGCAGGTAATCAGCAAAAAAATACCCAGCTAGTAACCATGTTTAGTTTGCTATCCAAGTGCTACAGACAATCCCTTGTAATGCCTTCTTGACAAGAAAGCTTTCATTTGTTCCTTCCTGACATCTTGGCTTTTCTCTGAAGTAGAAACAAAACTGATGATATTGATAAGTAAGCACCTGTGAGCAAGAACTTCTCTGTCTCATAATCCCCAGTGCTTCTTCATAGCAAGCTAAGAGGCTGCTTCTGACCTTGTAACCTGTTGATGTGAGAGAACTTCTGTGACTTGATTAAAAACAGCAGTCCTGACAGCGAAACAGGAGGACTGTGAGAAAACTACATGCCTGTTTGGTGGTTTGGGTGTAAGGAAGACTGATGGCTTTTTTGAGTGACCTTGCTCTTTGTGTAGCCTTAGTAGTATTTCAAGAAGCCTAAGTAAATAAACTTGTTATGCTATGATGTCCTAATCAAACTAAGGAGAATACTTCACATAATTAACAAGGAAATAATGCTTGGATACATTTCTCAGGGTCAGCATTTCCCAGGTGGGTGATAAGGAAAGTCCTACCTTCATAATCCTGTCATTTCTCTTGAGAAGTACTCAAGGATGATATGAACTGATGTATAAGCCTGTCACCATGAAAAAAAACACACTTTTTCATTATTTGTTTTGTTTTCTCTAATTTTATCTTATAAGCAATGTTCACCTCTGGGTTTATATGACTTCTGAGGGACCTGAGGGGGTTCAACAGTTTATTGAATAGCTATGAAAAAAATGGGAACTAAGAGGAAACTTAGTTTACCTGAAATAGTGGCAGCACTCTGCCCATGGCTTTTCCATGCCCTCTTCAGTTACCAGACATGGCACCTTTTAAAACCAAGGAAGTACTGGAGGTTTCCTGCACATACTTTTTTTTTTTTTTTTTTTTTTTTTTTTTTTTTAATTCTCATGGGTAATTGTAGAACAAATGGAGTGGAAAAGTCTCTAATTGTAATCTCTGAAATCCCTTCTATAAGGTCTTGCCAGCAATTGCAGAAGTAAATGCTTTGTAATCAAATAAAGTAAATGTTTGCATCAGATTGGACAGATAATTCCCCTCTGTTTCTTAATGGAGTGAAATCAGTTGACACTCTCTGTGCTTTTATCAGAACTGGACAAGGAAATAAAATGAAAAATCATTCATTGATCATTGATACTGTTATGTTTACCCTTCTCAAGATTTTTGCCTGGAACTTTTCACTTTTTGAAGGACTGTTGTCCCAAGCTCACATGCACAATTGTGCAGGTGTCATTTCATTACTTCAGTCTATATTTAGAATTTGAAGTATTTTTTCTTTGTAAACATAAACATTTGCCCGTTTTCATGTACTTTTCAGTCAAGGTCAGACTCTCTGATGATTGACATAGTAAGCTGCATCTGAGGCTGTTTTCAGAAGTAGAAACTGAGTTTTGCAAAAGCAAGTCTCCTCTAGACTCCCAGGGCAGTCAGTGCAGAAAGGCTCTTCCACATGTCTCTTCAGATTGCCTAAAAAGAAGTTTCTGCTCAAAATAGCTTTTTTAATGAGTCTCTTTCTCATTTTCTCTGTACTGGCCATGGACTGACCTCAGGAGGTTAACATCCCGTGGCTAATTTTAGTCAGTGAATAACCTTACCACCTCCAAAACTCAACTGCTTTCATCTGGTAATGTTTCACAATCTCTTTGCATTCATTTTGCCTGGAAATACTTATACTGACAGAAAATAAGGGGTTGTAGTGCTTTTTTCCTATGGCTCTTTTGCTCACCTCTTAAATTTTTTTCTTTATTTTATCTACTACTCTATGTAAAATCTTCATCCTTTGTCACATACAGGTTACTGACCTGAAAGTTGTACTCAGAACATCGAAGCGGTTTCACTTAATTCTTCAAATAAATATCGAGGCTACTGTAAAACTGAAGAAAATATTTAATTGCAGATTTTGGCAGGCAGAGAAAGAGGTCTTGAAAGTTGAAATCATGATTCACAAGCCTAAAAAAGGAAGAAAGAAACCTAAGTGAAACCTTTCGTCAGCAACCTCCAGTTCTTGCTCTCCCACCCAAATTAATTCAGTGAGGTTTCTCAAGCCCTTTTAATTGAAACAGTTTATTTTTACCTCAAATGCAGGTTATCATAAACCAGAAAACAAGCAGCAGTTATTTTCACATTTTTTAATAAAGTAAGAGGGCAAATAGAATTACCTATTATGGTAAATACACGCTTCTGTAACACTTGAATTATTGCCTTAATTGTAAAGGTAAGACACTTACTAAAACTAGAAAAAGAGTAAGTCCACTGGTTCTGCTTTACACTGATGCAAATGAGCATCTTGGTGAGATTCATAAGAGAATTTCATGGAGAGACTGAAAAAGTCCACCCTGATCAGGAATCACAGACATTGTATCCACCGATCCTCACAAAAGAGGGTGGGTTTTAAAGCAGCAATTGCATTCATGTGGGGCCTTTAAAAAATATATGTGATTTGCAGCAGTCACTGTGTGACATTGTTTGATGTCTGTGTGGGCTGCAATGCAACAAATTTGTCACTCTGCTAGACTGAGAATGGAACAGGCATTGCAGTCATGCCAATCACAGCCCAGACCCGGTGATTTTCGTTTCCTGAAGTTCTGAATTGCTCTGCCAAGTGATGAGACACCTCTTTGCAGATTTTACTTGTACCTGATGAGGGGGTGTGAAAATTCCTGACTCTGTCTGAGGCTGACCAGGTGCAGGGCATAAGGAAATGCCACTCTGGAGTGCACGGAATATGGCAAGCTGTGCTCTCTAGAAATGGCTCTTGTGCTGATTGATACAAAAGAAACTTGTAAATTCTATTCAGACAAGGGCAACTAGTGGGAAACCCAGGTTTCCTGGAAATTTTCAAAGACAATAATTCTTTTTAATCTCTTTAAATTACCTTAAGGACATCTGCTTGTAACAGGAATAATTAATTAAGTCAATGCTTTTCAGAAGTGAACTGTAGATCATTAAAAAGCAAAAACACTCAGCTGCTGTTCAAAGGTCTATCCTGCAAGAATTTATCTTAATGACAAGGTCATCACTAGATTTAATAGTACAAGGTTATGAACTAATCATTGCTTATTACCTTCTGAGAGCTAGATCTTGATCGTAAGAGGTAGTAGTAGTGAGCTCTTAGAAGGAATAAGATGTTTCTTTAGCTAAACAAGGATTTTTGCATTTAGATCTTGGATTCAGTGGTAGTATTGCAGAAGATACACACGCTTCTGTGAGACTCAAAGGGGGCATCAGAAGCTGTGTCTTAGTGGTTTGACTCACAAGAACAAATCCCAAGGAGCAGATTCTACGTCCTCTGTGTTTACTTCCAGTCCCCTAAATTGAATAAAACTGAACAGGGTTTTTTTGTGTGTGAGTGCTTCTTGTAAGAGAAGTGGGATCTGACTCATGTTGTCATGATCCATGTAATGAACACCGGAGTCTGACTCCATGACGTGTACGCAGGTAGGGCTGACCACATTTTCACTGCTTCAAAAGAAGATAAAATGAACATTTCTGAGGAGTCATTTTGCAAGTGATGTCTCACAAACACAGCAGATGCCTCACAACTGCTTTTCAGCTTGTGTAAAAGTGAATTGCAAGTACCACTCAGCAGTCTCCTATGATTGTCCCAGCATGTGACTATCCCAGATACATAGACTTAGTATTACCTTCTTTATTGAATAGCTATGATCTGCACTGGCTCTTTTTAGGATGCACTGGCTCTCTTTTTGCTACACTGGCATACACTTGGGCTCATGTGTATGAACCTACCAGAGCTGATTTCTTACTTACACAGGAAAAACTAAGGACGTTTGGATTGGAACTCCTTTTTCTATGTAGGTACTTGGATAGCTTACAATGACTCAGGAACATTTTAAACTGTGTGAGTAACTTCAGAAGTTGTGGCCATGTTATTTCTTCCAGCATCAAAAGCTGGAAGAAACACACAGCCCCATAAACAGCAAATGGTGGCATCTGATGCAGTTTAAATATTCCTGGTTGCTGTTGCCCATGCAGGGAGTCTGAACCCAGCAGTCACACATTTACACCACGTAAAGGAAAGGGAGGACCCTACTCACAGAGCAGGGAAATTTCAACATCTCACAAAGCAGCCATTGAGAAATAGCACAGGTTCAGAGTAGGCAGCTTCTCCAACCAAAACACCACCACCACCACCAAACCCACCTCTTTGGGTGGATAGAGTTTACGTGAATTTCTCACTGCCTACCAAAATAAAACCAAAGGATATTCAGGATGTCTGCAATAGATATCATTAGTCAGTTAGAAATACCCTGACACCTTGACCTATTTCTATAGTCAGGGCCTTTGATTGCAATGAACAATCAATATTTTCTGAGCCTGGTGAATGGGATGAGATAATTTTGCAGAAAGCCTGTGTTAGCTACAGTTGAAAGAGTAATATGTTCTACTGCTAATGGTGTGTTCCGAGGTCTGCCACTGACCTCGGGCATCGCACTTGAGCCAAAATTTTCAAATTTGCATGTCTTAAGAGAAGTAAAGATTGTCATGTTTGGGTATATAATTAAGCAGTGTGGTTTTCCCCCAAAACCCTTTAAAGTGTGTCAAGTGGGAGCCTGAGCACTGAGGTCTCTTAATCGCATTGGAAATGTTAATGAAAGAAGCTGCTGCAGTGCTGGTTGTAATCAGAATTGGTGAAAAATAGTGATGGTTTGTTCAGAATTCCTTCTTCAAAAGGGGATCATTCAGCTTGCACTTTTCAGCCTTGTAGTCTGAGGTCTGGCCAGCTGATGAGACATCATCTCAAAAAACATGTAGTGTTTTATTAATGTTTGGCATTAGGATGCTGAACAGGTGCTTCTGTTACAAGGGCACTGGTAAGTGAAGTTCCTGTTGCCTTGCTGACTGAACACAGGCATTTCTCATTAAAGACCTGAATCCACAACCTGCTGGTCAGTCTTAGCCTTCATGACATTTCTTATGAGAATAATATCTGTCTGGTTGGAAGCTCTGGTCTCTCAGTGGGAATTGAGCAAGCTGTTTCCATCTGTTGCTGCAGGCTGTGTTTCAGAGTATGGGTTCATTGGTGACTCATGTTTCTTTTCTCTCCTTTCCCTCCCCCTTTCTCTCATCTTCTTTCCTCTGCAGAGGGGGTAAGAATGAGCCAGAACCAGAGCAACCAATCCCTCGAAAGGTGCAGATTCGTTCTCTCCCTTCCTTGGAGGATATTGATCCAGACGTGTTAGATAGCATGCACTCGTTAGGCTGCTTCCGTGACCGAAATAAACTCTTACAGGACTTGTTGTCGGAAGAGTAAGCACTTGCTCAGTCTTCATATCAGTTGGGTGTCTAGGGGCTGGGATGCTTATGAATGTGGGGAGAGGTAGAGAGCACTTTAACTGGTGCCTCTCTCTCTCTGAGTGACTGCTAAGAACTTCTCACCCTCTGGTTGTTTATTTGCTGGTGAGGTGTTGGGGGCGAGCACTGAGCCTTTCTTGCTCCATGGGTCAGAAGCTCACAGCCTGACCAGCAATGCAGGCACTGTGCTATTTCTTCCCTAGCTGCCAGGCCAGGTCACTTCATTAAAACATGATCTGCACAGTCCACGTGGGGAGGTATCATTGCTGGTATTGGTGTTGGAGATGCCTTTGTTGCCAATTTTTTATTTAATTCAAGCCTGTGCCCAAGAGCTGGTGTATCTCCTGAAGTGTTAAGAGGGACACATGAGAGAAGGAGCACTTAGAGGCTCAGGAGAGCTGTCTGCCTGCCACTTTTGGTTTGGACTTCCTGAGGACACATAACCTCATCTGTCCTGTGCCTCTGTTTTGTGTGTATAACATGGGAATCTTATTTCCTTTCCTCACAAGCTGCTTGTAGCTGACAGCAAGGGTCTCCAAAGCTTTGTGGGTTGTGTATCTAGCGGTCACATACATGACCACTTCCAACTCACTTAGAATGACTGTGACTGTTTATTTGATGAGAAAGTTTTATGTACATATTGACCTTTTTTTCTTTTCAAATGTAATGGTTTATTTCCTTTTATTTTTTTCAGAGAAAACCAAGAAAAGATGATTTATTTTCTTCTGCTTGACCGGAAGGAGAGGTATCCTAGTCATGAAGATGAAGATCTCCCCCCTAGAAATGAAATAGGTACTGCACATATTACCTCAGTCACCATGAACCCATCTGAACTAGTTGCTCTTCACCTTTTTTTTTTTGTTTTTTTTTATTCTAATTTTATTTTAATTTAAACCCAAGCCCTAGCATTGCTGTTACCTTCCCAGTGTAACAGCGTACACAGCACTGGTGAGAATCCTCAGCCTGGGGCAGGCAGATCTGTTCCATGGTTAAACTAGAAGGCTTCATCTTTCAAGACATGTCTGTCTCACAGTGCAGAAGCATCCAAGTGAGTCTTGAATGGGATCTTAAAAAACGTGCTGTGAACCCACAGGCTGGCTCTATGCAGGCAGATGAGGTTTAGTAGCAGTATAATCTAGAGGCAGAATTTTCTAGTTACGAGTCTCCTTGCAAGTGTTGCAGAAGGGCTGCTCATGGACTTCAATTAGTGAGAAGCTGTGTAGCTGCATCCCTCTGCAGTTATCTATGTGCACATTCTGTTCTCTGTAAGTGAATACGTGGACTGCTGAAAGAATGAATCATGTAACTTAACTGTTTTATAGTACATAAATCAAACTCCCATGTTTTTAGGCTTAGAAAGATTTTTAAAGCGTAATGCACAATAAGATTATATATCTTATAAAGCTCTTGTGATACCATTTTATTCCTATTTATTCATTGTTTTTTTAGGGTGCTGCTGATCACCCCTAATCCAGACAACAGAAAAACTGCTCCCCAAGGAGCTAACTCTATAAGTGACTCTTGACATGCAGACAAGTTTAATAAAGGATTAGTCACGTCTAGCAATGATCTGAAACAGAATTTTGCATAGAAATGTGGAGATTTTCAGGTATTGTACTTCAGCACTTTGAAGACTAGAAGCAAAGTGCCCTTTATTTTCACTGGAAAGCCTGGAATCTCACAAGCTTTCAGGGCAGTGCCATATTGCACTGTATTTGTTAATGCTTCATTGAGTTATTAACCTATCCAAGTACAAGGCTCCTATAATTTTGCAAGGAAATCTCTTCTATGGGAAAAGAGATGAAAATTCTTAGTTAACACAGAAATTTTTAAACTCCTGCCTGGATGGAGCTCCAGAGAACATGTTAGCAGGGATCCTGCTGAAGATGGGTAGCTGTGCCAGCTGCAGGTCCTGTGGTCAAAAGCCCCTTGCTCGGTGCAGTTTGTCATCCAGCACTCTGTTAATCAGCTTTTGACTCAAACAGATTATCCTGCCATGTAAGGACAGCATCATCTTGTTTTAGAAATGCTTTTGTCATAAGAAAAGAAACAAGGTGACTCTTGAATCTTCAAACCCAGCATGTGAGTGAATATGTAGCTATGACCTGAATGCACTGTATATCTCTTCCGCATGTCAAAGTATTTTCATGATTTGAACTGAAATATTATGTTCCACTCTTGTATTTATTTATTTTTTTTTGGTACAAGAGTGAAAATGTATCCTAACAGGAAAACATTGACTGTATCTATGTGCCTCCCCTGAACATTTGAGCATTATTCTTTGAGTGTTGTATGCTGCATTTCCTCTTCCACAGGGGGTTTCCACATCCTCTGTTCCCAGCGGTATCTCTGAGAACATGGGGCAAGGTTTAATTAGGAGCAGTCATGTGTCTGATGAATATCTCATCATTAGCCATTAGCAATGGCCTTGTACAAGCAAAGAAAAGCAGAGAGCAAGTAACAGTTTAATAATAGCAGCTTGAAGAAACCATGTTCATGAGAGTTGTACATTGCCTGAGCTCTTGCAAAAAAAAAAAAAAAAAGGCATCTGAGAGTATTTTGCTTTTTACTCTTTGTTGGCCTGTTAAGTCTCAGAAAGGATTGATGCAGATAAAAACATGGCCAGCTACAGCTTGCCCTTTTTTTCTGGTGTCCCTCTGTCTATTTCAGCTGTATGAAGTTTCTTCCAAGGACCAAGGAAGGGCCACTTCTAACATTTTTCACATGCAGTTCCATTTTTCTTTACTTGAAAACATGGGAATGAGAAACTTCAATAGAAGGAATGAATGTCAACTAATGTCTCCTTGAGAAAAAGGATTTTGTTGAGTGAAGTTTCTTAATAAGCCAGAGAACAAAAAGTTGGGCCAGAACAGATATAGAGGATAGAGATGCCTCATCCAAACTCAGAAGGTGAACCTTTATTTCCCACCTTCCATGAGAAGGCAGATTTATAATTGGATCATTACCTGTATTATTCTATCTTCATATGTAAAAATCTTTAGGAATGGCTTTGCTTTTCTGATGTAAAATAAAAGGAGAATGCATCCCTAGTACTGTCACTGTCACTGGACTACAGCTTGATTTTTTTTTTTTCACCATGTCCAGAGACCCAAAGATAAGGGCAAATACTGCAGATTTTCCTATTTTTAATTCCTGGGCTTCTGCAAAATCTTCTACAGCTTTTGTATGACAGCACTTTAGTCATTATAGCAGGATGGGTGTGTATTTAACTAATTATTTAGCATCTTTAGACTTGTCAGTGATGGTCCCCTGTCATTTCTTAATCAGACCCTTCTGAAAAGTATGTACAATACTTGCTACTCTCAGCCATGTATAGTATAGGATTGTAGCCGGTTTTAAATAGGCATCAAATACCTTTATTCGAAGCTCAACTACATTAATGCAAGCTTTAGATGTATTTTGCATCCAACTTTTGTGAATTACTCTTCCTGAATTTATAGTTGTGTTTCACCACCTGCTCTTTTTGCTTAGTCTTTGTCTTTGATAGCTTAAAATATAGATTAGAAATCAATATCTTCCAGCATCTTAAGCAGCAAGGACTGATACAAAAGAATTATTTAGCTTGTTAGTGGTATCCTTCTCCTCCTCAGTTGTTCTGTTGATTCCCTCATGGCCCCTCTGGCTAATGTCCTTCTCTCAGGTTTTCTCTGTCTGATGGCTGTACAAAAGACTGTCATTCAAGTTTTTATCTAATTCCTCTTCAAATTTCTTCTTTGCTGTCTTTTAAAGTCCAGCTTTAAAAAAAACAGCCTGTCACTTTTGTAAAGTCACTCAGCTGAATTTCCATGTCTGTTTTGAACATGCATGGATCAAATTTACTTTTAAAATATCTGTTCATAAAATATTTTTCTTGTTTTTCTTGTATTTTTCTACCTTTCATGTTTAGATTCTATTATTTTAGCTTATTCATCACCATTCTTTTGACATTTGTGGCTTTCTTCATCTCCCTTCTTCCTTTCTTTTAAACTGTACTCTTTTACCTTTCTCTTTTATGTCTGATATCCTGCTACAAAATTTGTATCCCTCTGAACACCATTGTTAGGTGTGTTACTGTGCTGTAATACACTCCTGAACCACCAGTTTTTCTGTAGCATGAATTCTTTCTCATATTTTCAACTTGTTTGAAGAAGCAGAAATTTGAAATATCTGAACCTTGTCCCAGCTTACTTTTGACCACTTACAGGTATGCAGCTAAAGTCACACAGTGTGAATGCTTTATTTGGTTTATCTCCTTTTGTTTTTCTTATCTGGAGCTCATTGCCCATACAATTTTCTACTATCTTTTTATTACTGGATAGAGTTTGAAATGGAGTGAGATACAACTGCACTTTTTTTATAATTAATTTTTAAGAGGAATGTTATTATTGCTAACATAAAGAATACTTGGGTTGTACTGTAATGGGGTCAGTTGTTATCACTAATCCATTTGCACTGAACCATCTTAGCTTGTGCTCATTGTTTCAAGGGTAAGCTCTGCCTCAAAGAGATCTTGTTCTAAAAAGCATGGTGTTAGAGAGGGAGAAGAAATGAGTACATGGTGGGTGTGAGGGGGGCAGGACAATAAAGAGCAGGCAGTAGAGGTTGAATTGTCAAGGGTGGTATTTTTGGTTTTGCACAGGAATCCTGGCAGAAGAAGAAGCCTTAATGACTGGGCACTGTGAGCTTCTTTCTAACAGCAGGGGTGAAGGATGCCTTCGTTTACAAGTGGTCACTCTCCACTAAAATTAAAAATGTGTCTACAAATAGAGGCAGGGAACTGCAATAGCTAAACTAAAGGAATGAAAATCCTTCTGTATTTTTTTCTGCCTGTCTCCTTTGTACTGTTTTGATGCCATGAGAGGTGCTAGCAATAAAACATCTCAGCAAGTCTGTATTTGCTTCCCTGCATCACCATGTAGATGATTTGGCAAGTCACCTTCTGCAATGCACTGGTATCTAAAGATTCCTTTCAGAACAGTTTAAATGCTCCTCAGAACCTCAGTAAATGTTTGTCAACATCTTTAGGAATTAATTGCCTTTAAATACCTCGCTCTCACATCTCAGTTTTCACTCTGCAAAGCTAAAGTAGCACTTTGATACCTCACAGAATTGTTACACAATAAAAAGTGTAAAGCATTTCATTTGCTATAGTAATAAGAGCTGTATGCTGTGGCTCTCGTTGAAGAGTCGCCTTACATAGACAAGTGTGTTTAGTTTGTAATGCTTCTGAAGGAGGAAAAATATAAATCAGCGGGAAAAACCTGAAATCTAATCTTAAACATGCAAAAGAAAGGGTATGTTTTCAGGGCAGAATGCAATTCTGGATTTAGAGTGTACTCATGTCCCTGTGTCACATTTAATCTGGCTGGCAGGGATGTGGAAGGCAAGCTCTAGCAACCTGAGTGCATACACAGGATCCCTAGATGCCTCCTGCTCTGCCTAACAGCTTGTGCTATAGCCCATGCTGTCACCTTGTATCATCCCGTTATTACTGTTATCAGCTTTGTAAGCTAATTTCTGCAAGCTGTGGTATAGTTGTACCTCTATTTTACAGTGCTCATAATACCTTCAGGGCAGTGGCAGGGCGCCTTCTCTCTGCAGGTGGATTGCAAGTTATGTCTTAATGCTCGCAAATTTGGAAGAAGGAAGAGCCTGCAAATGTTCACCTCCATCACGAAGAGATCAGTCTTTGTAGGAGAAAAGTGAGAGTGAAATTCTTGAGAGAGGATTTAACCAACCTGTGTGAGGTAAGTCCCAACGAAATGCAGCTGACAGCGTTTTCTTTCCGTACAGATCCCCCCAGGAAGCGTGTGGACTCCCCAATGCTGAACAGGCACGGGAAGCGGCGGCCGGAGAGGAAGTCCATGGAGGTTCTCAGTGTGACAGACGGCGGGTCCCCAGTTCCTGCTCGCAGAGCCATTGAAATGGCACAGCATGGACAGAGGTGGGTCCCTGCTTCACCCAGAGCCCTGCCTGCCTGGGTCTGCTCCCCCCTTTTGTGTTGCACATACAAAGGAGCTGTGGGGCTTCTCTGTTCGCACCAGCACTCGTTACTACTTCCAGTCACATTTGCAACATGATCTTGCAGCCAGCAGTGCTTGTGCATACAGGACCAGAAGTCCTGCCAAGGGCTTTAGGGTTCTGTTTGCTTGCAGCTCTTCCTCAGGAAGCCACAGAGTCCTCTGGGCAGGACTCATCTCACCTCTTTTTAATTGCTGAGGACATGGGCATGCAGTCTAAGCTTGTGATACAGGTGATTGGGCAATGGGGACACATGTGGGCTTTGGGAGGTCTCAGACACATGTGTCCTGTCAAACAGGATAAATTACCTTCTGCTTGTTCTTCTCTGTCTCCAGAGCCTACAACAGGAATCTAGGTGACTATCTTGGATTAGGTTCCTAGCTTTTGGGCACCCTGAAGTTAAATGAACACCATGCTCCATGTCATCAAAACAACTTGAACCCAAAAAGCCCTGTCCAGGCATCTGTAGATGCCTCCAAAATGTGTTGTCAGAGCCAGCATGCATCTGAAATGGCACATAAATTACCACTTGCTTGTAAAGTGATGGAATATGTATAGTTTGCCTCTTTTCTATCAAAGAAAGTGTCAGTCTTGTGGAGAAACAGCAGAGGAAAATGGTGTCTCCTCAAGGCAAGTTTTAGGAGAGTAAGTGAACTGTGGAAATTCACTTATGTGAACCATGGAAGTTGCTTCCTCAGTCCTTATGACTAGCCTAAGGGAAGCACATGCTTTTGGTTTCACACTTGCAATAATCAATCAATATAAAAGAACACTTCCCATATATGAATGGTGATGATGATGATGATGCTATAACTTCTGGCATCATTTTCTGGCATCAGTTTTGGCATCATTTTTTATTTGTTCAGCTCTTAAGATCTGTTTAAAAAAAAATAATTCAAAAGCCTGCTGTGCCCAGAAGCTCCCTTTACTGACTGAGAACTGGGAGAAGAACATGAAATAATTTCATAGATATTTCAGACGCCTTTGAATTGCTGGAAACTTTTCCTGGCAATTGTTACAGTTCTATCTGCAGTGAAGAAAGAGTGGTGATTTCCAGAATCTGCTAGGACTTATTTCAGACTGGATATGTGGCCTTGAGACTGCCATAAAGACTTCTTGACATATTGTAGGTTGGAAACCTGTCTGAAATATGTGATTTGGTGTGAGGTGTGGGTGAAGGAAGTGTTCAGGACAGGGTGTGCTCACTGTTCCTGACAGGCCTCAAAGGAGTAAGGATGAGCACAATACTGACTCCTTGTGCCACCTGCAGTGTTTGCTCTGCTGCTGGAAGATGTATGGGATGTGAGGCTGGCTCCCAGAGCCAGGCAGAGGCAAATCACCTTCCCCCACCCTAAGGCTTCTTCACAAGAAGTGTCCAACTGGATGGAACAAACAAGAGATGTTAAATTGATCACAGCATTTTCTGGTAGCTGAAGTCTTCTCTTCCAGCTCTGAACTTTGACTTTGAATTCAGAAGCCTGAAGAGACAAAGCTGTGTCTTGCTATCCCCAGTATTCCTTTTGCTTTTCAATGTCTCACTCGATTCTGCACACGAGGAAAAGAGTTGAAGTCAAAACGTCTGGGATAAGTTCGGTGCAGAGATATATCCAGGCTACATATCAGTAAAGAAGGGCTTTGGCTTAAAGAGGAAGCAAAACCTGCAGGCACAAAAGAGATATGGGGCATGCATACCACAAGTCAGGAACGGACATAAAAGTGTGATTAAGGGTGGAGAAAGGCATGTAATAACACCATGATTGATGATGATGGGCATGGTAGTGCTTGTTTTTGAAGGGGTTAAAGGGAAGATGTTATTTTACTCCATGTGTGAGCTTCCATAATTCATCCCATCCACATCCAGAGATGACAACGGCACATTTTGTGTTGCTGGCAGCACAGTCGTTTATAACATGAACTGGCTTCATTAACGAGCCCCACTGCATGGGGAGTGTCTGGGGACGATGCATTGCTGATGGGGCACCATCTGTCAGAACAGTCAGTAACAAAGTGACAAGTGCCTTCCACCAAGAATAAGGATTTTTAATGGCTAGCCGCATATTATATTCCATGAAGTGACTCACTGACAGTGGATTTGACCACAATAGGGTTTAGATCCCCAAGGCAGACGCATTTGTAAGAATTTCTCTTTTTTTTTGACCTCAAGAGACAACTGTTTGGTGCTTTTATCCTACAATACTAGGAAGATTGACCATGGAATCAGGTCTCCTGTTTAGCTGAAGATGATTTGTGTAAACATCTGGAGACACGGTGCCATTGCTTCTTCCTTGAGCTGGCAAAGATACACTTCTAACCAGTAGACAAAACACACCCAAGTGTCTTGTGATTTATTCCTACTGTCCTCTTTCCCAGTAGTAAACAGATGTTGGCTTGCATAAAGAGGATTTATGCTACAACCTCGGGTTTACATGGCTGTGTAATGATCTGTGCTTTTGGTAACCAGGTGGGGACCCTACAAATGTCTAGTCTTGGATTGTTTAGGGCATATCTTTCCACTGAAATTTAAAACTTGGCACCCTCCAGCCCTAGAGGCTGAGAAAGTATTAAATGAAAAACATAATGGTTCAATGATTTGGTTTTGAATAATGGACAAGGGAAACTCACACAAAAGCTGCTTGTGGAGCTTACAGGCTCCTTGAAATGCTTGTGCCAATATCTCCGGGTGTTCTCCAATGGATCTTTGTAAATGGCAGAGTTTTGGTTTGCACAAACTCTAACCCATCTAAAACTGGTGACTAAGTTTTGTTAATTCTTGGGTTTCCCTGCTAGTTGTCAACAAAACGGGTTCATAATTATATCTCAATTACTTCTGCTGTTCTTGCTTCCCCATCTCTCAGACTATCTGGTATTTCATTGAATTGTCAAAAGAAAAGAAGTAGGTTCTGAGCTTAGTTTAACATCAGCTAATTTGTCCCTTGTGCTAAAATCACACAGAGTAGGAAGAATTCCATGGGAGGTAGAATCTGGTGGGGATATGCCAGAAATTTTCAGCAGCTTTGCTGTGAGAGTCCAAAAACCATTCTAAAACGGGCTTCATTAACTATTCATTTTCTTCTAATTTTTGGAGTGGAGAGCTTGCATGAGAGATCAGCTAACATTAAGAAGCAGTGTTCTATGAAACAGTGAAGCATATTACCAGTGAAATATATTACAGAGGGCTGCCCTTTAAGTAAAGCACAGGGAATTTCACTTCTAAGCTGCAGGGATTCAGACCCAAGATGAGAAAGAAGGGCATTTCTCTATACACTGAGTATTGGGAAGAGAGTTGGGAGTTAAGTGGTAATGGACTCTACAAATTAGAATACAAAATGGATTACTGTTCCTCTAAGAGGCTCTATGGTCTGATTTTAACCTTTTCTGAGAGCATGCTTAGTGTTGAGGTCTTCTGGAAAAGTCGTGAGTAATGAATGCTTTGCAATTAATGCCTTCAGGCATGTTCTGTTTTCCCTGGACATTGTGACAAAGCAGGTGCTACCTGGGTTTTAAATTGGATAAAGGAGAGCAGGGTTTACAAGTGTGCATGGGGAAGTCATCTTAGACCTTGGAAGTCAGGGGAAGATAATGAACTTGAGCACTGTGAAGGCGTGAGCCATGACTGTAAAATAAAAGAAAGGTTTTTCAGGGCATTAGTTTAAAAGGGGAGGATGGGTTGGGGGGCTGGGTGTCCAGCATTGCTACAGGTGACTCTCTTTTATAAAAATGTCCACACAAGTAACTGTGTTTTCTCGCTTTGTTCCTGCCATAGTAAAACAATGTTCAGTAAAAGCCTGGATATCTCTGAAGCCAATCCCAAATTCAACAAAGAAGAAAGGTATAAACACTGACAATATGTTCCTCTCCTCTACCTCACTGCTGAGACCTTAAAGATGCAGTACTTACCTTCTCTGTGTGGGGACAGAGCTGTTCTCTCTTTTCTCTTTAGAGAGAAGCAAAGAGGGTGGGATATTCACAGCTCCACACTATGTATGTTTTTGTACAGTACCATTCATTTGAGGCTATCCCAAATGCAGCCCTGGACTGTACCAATGATTTCCCCACTGAAATTTCATCCTACTGCTATTTCTGATTCAGTTCCATGAGTCAAAGTTCTGCCCAGAGTAGAGGATGTGTTTGCTTAAAACTTCTTTGGGAGGGATTGGAGTAGAAAACACTAGGAAAAGCCACTATGTTCCACTCCCAGCATTAGAAACAGGAGCACAACTGAGTGAGTGACAGCAGTGATTGAAAACTTTGGAAAATCAGTCTGATAGACAAAATATTAAGGTCCTCTCATAAGAGACAAACTCTTTAATACTACCCAGAGGACACAAGAGGAAAACATGATTGAAAACAGGGTTTTTGGAGGATGATTCTAATCTAGCAGTTCAAGTGACATATGCTGAAGAACAACAGAAAGGGTAACTCCCAACTGTCAACAGAGACACAATGGAAGACAGGTAGGCCACCACATTTATGGACTTTAAGTGGACTTATCTGGGTCCATGAACATTAAAAAAAATTCATATTTCTGTGAAGATTTTTAGTGTACATGTTGTTTCTAAAATTTTGGTCTCAGAGGAAGAGAATTTTTCTCTGTGTTGAAAACTGGAATCCCAAAGGATAACTCTTCATCAGAATGTAATCCTTACACATTTTGGACAAACACTTAGCTTACTCGAACGTTACAAGTGTGACATATGATTCAAAGAGGGAGAAGCAATGGCTTCCTTAAAGGAACCAATGGACTTGGCAAACCATTCTTATTTCCATTTCCCCTTTTCATAGAAATCTTTCTATGTAGAGATAAAGGTGGCCTGTAAGCCCTAAGAGATTTGCAGGATGTGTGAGGGACCGTTTTGGCCTTTTGCAGTCTGAGACAGTCTTTTGTGGTCAGTGTTTCAAGTCCTGAACCTGCCACAGTGAGGAACTTCGTGCATCTGCAGGAGAGATTGTGCCTCATGTGGTGTGTAAAGCACCCTCTCTAAGATGCCAAAATGCCAACAAGCATTGGATTGTACCTGAATTGTTGGCAAACTTGTAGTTCCACACTCATGAAGAAGTAGTGGTTTTACAGCCTTTAGTGGCTGGGCTTTCCTGGGCTGTTAGCATAGACATGGAGGTTCCTGTTGCTTTGTCTGATACTCCCTATATGTAAGTTCTGCTCTTGAACATTTGGCACTTCTTGCATTAGAAGTTAGTCTAAAGTTACTCCAAAGATGTGCTTTTTCACAGCAATTAGGAATCAGGTCCAGTAAAAGAGATGCAGAAGTTTTGTCTGTGACAGGAGAATCTTTCAGCTGATGTTCTGAGCACCATTCCTTGTCCCTCTGTCCTTCTCTGGCAGCTGCTACAAGTGTGTTAGGAGCAGAAGAAATGACACTTCTGTATCTTCTGTGGAAATTTCTTAAATCCACACAGGCAATTTGTATTCCCTCTCAAAGGTGGTATTTTTCAGACAAGAAGAGGACAATATTAGAGCACTACATGAGGATCACCCACAGTCCTGTTCATTCAAGGAACAGGCTGAATTATTGAGGACCACATTTGCTGTGATCTTACCTCCCTCCCACTTCTAAGAGTTCAATTGAAGAACCTCGGTAGTGGGAATGTGAGAGAACCTGGATTCTAGATCTGTGCACAAGCACATGAAAGGAAGGGATAGGCAGCAAAGAGAACCTCAGCAAAATGGGGTCACATAATGAGGGTGGCCATTAAATTTTTATTCAGTGTTTAATTGTCCAATTTTATGATACCTTTTTTAAAGGAATACTGCATCTTTAAGGGTCCCTTCCCTCTAGATGCACATGGTTGTCTTAGTAGCTGAGGCCACTGTCCCTTTCTTTTTCTTTTTCTTTTTCTTTTTCTTTCTAACTTTCTTTCACCCCCTCTTTCAGTGCTTCTCTTCCTCTGTATCTGGGTTGCTGCAGCTCCGTAGTTCACTTGCTTCAGTATTATAGGGAATGCACATGTCTGCGCTTCTGGGTCTATTGTGTCCTGGGATGGTTCATTTTTTTTTTTTTTAAACCTCATTTCCCCTTTTCTTTACCCTGTTGTCAATTTGCTTTCCATTCTCTTTGTTAACCTCTTCAGTGCCTTCCCTGTTGGGAAAATGACTTGAAAGAAACATTATTGAACCTTCTTGCACCCATTCTATTTACATTTTACTATTCTGCATGTGTGAATATTGGGTGTATTTTCTGTATAAATATACACACAGGTTCCAGTATATACAATGGGTGTCAATTTGCTCTTCTCAGTTACATCACTCTAGGTAGATTTGTACAGGTACAATTGAGGACAGCATTTGTTCCTAAATATATACATGTATTTGTGTATATATGAATTAGATCTTATCCAAATTTGCACTCCACAGGCTGAAATATAAATGGAGTGTCACTCAAACACATGAAAAAGAACTTTACTGTAATGCTTCTTTCCACTTCTCTATCAATGCACAGCGCAACAGCTTCTTTGTCCTATTCTGACTACATTTTCATTTTAACTGTTCTCAAAACTGCCTTGGTGGCTCAGCCCAGCACTTGCAATGTTGATGTAACTGGAGGCATGGGTAGTTGCACTGAGCAGTAAACTGTGAAATCTACTGGGCATATATTAAATTTGGCATTTCTGTCTTGTGGCGAATGGATTTTCTTCACCCAGCCAGAGGTAGCTCTGGCAGCTTGGGAGCCTCTCATTGAAAATGGAGAGAATGAGAGAGAGAAAGTGACAGAGAGGGAAAAAAGTGTCACATCCGACTTGAAAATAATTTGGCTTAATAACACCAAACTGGTTTTTTTTATTTCTAATCTAATCATTGTTAACGTGAAAAGGTGGTGACACTTTCCTGAATTTGCTTACCTGCACCCCTGAAAACTTAATAACCTGACTATTTTATTTCCATTTTGAATGCTTTGGTTAGTAGATAAAAATTAAGAATACTGACGTTTTCAACTGTCACTAGCCTTCAAAGTCAATGTGCCAGAGATTCAGTCTGCTTTTAGAACTGCTTTTTCAGACTCTTTTCAGCACTGCATTGATTTATTCTCCATTCACATTTGAAAGATTTCCTTTGCAACCTACAAGACCCAGAGACTGAATTTATTTTAAATGAAAAATGAGATCTTGGAGCACAAGATGGCATCCACAGAGATAAGTGCTGGGTTGCTGAGCTGGTACGTTCTAGCTGATCTGAATTCCTGACTATAAAACCATCATGACTAATAAGGCAGTATCAAAGCAGATTCACAGCTTGAGCTACAATCTTGTACCCTGGGCTCCCAAGCTGGCTCAGAAATGCATGCTTTAATAACCAATACATTTCACAGTTTGTTCGTGCCAAAAAAAGTTACTTCTTACCAGGCCAGCTTGGGGGACAGAGGGACACTGCACTGAACAAACTGGGGACAAAAAGAACAATTTCCTGGATAACAGTGTGATATAACTGTGCCTTACGTTAGAGGCAGAGAAGAAATGCAGCATGAAGTACGAACCCCATTGCTCTGCTGACTGCTTCAATTTGGGATGTGGCTGGGAATTTTTTTTTGCAGCCTTAGTATGTGCCTCTCCATATTCCCCAGTGACAAAGTTGGATGTGTCTGCAATATGTGAGTGGGACAAAAGTTGTTTTCTGGTCAATGAAACTGTCCCCCTAGTGTTCCTGGTCTCTGCAAAGACTTAGACACCGGTGGCAATGATTGTGACCGTTCAGTTCTTTGAACAGTATTTCACTCTGCTTTTCCTACTCTTCTCTCCACCTGCCTCCACACCCCTCTCTCTTTCTTTCTCTCTCTCCCTCTCTCTTTATTTTCCCTTTCCGAGGATGGCGAGTGCTGATCCATTGGGGTAAGCTCTAGTTTTGGATTATTCCTGTTGCGGGACCTGTGATAACTTTGTAGAGAAACTTTTCATTTGCAATTTCCAAATACAATACAGGCTGATGCACTTCAGTGACTGAGGCTTTACAGCAGGGAGAGAGAGAGAGAGATGTGGGAAGAAGCATTTTTGGTGCTTTTGTGTGTGTTTGTGTGCTTTTATGTTGGAGTCACACTCCATATAATTTACTTTTAGGTTCTTTTTTTGTTCTCTTATTTGTCCCTCTATTTCAATGTCTGTGGGCACAGAAAACTATCCTCAGACACTGTACAGATACCAGACACCTTCTGAGAATGAAACCCGTTCTCCGTTGAGCACTTTTGTATCTGTTTGGTATTTTCCAGTTAATTTGGATCTTAATTTATCCATTTTTCTTCTTTTTCTTTTTTCTTTTTTTTTTTTTTTTTATGAAACTGAATCCCATCCATGTTATTAAAAAATGCTGGGTATTCCCTCTCTTTTTAGAATATGTTTTCTTACGGTGTGAACAGATGGCCCTAGAGACAGATATATCTTCAAAGCTCTGTATTTTCAATAAAGGCAGTATAGGTACAGCTAAGAATGCAATCACACTTCAAATTAAAGTTCCATTTATAAATACTTAAGAGAATGAGAATATGATAGTAATAAATTATTTAATAAAACCATTGTAATAGATCGTTACAGACTACAGTAAAAACTTCTTGAGGGGGTATACATCGAGAAAGCTAATTAGCACCAGTAACATTTACTTCTCATGTTTGCTGCATGCTTCAATATCTGTTAATTCTTTCTAAACCACTTATAAATGGAACTTTAGTATAATTGCCCAATTAAGGAGGGTGGTGCTGTTCAGCATCACCATCTGTATGGGCTGAAAGGAAGAAGATGTGTGTTACAAACACCTGCACTCCTTCCTCTGCACTCTCTGTAAGGCTTCATCTTACAAGTGGTTATTACCATGAGCAGACCTTCTGACTCAAGCATGAGTATTCCCAGTAACAGCTGTCACAGTGTTATTTGCATGGTTGGGACTGCAAGACGGTGGAACATCCAAGGTATTCTATACATACTCCCTGAATCAGGGAGTGAGGAAGCACAGTTTGTACCTTTCAGACACCCAAAAGTAAGAGTGGTGAAATTTAACACAGCCTGACTGCTCATCTATTGCATTTTAATTCAGGTATTTGTCAAGGGTCTCATACCCTGAAGTTTCAGTTTAGATTTTTTTGGCTTTGAGTGAGCAAGGAAAGAGGAGTATCAAATTCCACCCAATTCATGCTTGAAGCAAATAAGATGTTGACTGGATATTTTCTGGAATGATTTTAAAAACCACACATGGAATCAAACCAATTCAAAATTTCTAAGGCATTTCACCCAGGGACACAAGTCTGATGCATCACTGCACGCTGCATGCATGCTGCAGGCTCCCCTTCTTGGAAGCATGGCTCCAGCTTGACCAGCTAAGAGGCTGTATTCAGCATCCTGGTAAAACTGTGCTATGAAAGCAAGTTCTGCTGGGACTGCAGCAGGATACAAACTCGCCTTGGATTGTAAGAAAAAGTTCTAGGAAATGGTTATTCAAAGAAGAAACAAATGCCAAATCTGATCTAAATGTTAAATTCATGCTGTGAAGCCTTTATGTTCTACTGGTGTGTCCTAGCCAGGGGCACTGTTTAAAGCATTTAAACTGCTCTGAGAGGAGGGCGATGGAGATCTGCTCTGTGCATGTGCTACATGTGTGGTGCAGTTACCAGGCCAGCTGTGCTCTCCTGTCTCCTGTTTCTCTCTGCACCTCAGCAGTGTCAGGCTTCAGCCCTGCACCTCTCAGGAAATTCTGCGTTCTCTGAAACCAGCTGGAAACTGGATTCAAGCTCCCCAGTTTCACCAGTAAGGGAGCACTGGTCTGAGATGGACTGCGCCTCACATGGCTTCCTCTTGACAGCAGCTGGCTAAAAGGAGTAAAAAATTACTTTAAAATGAAGGACCTTTTAACTTGTATACTTTGAATTATCAAATAGATTGAATAACGTATAAAATCATCACAGCTACAAACTACAGCCCACACAGGCACATTTTGTTTCAGTCCTTTGCCTCTTTCTTTCATAGCTCAGCCGTCTCCAGGTTATTGTCAGTCTGTGGAATGGGAGCAATAGCCTGCAATGATCCCAGTGTCCACCTTATGTTTAGAGTGCCCTCTGCATCTTTCCTCTCCTAAACCTTGGGTCTGCCTCCCTTATGTTTTTGAATTCCTCCCTCCAGGCTTGTCAAAAAAACTGTGTCGCTTTATAAGGGACTTAAAAGAGTCTCTCTTCTTGTGTCTTTAAATCTGGCAGTTGTGTTTAAGGGAATGCTCTTTATCTGAGCAACTGCACTGACTTTCCTGCTTGTATTTCCCACAGCCTTTTGATGACTTCCATTGAGTTAGTGCACAAGCATACAGGAATGCAGAACACAGAGCAAAATGAGTCACACACAGTGTTCGGTTTCCTGAATTGTTGCTTTTAGTATTAAGTTATTGGAATAATTATAGATTTAATACTTCCAGTAACATTTAATGCCTGTAAAGATTCTTAGGAGGTTAGTCACTAATAAATGCTTCCCACTAAATAAATTTAGTTCATAGCCATGGAGATGATGTCATACCTCTTTCCACATAAGACATAAGAGTCTGCCGTACCAATGTGCTGCCTGTAGGGCCTCAGACTTTCATTTTCTGGTGAGAGGGTTTAAAATTTTCATTCCTGTTCTTTCATTGCAGCATTTTAGCATAATGCAATGTTTTCATTCCTTTCTTTTGGCCCTGTCCCAGTTCTGTCCACCTGACTCTGACATACAGGAGCAGTGCATGTGGTTGTTTTTTTCTTACAAATTGAATTACAGTATTGCTCAGCTGAAGTGATCTTGATGAGAGGGATAAATCTGTCATTTTTGCTCATTAGAACTTCTTGTACTGGAGTACAGAAGCACATGGTAGGCCACAGTACTGAGTTTTTATAGCCAGCTTGAGAATCATGTCACATTTGTAAAGGTAAATTATGGGGGATTTGTTAAAATTAGGAAGATGCGAGGAAAATCTCCTCAGTCTTGGTGTCATGTCCTATACCACCACTTTCTGGTAAAGGAGGAAGAGTTTTGAAAATGTACAGCTCTCTTTTCACCCTGACTTTTTAATTGACCACAGGCTTCTTCAAACTTTCCACTGCTCCTATATACAATTTCCAGTGTGGACAAACTGAAGCTTGCTATAGGGCCTACTTTACTTCTTACATATTTTGCATGTAAATCAGCAGCAGAAATAAATCTTGTAGAGTAGCAATCATGTGGATACTGAATACATTTCCAGGAGGATTTCATACTAACTCTCTCTTATGTCCCCTGCCTCAGGCTCCTAGGCTGGATGAAAGCACAGTACACAACCATTTTTCATACATTGCTTCCAATAAAGATCTGGGATTTGGGAGGTGGGGACTGCCATATTCATGTGTGTGATCATTTTTGTTAAAAAATAAGAGGTAATGGGGTTGGGAAGGGAAAATTCAGGACTGTTGAAAACACCTGATTGCAAAAAGAAAATAGCAGAGTGGAACTTTTAATCAAGTGTCCTGGAATTCAGGTGAGTGTCAGAGAGGACGTTCCCACCAGAATTAAGGGTTGGTGGGAACATCTCCTTTAAGTTGGTGCTTGACTGCATCTCTGGGCACCTGAATGCCTTCCATATTTGTCCAAAATAATCTATAGACTCCTCTGGTAATTCGTGGTTTGGAAGAAGCTTTCCCTGATGATTCATGCAAGGAACATTTTAACTAAATGGACTTCCTGTCTGCATGACACATCTGTGGTGCAGTCAGCTACTTCACTTACAGGAAAGGCACATCCAGTAGTCTTTCAAAAGTGGAGCAGACAGTTTTCCCCTTAAAATTACTTTGCATAAACCTTTATGAGTGCCCCAGATCTTGATGGTACAAATTTAGGCTTAATCTAGTGTGAAAGAATGCCAAGAGTGAACCTCTAGTTTTTTACTGCTGCACTATGATGGGCAGATTGCAGCAGGGTATGAGAAAAAAACCTAAGTGGGACTTCTCTGCTCAGAATGAGTGCCCCAGATTTTCATGGTGCCACTTGAGATTTAATCTGGCCAAAACAGCATGCTGTGAGTGGGCTTCTTGTTTTCACCTACCTAGTGTGATGGACAAACTGCAATGGGATATAAAAAAATACAAAGAATTCCTCAGGGGAGAGGATACAAGTAGAGAAAACAGAACCTGCCATTGCGTTCAGTTGTAGCTTATTCTCTCCTTGGAAGTATTTCCTCTTTTGAAGTTCACTTATTTTTAAAGAGTTATACTACTCAAACTTTTAATAATATGTCCATTTTTTGGACATATTATAGTTATCCTACTCCAAACTTTTAATAATAAAGACCATTTTAGAGACCATCTTTCTGGTTTGTTCTACAACCACTGAAGAGAGTGAACTGGTACAGTTTATGGCCTAAATTTGTTTTATATTCTTATGTATAAGCTGACATCAGGTATCTGACCTATATCCATTTTTAATATATATATGTGTATAAACACAGACACATATTAAAACACATACACCCATGCAGTCTATTTTCTAGAGGAATTTCACTTTTTCATGTTTGTTACCTGAAGGCAACTGCTTTCATGGCACTTGTTTATAGGTAGGCTATTATAGGTAAGAAACATTGGTAGATTTGCCATATTGACATATTTCTGCATGGTGATTGTTGAACAAATAGGTTTTCAGCCAAATTCTCTCCTGAAAGATGTTTCAGTCTTCAAGACAACTTTATTTCTGTTTTAAAAGGATAGAAAGCACTAGTTGATGGCTCACTCATGTACGATCACACATAAGGTGTGGAATTTTTTTCTGCGAGGCAGCTTTCCTAGAAACTTCCACTGCTGAAACATTTGTGCAGTCTGGCCTGTGCTCTTCCACCACGTTTAGCATAGCACATTTGCACATTTTATTGTCAGCAGGTGACATTTTTCATAGGTGGCCTTTGCTGGAGAGCATAAGACCATTAACAGTATAGGTGACCTTGTCAGCAGATAGGACAGTTCACTCTCCCTTGGCTGGCCTCTTTCTGAGAGCACCTGAGCTGTAATTTTGATATTATTAAAGTCATCAACAAAAGCAGAACTTGTTATCCACACAGAAGATCTGGCTTGGTTAATGCAGCAGGAGGAAGTCTTACTGGAGAGCAAAGATGTGAAATCCATCAGTGAGAAGCTGCAAAGGGCTAAGGCAATGCAGTCTTTGATTTCAGCGCGAAGTCATCACACAAGAAATTATTGTGTGCTTGACTCAAGGGGACTTGGGGTTTTAATTATTATCTGGAAGAACTCCCTACCTTGTGCCTTGTACACATGATGCTTTTCCATATTGCTTGTGACAGAGAAAGTCTCATTTTGTAACTGCCAGCACTGTGCAAAACAGAATTCTTAGCACAAGTACGAATGTCTTCACCATCCTTTTGAATTGAGTTCTTCAACTTGCAGAGAGCAGACTAGTAGCTTCCATGTGCTTGATGACCAAAAAAGAAATTAGCAACTGCCTTAATTGAAAGGGAATATAATATTCTCCCTGAGCAACAGCATTTGTTTGATTTGAGGGGGGGGAACAGTTGAAAAACATGACAGTAGTGAAAGGAGAGAAAAGGAAATAGTTATGTCCTTTTCCAGTGACAGCCTCCCTCCTCCTCCTCGCTTCATGCCTGTGCCTGTGGTGGCTGGTGTTCAGGGTTATTACTTATCCAGGTTTTCTGAGGGATGTTTTCCTTGTGTGTCCATTCAGGTCTCGGTCAATCAGCGGAGCATCATCTGGGCTCTCCACCAGTCCTCTCAGCAGTCCAAGGGTAAGTGGTGCTGCTTCAAGATTTGTTGGTCCAATCCACTCACACACGCTTGATGCTTTTTGACATCTGTTGCGCCAGAGCTGTGGCTCTTAGCTGGGATGTTTTGATTTTCCTTGGCAGCTTGTAAATTTTCATGGGTGGTGAGGGAAGTGTTACTTACAAATGCAAGTGGAAAATATTTCATACAAGTTCCCTGCACTCTTAGCAGGGATCTCAGTGTGCCCCTGCCCTTTTTCAGTCTCATAAGCACACAGAATAACATTGCTATGACTAAACACTTCATATCCAGCTGAGGTCTGCATACAGCCTAGTTTCAGACCAAATTATCAGGAACCATTTCACAGCTGCCTTCAATTAGGTCACAGTAAAGCACCAAAGAATGCAGTGTATCTTCTGTTTGCCTCAGAATAGCTCATATTAGGAAGTCAGAGAAAATAAATTACGCAAATTTGAGGGCTACCAAATTTAAAAGGAAAGTAAGAAGTTGACTGACTAGGATGAGTAAAGAACATTAAAGTCCCCATAAATAAGGTACTTTCACAGGTCCTTTTTAAGCATGCAGTCACCTAAATACTGATACTCAGCTGGTACAACCCATGCTTGGTAGTGTCACATTTGTTGTGGAGTTGTAACAGTTTCTAAATGCTATAACAGAGGCCTCCCTCTTCTTGTTAACTTCTTTAGAAATAAAACTGAGTATTCCTAGTCCTTGAAAAGGTCAGCTAAGTCACTTTAAGAGTGCAGTGCCTAACAAAAGTCTTGACGACATCAAATGTCACACTGTGACAGTGCATGTTACCTAAATGTCTGGCCCAGAGTCTCTGGAGGATTTCCACATACTTCCCATGACTTCATGAGAAGATGTTACCCCCCTTAGAAACTGATGTCATCCATGTCTTAGGGTATGGATACATCTATGGATCTACTCTTAGTTTCATGAAGATAACATCAGTATTCCAAGTATTTGAAATTGCAGTTCCACCCTAAGATTCTGTGTAATTCTTGTCGATAAAGACACACTGTCAGCTCTAAGTTCATAGTCTAGTAAAGCATCCAGCACTTTGCTTGATTGAATTATTTTCTGAAACCTATTTTGGGCTCCTGCCAATTGTTATCCCATTTTGAAACTGGCACAAGTGTTCTTGTGGTCTCCTCTATGTCTCTAAAGTCCTAGGGATTAATGAAGATCCATTTCCTTCTTTCTGCACTGGACTCCTGGTTGCCAGTGGGATGGAGCAGAGGTCTGAGAACTCTTTTATGCCACTGCAAAATGTACTGGAAAAAGGCATGGAAACAGTTTTGCACAAAATAATCATCCAGTGAAGCAAACTAAATCTTGATTTCATTAATTGATCTCTTGGGATCAGTTTCTGACATCTCAATAGGACAACATCAAAGAAGAAGTTTGACAAGATCTGTCCCATAGTCACTGTATCTTATCATCATTCCTTAATAGGCAGTTGATTAAATAGTCTTCAAAGGGTTTTAGCAATCAGGTGGCATTTTCAGCAGATCATTATGATATTAAGACATGTGACATTTGAGGCTTAAAAAGAAATGTTGGAATAAAAATCATATTTTTTTAAACGTCCTTATCTATGCGTCTAATAGCACCTTAGAGTATTGAAAGAGAACATACTTTTAAAAACTAATACACCTTTCACTTTTTGCACTGCTTAGATTCAGTTCTCTGAGAAATTGAATTCAGCAGCAAATAAAAGTTCTCAGATTTCACAAGATCTTGCTAATGGTGTTCCACATTGCACCAGCTGAAGTTGAGACCTAATCTTATTCTTCCTTTCATTATTATGTGGTAATTAAGGATGCCTCTTCAGATTCTTAATGGCTTAAGAGGGAGTTGAATCTTACTTTATTTCTTTCAAATCTGCCTCTCAAACCATCGTACATGTAAGATTGGAAAATTGCAAGGAAACATTTGCAATTAAAGTTTTTGAGTTTTATCCATCGGTGTCATTTGCAAATAGTTCATAGTCAGATGCCAAGAGTGACTTTCACAAATTAACATATTTTCCCCTTCCTTGCTCATTGACAATGAGAATTTAGCAACATAGCAGACTTAAATCTAGTTTTAAAATGCTAATAGTAATACAAATATTTTGATGTACTGATTTTCCTTTAATTTTGGTGGCCTAACCCTAAGTTCTTTGAAGTAATTACAAAACTTTGATGCAAACAATTTAAAGACATAGGTCTTAAATATATTTCTACAGTTTTTAAATATGGAAATATTGTGCTAATCCATCACACCCAGAAAGGAAACTTCATAGTGAGTGTGTTTACCTGGGACTGAGATTTGAGGCAAGGTTACATGTGCATGGTGTGTCTGGTTAGTTCTTGATTACAGCTTTTAGGTGTCAGGAATGGATGATAATAATAATGGTGATGGTGTAATTTTTCATAGGTAATACTTTGTAGAAATCAGAATCTAGTGTAGACCAAAGCTGAATACCTTGAGTAGTGATTTCTATTTTTACAATTATTCCAGTATTTGTAATCTAAGGTGGTAATAGGAATGATTTGTAAGGACTTTTTTTGTTTGTTTTAAATGTGATTTTTAGCTTGCTAATATCCCTTAAAAGGCTTCTACCCTTCCAAGTCTGTCTATTGCTGTTTGCTGTCCAAGTATGAATGGTTTTCCAGGATGCCTCTTAACATGTGTAAATGTTCCTGTTTGGGAAAAAAAATCATAATCCCATTTTGATACCTCAGTGATGGATTATGAATTTGCTCGTAATTTTTCTTTTTAAACTGTCTTACAAAACAATGGCTCCCCACACCCTCTTCTTAGACTTGGGACTTACTGGCAAATATTGCTGTGACTTTATGACAGAAATTCTAATTATCACGCTATCCTTCAATGTAATGAGGGGTATTGGAGGAGAAGCATAAAGTCTGACGGAAAGTATCATCTCTTCCCAGATAAATAAATTTGCCAGACCTCACTGAAGTGTATGCTGTAGCAGTTTAAAAATCAAACACCAATCTGAGTTCATATACTTCTCGTGGTGTTGTGTGCTCTGAAACTTCCAAGTGAAGGCTGAGCAATTTAACCTTCCAGACGGGGGGAGGAGAGTGACTGCATGGGTGGCATCCCTCTCCCTTTTCCCCCTCTTTCTGCAATGGGTGGCTGCAACTGGTGCATTACCCAGCCAGGGATAAAGAGGAAGGAAAGAGGTTCTGACTGGTGTGTGCAGTAACTGTGTGTATCCCCTGCCACTCTGTATGTATCACACACCTGTTCTGAGTCTCATCTCTCTACTGGGTTTGCATACGGGCACATGGTGCTGAAAGAGGTGGTCCCGTTCTTGGCACATTTCAATTTGTCTGTGGCTTGAGTGGTTCTTCTTCCCCTTCCTCACCTCCCTACAGCATCATGCTTCTCTCACTGCAGGGCAATCAGAACAATCCCAGAGAGATGGCATTTCTCTCTTCTTTTTTTCTTGGTTACTTTCTCTTTTTCTTTTTCTTTTTTTCTTTTTTTTTTCTTTTTTTTTTCTTGTTCCTTTGTTGTACTTTTCTTTCTGTTGTTTTCCTTTGCTGACACGTGGTTGGTTAATATGATGAAGCCTGTTATGACACTGTTGTTCTTGCTGCTGCCGCTGCTGCTGTTGTTGAATATGCTGTGTTCCCAGCTAACTGCATGTCTTTTTTTTGTTTTTTGTTTGTTTGTTTGTTTTCGTTTCTTTGCAAAATCCCTCCCCCCACTACCCCTTCACCTCCATTTCCTGTGTCTCCTTGTGACATGGTGCATCTTTGTGACTCGGATGGATTTTATTCTGACTTTCCTTTCTCTGCTCGCCCGCTCTTTGCGTATTTCACTGTTTTTGATGTGCATGGACACTCTGCGTCTGTCTCGTAGCCTATCAGAAAGTTCTTCATCCCCCCTCAGACCTCCGACCTCCCTTTCTCTCCCCGACCCCAAGTCTCCTTGGACCCTGATGCTTGTAGGAACGCCTCCAGGCCTGGACATGTACTCCAACCAAAGCCAGCACTTCAGCCCAACCCAAAGACGCAGACTTTGCCATCCAAGAGCAAATTGGCTGAAAAACCACTCCAGTCTACTAAATCCAACCCACTCCCTGCCAGCAATACCAGCGCCCCCTCTTCCCAGAACAACCCTGTGCAGAACGCCCAGGGCCGCTCGCCTGCTGCCGGCTTTAACCCACAGCTGGCTGTTCCTAAACTGCAGCCCAACCCTATGTCTCCTGTTAGATTGCTCCCTTCTAGTACTGACCCAAGCACCAAATCTATCCCCATCATACAGGTCACCCCTCACCCCTCTCCAAGGGGAAGTCCCCTCCCTACCCCCAAGGGGACACCTGTTCATACGCCAAAGGAGAGCCCAGCAGGCACACCCAACCCAACACCACCATCCAGCCCCAGCATTGGAGGAATGCCTTGGAGGACACGGCTCAACTCCATCAAGAATAGTTTCCTGGGGTCTCCTCGCTTCCATCGTCGGAAATTACAAGGTGAGTACTCAGCCAAACATACAGGGCGGTTCTGATTTGGTCAGACATTCAGCAGGAGTTTCGTACTTGTCTATGGCTCTGCAAATTCTGTGTACCAAGGACTGAATATCAGTGCGGAAAATGAGAGTGATAGCATCAGCCAAGCCTGAACTCACACGTGAGCAGGCTCTGTCGTGCCCCTGCCCCTGCTCCAACAGCATCTCCTGAGCCCACTTCTCACTCCAGCCATGCAGCTCTTGCTGTCCCTGTTGTGGCTCTTAGACCACAAGAAAAATCTGTCTTCAGTTGCTTCACTTGCTTTGCAAGTGAACCTAGGGCTCAGCCATTTCCCCTGCGGCTGTGCTCCGCTGCTTCTCCACAGCCACAGGCTGAGCCTTGTGCTGAAAAAAAGACAGCCAGAGGCAGTAGGCTGAAATTGTCTTTCTGAAGCACAGCTTTTTTGATCTTGGTTAATGCCTTTTTTTGCCTCCTTTGGTAATTGGTGCAAAAATCTTCTTAATACAATCGGTGGTTTCATATCTATTGGCCTACTTCAGTTTTCTAAATCTCTAGAGTGTTGAGATGTGCAAAATTTTCTTCCTCAGGCTCCAGGTGGCTTTTCTGCATGCCAGCAAAGGTCACCCAAAGTCACACGCCTTATCCTTGGACGTCAGCAGCAGCTAGCCCAACACCCTGTGGTTTTACAGGGTACTGGGACGGGATCCCATGGGAAAGGAGGATTACAGCCATTGAATAATTAGATTTTGAACTGTGATGGTCAGTGCCACTGTCTCTGAGGTGGTCAGAGAACTGCAGAGAACTGCAGCAGTGACTGAGCTGCATCCAGCTGGGCTTTGAGGCAATTGCAAAGCAGTTGCATTGGCACAGGGCGTTTGGGTCTGAACCAGAAACCACTGAAGGCAGTGCAAGATTACCTAATGACCTAGGGAAGGGTAGAGTGAGCCTTGAAATGCAGCCCTTGATTAGATTCAGAGATCTAGCAACATATGAGCAACACTCAAATGTCAGAATTAGCCTGCAGAGGCAATGGCCAAATGCAAGCAGGCGCAGAATTACTTCATTGGTGGACAAGCAGAAAATGGAAAATGTACTGAATCATCATATTTCTTTTTTCCCTCCCTCCTTCTCTTTGGCTATCTGTGCATGAGCAGTACCTACACCAGAAGAGATGTCTAATTTAACCCCAGAATCATCCCCAGAGTAAGTATTTTGCCTGGTTTTCCACCAATACCAGTGTCCTTTCCTGGTCTGAATGTCATAAGCTGACTTATTTCTGTTCTGGAGCAGTATCTGTTTGTAACCTGTTGTCCTGTGGGTGGGATAGAGCTATGAAATTATTCTTTTGATGAGGACCCTGCATAAAATCTATACCTCAGTAATGGCAGTGGGGTCAACAGGTGATGAAACAATCTCCCAGTAACCACCTCATTTTCTCACGGCTTGCTGGATTTGCTGGGTTTGTAACGTTTCTTCTCTTCATTCATTTGGTTGTCAAATAGATCACTCTGGGACTGCAGAAGCTAATCAGTGGTTTACACTGGCACTGGCTGTGCACCAGAAAGTCTTCCTTTCAGTACAGGAGAGTTTGCATCCTCAGGATAGCGTGCAGGAAGCTCTGCTAAAATAATTCAGAGGGATCTTTGGCTGTGAGAGTAAGCACAGTGTTAATTCTAGCCAGCACTACTGGGACATGGAGAAGCTGTTTCATATTAACCAGGCTCATTCCTAAAAGTCAGTGTACATTTCAGCCATTTCACTGCACAAATGTGCATCTCTGCATGGCAGGTTTGGAAGTTCCTGCCAGAGTGCTGCTCCAAACACTTCCTAATATGCAACAGATGCCAAATTATTCCTTTTTATTTTCACAGCTTGTGTTTGTGCACCCAATGCCCATAGACTTAGCCTGCCAACCAAGGCAATTTGGCCTCTTGTTAGGAGACTTGTATGAAATATTCATGGGTCCTGGATGGGAATTTTGAGCTTAAAGTTTTGTAATTGGTGACAATGATATTGTCTTCACAACTTGCCGCAGACCTGGCTTTTATCTGGTGTGAGATGGGCACCCTGTGTATAATGCTGCAGAATGGAGAGGGATAAAGAGTTCAGGAGAGGGAGAAGTAGGGATTAGTAAAGGTATGCAGGAAGAAAAATAGAATATACCGTGTTTTCAACACTTTTGAGCATTTACTAATAGAGAAGCCTGAGAGAATTTCATAAAATTGGCACATCATTATCACAGAAATATACAATATTCTCATCTCACATGTTTTAAAAGCCATTAAAACAGAAAACCTTTAGAAATAAATTTCTTCTCTTCATTGCATGTATGTTGGTAGAAGTTTGGCTGTTAATTTACTGCCTTCCCTGCTTCCCACTCAGTCTTTAAAAGCTTGTGGAGAGAAGTAGTGCCTGTCATTTGAGGCAGTTTGGATGCAAGTCAAAGCCTAAGGCCCTCTTTTCTTTTTCTGTATAATTGCCAAATTAATGAGTTCAATTGGGCTGCACCCTGCAGTAAACATAATAAAAGTCATAAAAAATAACGAACTAGATTATATTTTAATGGTAGATGTCTGTTTCTTAGTGCCCACTTCCACATGTCTTATTTTTTCCCATATTTTCTTCTTTTCTCTAAGAAATAAGGTATCCTTATCAAGAGCTGTATTGACCTCATGGGTTGAGTGATAAATGCATGTCCTAGCTCTGTCTGGTGCAGCAATGCCTGCCATTCATTTAACAAATCTGATGATTAGGTAATACACTTTGACATGTCTGGGTAATGCTGTTTTTTCTCGTGTGAAAAAGCCCTAGAAAATGTGTTAGGGATGACATTTAAAGAGTCTTAGCTCCAGCTGCTTTAAACCTGCAAAGCTCCATTTGCTTGAGTGGAAATGCTGCTACTTATGCCAGGCAGGTAAACCTCTGAAGGTTACTGATCTGTGTGCTCAGAGAGAGAGGGAACACAGAAGGCTACGTGGTCAGACACTCCAAGAGTAGGAAAAGGAACAACATCATAGGAGTGAGAAATCTTGGTGTGAAGTAATAAAGCACCAGCCTCTATTTTCATGCTAATTACTTTGCTCTTTCATCAACTGGACACCTGGTTGGACTCCCTGGTGTAATCTACATATGCAGCCTCCCCCACATATCTTCTATCTCACTCTCCCTTTAAGAAGTTTGCCTTGGTAAGAGAAGATTCTTAATTTTAAGTACATTTTGTACTGCTTACAGCCTGATCTTGAGAGATGCTAGAGCATGTCATTCAGGGTGCCGAGGATTCATACACATTTTAACCCAAGTTAGTAGCACTTAATGCCCTCTAAGAGGAGAAAAGCCTTTATTGTGTAATTTTACTCCAAAGCTGTCCCCTCTTCTTAGTGGGTCTATTCCCTAGGTGTATGAGTCCAGCTAGTTCTGACAGTTCCGGGGAGAAAAGCCAGTGCGTGTGTGCTGTGTCTTGATTCTGCTTGTTACAGAAACAGGAGAGGCCACTGGCATCTATTCTGTCTTATGTGAGACCAGCAAAATTATTTTAGTGAATTCAAATGATTTACAAGCTGGAGTATAGCCCAGGCTAGCAGTGAATCTTCCAGACTCACTATTACTGGTGATAACCTCACCGAGGAAAAGAGCCCAGATGGATTCTGGAGACTGCAGACCATGTTGAACAGGAAAAACATCTCCCCGTGTTCTGGGCCCTCGTTACCTGTGCTTGTTAAGGGACCTATAGAAAAACCATTAATGAAATACAAAAATTAAAAGCCATATTTTAGGATGGCAGACCTGCAATTAAATAAGCCCACTTTTCCAGGCCCATGCTTCCCCTTGGCCCCTGGAGTCCATCCAGCCAACCCTAGTTGAGATGATGATACATCCAAGCCTAAGACAAGCAGCCATTTTAGATGGATAACCAGGTGCTAATTTACTAATGAGCACAGACCCCTTACATGCAGGGAGCTATTGCCCCAGCTCTCCAGGGGCTTTCAGAGTTGTTGTGGTGTGTGAGAGACACATGAGCTAATTAGTATGTAATTTTCTTTCTCACTTCAACCCTGGCTCCTTAACGACCATTTAAATGAGAAGCCCTTTCTCTTTACTGCTCCCTATGCTAATCTCTGGCTCACTGGCTTAGTTACAGCTGCCTATGAATATTTTAGGGAGTGACAGTTTTCCAGCCCACTTTAATTGAGTGGGGGGCTCTGTTTTACCAAATTGCGAGTGAATCTTTCTGTACTCTTATATTTGGTTGCCTGCAATCAAATAAAGCAAATCATTATTTGCCCAGCTGAGCTGTCTTCCAGTTGTGCTCTTTCTGCTGTGTGCATTAAATGGGCACTGGGCCCACAGCTGCATGATTCATGGAGTGCTCTGGGACAACTGCAAAATTGCTGGACACTGCTGAGGTTAAGCTTTGTTCTTAATCCTGAAGGCCTAGACTTCAAATTAGTTTCTTAGTTTGCTCCTCTCTCTCTTAGCCTCTGTCCTTCCTCTGCCTCACTTGCGCCACAGAAAGTGAGACTACTAGCAGCTTGCTCCAGCTGTTTACTGCTTTGTTGAAAAACTGGAGTGTAGTAATCCCTTTTGCAGATGGCTCTCCTTGTCTGCAGAGAGATTGTCTTCCTCCACTGAGTGGTGAACCTGGTCCACCCTGTTGCTTGCCGTGCTGCAAACTGGATTTGGTGTTATAAAGCGTGCTGTAAAGGAAGGAAAAATGGGAGTCTCTTGGTGGCAGGTCTTTTAATTTCTGACATTTTCATGCTGAATTCTTCCTTACTAGAATATGGCTGATTTAAGTGTGATTTTTCCCTGGGTTTAGCTTGGTCCAGCAAGTCTTTGGCTGACAACCTCTTTTCTCCTCTCAAAACCACACCTGTCAGAGATGCTACTTTCTGGTTCTGGATAGTGTCTTTCATGCACATTCGTGTCCCTACATTCTTCCTTCAGCCTGTTTAACTTAAATTCCAGTGTCAATGAAGTGCATTGAAATGGTTAAACATTAGGCAAAATCAAACGTTTGCTGCTGCGATCTCTGTGAAAAACCAGAGCAATTTCATTTTATGATGAAACCACCATCTGATGCTGGAACAAACTGAGGAGCTGGACTGCTGTCATTGAAAAGCCTGAACTGTGCCTTGCATGGTGTTATCTCCTTTCTTAATACTGAAAATTCCTTCCTTTGTAGGCTGGCCAGAGTTCACACACTGTGCAGACACCCTGAGACAATCAAGGCAGTCTTTGTCCTGGCCTTGCATAACTGTGGATTTCACTCACTGGTAGATTGGAGCTCCTGTGAAATCTACAGCTTGCTGTACAAAGCAAGGTCTTGTGATTGTACAGGACACCTTCAGAAAAGCGTTTTTCCAAGTCCTGTAACACTAAAGGAGTTGAAATTGGGTGGGAAGAAACTTCAGTCTTTATGTTGCCAGGACCTGAATTTTGTCACAATAAATTTAGAGATTCCTGGAGACAAACCAGAAATGTGTCCCCTGATTTATATGTCTCTTTTATATGCAGTCTTCATTGGTATGTTTGCTCTGTCAGAGGAGTTACCACTGCTCCTGATTTTTCACTGTTGGTGACACATGCTGCCAGATTAACGCTGTGTGGTCTGTCATTTCATTGGTTTTCACCAAGTAAAATGTCCTTCTGGATATTCTCTAATACTATTTCCCACTCAGTAGTAGTAGTAATATCATCATATCTGGAGTGTAATCAAAACTTTTTTGTGTGTTTTTTAATATTTTTTTCTAGCTGGGGGCATGTAGGAAATAAAAAATAGTATTCTAAACATCTCTTTCTTTTTATCACATCAGGCTTGCCAAAAAATCCTGGTTTGGTAACTTCATCAACTTGGAGAAAGAAGAACAGATTTTTGTGGTCATTAAGGACAAGCCACTAAGCTCCATTAAGGCTGATATAGTCCACGCTTTCCTCTCGGTGAGTCACCCCAGCTGCCTCTTGGAGGCATCCCTCACTGCTCATTCCAGGACTCCATGTGCCAAATATTACTGGACAGGGGCTCTGCTGCTTCAAAAGCATCCTCTGTGGATTTAATTTATGTGGCCTGCACTGGACTGTGTGTGAATTACTAACTGTAGATAATGCTCTCTAAGGAGAGATTTCAGCCTTCTTGGCAAGGCCTCCAGGTTTGCCAGAGTTTGGAATGCCACGGCAGTGGAGCATGCTGCTGGCACACTATCAAGACAGTGATTTGCTGCTTTGTCAAATCAGCCTTACAGTCGCCGGCTGGGCAGCAGATTGGGCCTCCCTTTGATGGGTATACCCTCCACCACTTCAGCCAGACAAAGGCCTGTCTTTCATCTGCATTTGTTATTTTAAATCCCCACTTTGGTGCTGTATGACAGAAAGAGGGTAATTCCTTCTAATGTCCAGAGTTTCAATTCTTGCAGATGTTGTTTGTATACAACCTAAGAAAGCAGAGTGGAGTTGTCTTTGTTTCCTATAGAAAGTCCTTGTTCTCATTATCTAGAGGTATCAGTGATGTAAAAGTCAGCACAGCAAAGGTAGTTTAAGAGGTTTTTCAATTCAAGATAGTCAACAACATAATTAGGCTTTTTCCAATAGAATTAAGAGAAGGAAACTTAATTTCTTATGTAGTTTGTTATATTTATTTTTTCCACAAAACACTGGTCTCCATTTTAGCCTTTGTGATTCTACAATGAACTTCTTCAAAAAAATCTGCCATAACCCTTATTACCATACAAGCACACAAGGAGTAAGTGCAGTACAGTAGCAGGCATCAGACACTGGTGTCCATCCCAGGATGGTTGTAAGCAGCCATGTTACTGTATCAATTTCATGCATTTAGCTGTGCTTTTGGGTTATTATTGTGGTGTAGTGTGTTCCACTGTCTGTACTGGTGATCCTGTGCATACTCCACATGTGGTTTAGGTCTGATGTAGGGATTTGTGTGCAAAACCAGTGAATTGTCTCTTACAGCAACATCCAAACTTATATGCACTGTCATAGACTGCTCACTAACCTTGTAAAATCAGCCTCTCAAAGAACTCATTTTCATTTTTCCTCTTAGAGATTAGAGACCAGATTTCCAAGTAATTTGTTTTGTTGGGTTTTTTTTTAATCTCATCCTTTATGAAGCAATAAATTGAATATGAGTATGTTGTTAAATTTTGGAGGAAAGTGTGAAAGGTAACTGCTTGAAAATTAGGAATTTATGAAATTCCACCATGGTTGTGAATATTCAGAAGTTGGATGATGTCACAAAGCTTCTCAGAGTTCTTTTACATATTGACAGAAGTTTGGGTGAGTTATTTGCAGGCACATTTTCCCTGCGGATATCCCAGGCACTTTAAGTGTCCTGATGTCTATCTGACATCATAGAATCACCAAGCAACTGAAGTTGGAAAGGTCTTCATGAGGTTTCCTGCTCAAAACAGGATCTGCTGTGAGATCAGACCAGGCTACTTAGGTGTTTTTCTAATTCAATTTTACATCACACTGACTTTTCTGCCCACTCCCTTAATATCGCTTTTTGCTCAGCAAAAGGCATTTCTCAAAATTGGTGGAGGAGTAGGAAAATAAAGAATGAGTGCAATGAAGTTGAGCAACACGTGTAAATTCATAAGTGTGTTGGGTATTCACTGATATTCAACCCTTAAATTTAGGTCAGTCCTTCTTCTGCGGTGCCCAGCAACCCAGGCTCTTACTGATTTCTCAAGAACACTGTACATTACAAACTCAAGACCAGAAGAAAATCTAGCAAATGTTATTCATTCTGGAAGTGTGTGTTGTTATAAACAGAATTTTGCAGATTTTTTTCCATTAAGCACTGGTTGTACTATCTGTTTCTATCAACCTCTTTCAGATCCCAAGTCTCAGTCACAGTGTCATCTCACAGACAAGTTTCCGTGCAGAATATAAGTCCACAGGAGGTCCTGCTGTCTTCCAGAAGCCAGTGAAGTTCCAGGTGGACATAACATACACAGAAGGGGGAGAGGCGCAAAAGGAGAACGGGATCTATTCTGTCACTTTCACACTCTTATCAGGTAACCATGGAAGAATTCTAAAATGGCTTGATCCTTGCTGATAATAGAGGCCTGCAAATTGCCCTGCCAGAGGAAAAAATATAACTGGCTTAACCTTGAGAAAATTCAGTCAGGGGCAAGGAGGACACAGGAGTAAAAATGGTGTTGGTAGTGATGGAAATGCAGAGAGGGAAGGAGATTCACAAGGAGGTGAAGTTGGCAATGCAATGCCACTGCTAAAGTAGTTGTTCTGTGCACCAGTTTTGGTGGAACTCATGATACTGGCTCCCTGTTTCATACAAAAGTCACCGAGACTCAGCTGGGCACCCTGAGGCCATAGTATCTCCCTTCTGACAGTAACATACACTCACCCTTTTCTTCTGGGTGGCCACATGCCCCCCACAGGGGTTGCAACAAAGAAACAGACTCCCTCACCTTTTCTGTCCTTACCAAAAGAGCCCCAAAGCCATTCCTCTTCCTGTTGAGTCCAGCACACCGTAGTCCCTTTGGCTGACGGACACACACGCACTCAAGACACTTCTGGGGATGAGACTGAAGGGAGGATGCTTGTGATCCTTCCCCTGCAGCCTTGTGTGTGGGCTTGGCTCCCCTTGCCCTCACAGCCGCTTGTGCCTCTTCTCTCCTCGCAGGTCCGAGCCGTCGCTTTAAGAGGGTAGTAGAAACCATTCAGGCACAGTTGTTAAGCACACATGACCAGCCTTCAGTGCAGCAGTTATCAGGTAAGTGGCTTCTACTGTCCAGCACCTTCAGCAGGGACAGGAAGGTGAAATGCCTCTCATAGCAGGAGGCTGAGGGAGGCCATTCCCTCGGATTACAGCAAAAAACAAGCTCCATTCAGACAGAGCAGTGAATCCCTGCTCCCACCCTACTCCTCCGTTTCTCATTCCCTCTCCAGTGCTCCCAGCGCATTGCCCAGTTGAACTGCTTCTGCCCTCTGCCCACCCAAAGAGCCATTTGCCCACTTCTCCATCAAAAGTTGCATCATCAACAGATCTTCCAGATTTCCTCCAGCTCCAGAATCTCCCAGAGTAGGGCCATGCTCTAGAGGATACTTGATTTTCAAAGCCTTCAGGCATACTTTAGAAACAGCCAACTTCAGTGGGTCCCTAAATAAACTTGAGAGCTACTTTTAACTTAGTCATTAACATATGGTCAGAAGGTGGCTAATAGTTTCCAGCAGTATGATCTAATTCTCAATACTGTGGTAGCACAAATTATGTACTAAGGTTCTGCAGAAGCTATATTTTACCTATTTGAAAAGTAAATTTCAATTCCTCATGATGGTAGGCAAGGCCTTACGTGTGTGACCCTGTACAATGACATCAATCTGGATGTGCAGGCAGCCTGAGCTGATAATACAAGAAACTGGCCTCATCCCATCATTACGGGGCAGGTGTTCACTCTGAACACTGTAGTGGTTGTACACACATGCACAAAATCTCAGTGGTAACTCTTCTATCCTCTAAAAGGACAGAGCAGAGAAGAAGGGGAAAGTTGAAAACTTAAGGCAGATAAGCTACTGGGAATGCATCAAGGAAGGAAAAGTAGGGGAAAACAGAAATGTGCAGATACTGGGAATAAATAAGAACAAGGTGGAGAGCAGAGGCCGCAGCAGAAGACAGTGAGGCAGAAGGAGTAGGAGATGAAAAGGAAGTAAATAAATATTATGCTTTAGAGCCGAATTCTGTTCTTGACCCCTGTGTGAACAAGCCAAGACAAAAGTGGGGGAGTTAAGTTGGCATTGGATCCTACAATTAAGTCCCAGATGTCCTTAGCTCGTTGCACATATGGGTTACATCCTTCTGGTCTAACTGTGTGGCTTTAGCATCCAAAGATAAAATAACTGCATCTAGAAGTGTGTGTGCCTAGTACCTGACAGAGAAATATGCTCAGTTCAGTGTCCACTTTGCTTTTGGCCTCCAGCACTGCCTGACCCATCTGCCTGCTGGAATACAATGGTGCCCAGCACATGGATTATTCTGTTCAGAAGCAAGGAAAATGAGGACACTGTAAATGTGGTTGATTCAGGTTTTTGCTTCAGACTTTTGAAATTAAATCAAACTCAAGGAAGCAGCTAGAATTTTCTGCCAGCCCTTCCTCTTGGGGAATGCCGGGCTAAGTGGGAGGGAGGGGATTGAGATAGGAAAGCATCCTTTAAACGTATTTCATAGGTGTCCTGATGTGTGGATAATATATGAACGTTCCTTGTTTCTTTGGGAATGAAGTATACCCTTACTTTCCTGTGAGGAAAAAATGGTTTATAAAGTAAATAACTTGCTGATCTTTCTTAACTTCTTCACCCTAATATGTCCTAGCTACTGAGGCTCTGTAGAAAATCTTGAACTCTCTTGCACACTTGCATGAGAAGCAGGATATCTCCCTAAAAAAGCCATATTATAGCAGGAATAAAAGCCGTTCATCTGACCAAGACTCAGGGAAATGTTACAGGCATACACTGCTATGAGAAATGTATCTGACTTACATTTTTGCTCTGGTTCTGCAATGGAAAAATCATATTATTTCTACTGTCTGAAGCTACATATTAAGTATATTGCTCTAGCAGGGAAAACCCAGCCTGACTTTAAATGCCAGAGTGGGACAGATAACTCTACATGGAGCAAAACCAAAATTAATAGTCTCTTGAAATTTAAAAATGAGAATTCCCTTGTCTGGGGACTTAACCAGGCAAGCTAGCTCATATGACAGAGTGCCAAACTGTTCTATATCACACCACCTGACCTATCAGGAACATGCAAGCCTCTTGAAAATGAGATAAGTCAACCTGAAAATTTTAAGTTGGAGCAGCACACAAGAAAGAGAGAAAAGGAATAGAAGGGAAATAAAGGAATTGTTACCAAAAAAGAGACAATCTTTGCATCAAAGTAGGATGGCCCAGGAGTTCACATTCCTAGCCAGTGAGAATAAGGGGAAGTAAAGGGATAAATGACAAAAGAGTTCACATTCAGCACCTTGCTTTGCTAGGTGTCTGGTTGGAAATGTGTGCAAAATCTTCCTAGAAATCGTCGGGGAATTAATTAGCATTTTTCTAGGAAAAAAAGCAAAGTCTTCTCTATTTCTCTTCTCCTCCTATATTGCCAGCTCTGAACACCACACAGGGATTGTGGTGGTTGGGCCCTGTTCAGGTTCATGGTTTGAGGATACTCTGTAGGCAGTCTACTGCTGCAACAGATTGAGCTCACCTTCACTTAGATTCTCTTCCTCCATGGCTCTGAGCATGGTACTGACCCCTGGCCAGCAACAGTGGTTCAGCACTGGAGCTTTTCCTAGCTCCTTGTGCACAGACACATCCTGTGTGTCTTGTCTCTCCTGCCTTTCAGTTCCGATGCTGTTACAGGTGGGATGATGAAAGCAATCTGTGAAAGGTGCATACGTGTAAAGGGACACCTGCGGAAAGGGGAAGATTTAATTAATTCAGTATAAAGCAGAACAGCAAGGCCTAATGAACATATGGCAGTGAGAGTCATTCTCTCTGCTACCCCTCTGATCTGCTGTGCAGCATCCCAGCCCCTGAGCCGGCCTGCCTGGGTTTCAGAATGCATTTTCCTCTTTTCCATTCCTCCAGCTGACAACAGTGTTTGTAGATGTCGTGTTGCCCATGCATCTCTGTGTGTGTGTGAGCCTGTTACATACCTGATTTAGGCAGATGTGTTTCTGTGTCACACTTGAGCACCTGATAATATCCCTTCCTCCATGTATCCCTTCATTCACTTCCATTTTTCCTAAGACTGGCTGTGCGTATTTCTTCTTGCATACTCTGAAGCAGGAAAATAGATTCCCTCCCTTACCTGAAAGAGAGTGTAAATAAATGGAGTCCATTCCAAAAGTTAATGTAATGCTCCTAAAATCCACTGTCTCGATGGACAAATTTAGTGCAACACACCTGCTTTCTATCCTAGTGTTTCAGGACCTCTGTGCCGTAACTGCTGAGACAATACCAGCTCTGTGATTCATGACTTGCATAGAACAAGTAGATAGGGATTGACTGTTCATTTTTTCTTCTTAATGAAAGAAACTAGAGGCCAGCATAAGACAGTGGAAGTCGAGTACCACAAAAAGCCATTGGAAAACATAATTTCAAAACATAATTTCAAATAATCTAGAGCTGGTGGAACTCCTTGCTGAAACCGGTTTTGAATGTGAGGAGCTTACAGATGCTCATCTTCCCCTGAGTATTTCTTACTCACAGGGAGGTTGGATAACTCCCTGCAGATAAATCTTTATGGGATTGCTAAACAGAGAAACTACAGTGGGTTCAGGAAATGTGCGACCTGACAGTGGTGAGTGAGGCAGTGTGAGAGTTAGGAGAAGTGTTCTGTATGCTTGGCCTGCTCTTTCACTCCTGGATGTCAGCCTGGTGAGGCTGCTGAGGGAGACAGAGCACCACATCACAGATCACAGAATATTCTGAGCTGAAAGGGACCCACACGGATCATCAAGTCTGACCCTCAGATGGTTTTGGCCTTTGATCTGAACCAGATTAGTTGTCCATGTGTGCTTGTTACTGGTATCACAAAAGCCATTACGCTCAGTGAGACCATGAAAGGACCCCTTTGGGATCAAGAGGGAGTCTCACTGTCTGTGAGAGCAGTCAGCCTTGTCTCTTCTCCATGAATGGCTCCATCCAGGGCCCTTATACTCAGAATCTCTACTTAGGTAATCCCTGGGCAGACTGCCCTTTGCTGGAATAAAAAGATCTCTCTCCATGGAGGACAGTATCTCAGATTTGTTCCTTTGTTTCAGCCCAGCACTCTTTCCATTAAATCATGATCTGTTTTTCTACTGATGCCTTTGCATGAAAGAGTAATAGTAGCAGCTGGTGAATAGGGACATGCAAAAGCCATCTGTGACTGTTCACAGGGTAGCAATTCTGATTTCCCTAATATTTTCTTGCTTCTCTGAACTTTGGTTTTAAGTGTGGGATGCTACATATTCAGATTTTTTCCCATTTTCCCACGTTCTGGGCAATCAGGAATACTGAAATAACCTTTATAACTTCTTTGTAAAAGGTTTTCTGTTTCCTTCTTATATTTACTGGCTTCATATCAGATTTTAACTATTGACATCTCCAAGTTCAGAGCATCTCACTGTTACTGCTGGAAGTGCCTTTCATCAGCACAGACAAGTGTTTAGAGACCATATCCAGCTTCAAAACGGGGCAGCACAAATTCTTGATAGAGCACCGATTTGTGAATTCCAGGTATTTTATGGCTCACAAGAGCTGTGGGCTGGCAAATTGCCAAGAAAAAAAGAGAAGAAAAAAAAGAAAAAGAAAAGAAACCTACAGTTTCCAAGTGTGTGAAGGATTTTATCAAGATGGAAAAGGGAGTAAGGAGCAAATGAAGTGCTTTGCAGGGTAGACTTCCAGCGGCAGACTGGGAAAAAAAAAAGACTCTGCAAATGCCAGTTTGGAGGATTAAAGGTCAGTTTTTCTAGCTCCATTCAGGTCCCAAGTTTCTCTTGTTTCCTGCAATCCTCTCTGACCCTTTATGTCTTACACTCTTGTAGTCTCCAGGGTAATTCCTTCATCTTGCTATCATAGTTCCACCTACAAGAAGTGCCCTGTAATGCCTGGTTGGATTGGCAGAGCAGCTAAACAACTTTAATATAGTTACTGAACAGCCTTCATGAAAATTAACTGGAGAAGTTACTGGTAGTCCAGAAATAAAGCATGTAGAAAAAAGTCCAAGCTCTCCAGAGTTTTGATAGGAAAAGAGAGAATTTCAAATAAGTACAAAAACACTGGGGAATTTCAATCTGCATGATAAGTGCCTTGGGCCAGAGGAGCTGGTGGCTCCCTTGACATCATCTCCCTTAGTGGAAGTGTTTCCTGGGGACGATGAGCATCTGGCAGGAGCTGCTCAGTGCTTTCTGGGATCCAGCCCTGGATCTGGAGATCTCAGAGGAGCAGCTGTTTGGCTGAGATTTCCTGGGCTAGTATAGGTTTCAGAGATATCAGAAGCATCAAAAACCAGGCAGCTTCCTTATGAAATTTATGTAGGATAGAAATTAAAGAATAAAGAAAATTGGGAAACAAAAATCAACAGAGCACTAGTAGTTTTTAATGGATCCGAGTTTGTTTGGCATTTTGAAGGGAGGTCTTATTATAATCGAAGATTTGCTGTCTGTAATGAACTGAACTGAGTGTCATTTATGAAAGAGTCTTGGTCAAATCCAAAGTATGAGTGACTTCCAGTGATTCCTATAAAATAAGGAATTGCCAGAGCATCAGAAGGATTTAGATCTGACAGTGCCACTATGTTTTAATTTTAAAAAAATAAACAGGACACATTTAAAATGCAGTCACATGACCCATTAGTGCTTCTCAGCAGTTCTCAGCCTTTGGACTCTGGCTTTATTTACTTCTCATAACACCTGGATCCCACAGTCACTGGATTATGGATTACTATCCATGAGCAGAAGCTGACTGGCAAGAATCTTCAGACTTCCAATTAGAATAAAAATTCTGCTTTAAAATTATGGAATATTTAATCACATAGAGCAGATGTTAAAATATGATGGAAATGAAAGAAATGTTAAATTATTCTAAAAGAGAAGCTGAAGCCACATTGTGTCTTTCAAGTGATGCAGTAGGAGCTCTGGCTTTGCCTTAGGAACTGGGGAAAAGCAATCTGATCAGGTGTTGGAAAGACACTACAAATAAGAACAAATTCCTCTGCAGTTCCTAGGACTAGCCCTAACAATACAGAAAAGTCAAAGCATAGCTGTGCATAACAGTTTTAAGAAAGACAAATAGGAGATTTTATTAGTGTTAATTTGATTTTTTTTTCCACCATGGTCTCATATTTCAGAAAATGTTCCTTGTCAATCAAAAGTAAATCTATAACATGCAAAATTACTTTTTTGGGAACCAAATGGGGTCCAGAGACCAAGATATTCTGCTGTCAAAAAGCCTCTCTTACTATCCTTTTTTGTGTGTAGGTCTGTCAACTTGTATTCTAATCTCACAACTAATGTATGTAGACCTTTGACACAACTGGATTTAAGTATTAAAGAAAGCTGTGCTGAGTGCAAATGACTTAGGAAAAAAAGCAGTGTTAACTTAGAGAGACATGATTACTTTTTGATTTGTTAAAATGAAGAATGAAACAGAAATAACCAGTTTCAGGAGGGTCTTAGTAAATCAGCCACAATGTTTACCTGCTCTGACATTATCCAAATATTTGTTTTGTTTCCAAATTTTTGGTTATTGTTTGGCCAGTCAGTCTGGATACACTTGAGGGGAAAATTCTAGGTGTTGGGAGTCAGAAACAGTTTTACAGTCATATTTGAAATTTTCTTTGCTTTTATGTGTTCTGCCAAAGCTAAGTTCTGGTAATAATTCTCTGAATGCTCTGGGGGCTACCACTATAGCTCTGCATCGGTCTGCATTACAGCAAAGGGTAGGTGACTCTAATGGGGCTGGACAGGAACCCCTAAAAGGCACAAGACAGCAAAGTTCTCCAAGTTAGTAAAGAAAATAAATTATGCAGACCCATGAGTGTGAGTGACTTCTAGTCATTGACTCAATCAGCAGCTGTAGGCACTTCTCAAACCTGCTAGGCATCTTCAGCAGAAACACATTGAAATGGTACTGTATATGAAATTCTTTGCCTGCCAGACCAGGTGAAGAATTTCAAAGGCAGGTAAACTCCTGGCCTCTCTGATACCTCTGTTGTGTTGTTCTAGATCTTGAATGATCTCTTCTCCTTCACCTCCGTTCTTCTTCCCCTTTCTCTCCATTTTGTGCCTTTCTGAGAGAACTTCCATGGGTATCATCTCCCACTGACCTCTGCCAGCCCACCTTTAGTCTCGGGGACGGAGGGCATGTAACCACTGCTTAGATGCTTTGACCAGTGTCACTGGACCAAGCAGCTCCCTCTCTACCCCGTGCTTTCCCAGATGAGCTATATGGCACAAGCCTGGCTGCATCAGAAGAGATGCACATCCATGCTCTTCTGGCATGAGTTCAGCTCACCCAAGCATACTCAGCACCCCTTCCTCCTCTTATGAAATTACTTTTCTCAATATTTAAGGGGAGGAATGCTGAGAAATTATCTTCCCCTCTGTCCTGCAGACTTTATAGCAAAGAGGGAGTAGTTAGAGCTTCCTGGCAATTAGGGATTTTCAGCATATGTGTGCATGTTTCCAAGAAGCCTGCTTCTTGAATACCCAAGTGTTCATCAAGAGCCCAGACCGAAGGAGATCTGAGACTGATCTGAGTTCTTTAACTGGTAGCCACCTGCTCAGCAGTGAGTACTCCACATTGCCCAGGAGCACAGTGATTTAGATCCCAAATGCAAGGGAATCCTGGCTGGCAGCAGCAGATCTGGCTTGCCAGCAGGTTCCACATGGAAGCGTCCAGCTGGGCTGGGCCTTTCTGTTTTAAAGATGACATGTGGAGCTCCTTCTGCTTGTTGCACCTGAGTAAGAAGCACCCGGAGTCTGTGGCAATGGGAGCTATACACAAAGTGGACAGTAATGTCTTAGGGCCAGATTCTGCCACCCTTTCCCAAAGTGCTTCTATTGCCCGTGAATACTGACCTTGAAAGCAAGAGCAGTAAGAGATTACACTTCAATGAGAGAGTTAGATTGAAACTTTGACATGGTCCTTTGGGGTTTAAAAGATGGGTTTGAGCTGTACAAGTAGCCTCACTCCATGCTCAATAGCACAGGGCTAGATTTATTCCCTCTCTCCAGGTTTTTGATGTAGATATATGAGGTGGCTGAACATTTCCTGGCTGTTGCAGGCTAATTTGCAAAGCTAGCCAGGTGAAACACTGTACTCAAGGCTTATAGTTTGCTAATGTGGTGGCAGAGTATTTCCCACATCTCATAAATACCTCTACCTATGATAAAGGGTTGAGTGGAGACAGCAGTGCTGAAGCAGCTCCACCCTCAGTCACAGAGCCACGTTTGCACTGGCATAGAGTGGGTGGCAGAATTTGGCCTGGGCTGTGTAAACACCAAGATGTGTTTATGTTTCCTGCTTCAGGTAATGATGTGCTAAGTTACTACTTTATGCACAGAGGTATGGAAACCTTTTTTTATGTTTCTCCCTCCCTCCCTCCTCTTTCCGTTCTATGATCCAGACACCACTAACTGTATGGAGTTGATGACTGGCAGACTTTCCAAATGTGGTAAGAACTTCCTTCCCTTCTGCCTTTTCACCTTCCCCAGCCCCTGCTGAGCAACATAATAATGCGCCGTCCTGTCCTGTTGCACCTCCTCCCCTTCCCCGTCCCTGCTCCCCCACGCTCTTTACAAGGCTCCCCACCCTGTAACAACCCACTTTGTCTTTCACTCACCTGGAGGACACAAGCACATATCCCTTTTTCTGTTCCTCCCCATCCATGCACAGATGCACAGGCTTCACCACAGCTTTCCTCTTCATGCACAAATGTGTGGTGTTACACTTGAGATACCCTCTCTCACTGTAACCCAGGCCAGTGATTTTCTTTTTCTTTCCTGACTTTTTTTTCCTCTTTTCTTTACTTGCTGCTGTTGATTCATGATTCTTCAGTCCCTTTTCTGCAGTGAAGCTGAATGCTACCCTGCTGGCTGCTATCTCTCTTGGTTTCCTGCTGTTTGTTGAGACAGGAATGCTGTGTTATTCAACTCCATTTTGCATCCACCCCCTTCTTCCCCCGATGTCCTTGGGGTACGACCCTTTTAAATTCTCCATAAGACACATTGCATATTATGTCAGACACTTGGCTAGTGTAAACTGTCATAGTTCCACTCTGGACTTGGGGAAGGATGTTGTGTCTCTACCTAGAGGACTAGTGAACCTACTGAAGAATTGGAATTTTACTAGGAATAAGAAAAAAAAGTTTCCTCCAAAACTTTCAGCTCATCTTGCTTGGGCTTACATGAATTTTGGTTAACTTGTCCCTAACCTTCCCTCCCCTTTCTGCACACATGGACTGTATTCTTTCTTTCATTACTTGTGCCTCTACTCACTGCTTCAAATTCAATAGTGGAAATACCCAAATACTAAGAGAGATGTTTCTGTCTTGTTATTCATGTCTCGTACAGAAAGATTCTGTATGAGAGAACTCTCTGCTCTTTAGATTCCCATCCTGGTCTCTAGGTTGGGTTCAGATATCTCTGTGAAAGGAAAGACAAGGTGTTAGGGAAGTGTTCACTGAGCTGGTGCTGCTCTCCAGCTGGACCTGCAGCTGCCACACTGTTTCTTCATTAACTGAAGAAAGTTGTTCTGGAGTCTGTACCCATAAAGGAAAGTTGCCGTGGTGGAGATAATATTAGATTTATGCATGTGTGACTGAGGCAGAATTTGGCCTTTTTCCCGTGTTTCAGACAATCTCTTTCCCTTAAGTTACAGCTTTGCTGGTGGGAGTTTTTCCTTTGCTCTGAAAGGAGTTAATCTGATTTCTTAGGTGACTTTTCTGATCTCATTAAGACTCATTTCAGACCTTCAGCTTCTTGAAGGCATCAGACAGCAAATCCCTCTTCCTCCTCGAGGCTTTGTTTCTTGCCTGGAATCTGGCATTCACATCATGCAAAAACACTGAAATGCTGATTTTGCAGATTGCTTGTAAGTGAGCTGAGCTATAGAGATAACCAGCCAGTACCCTGCCTTCTCGAGATAGAGAGCATATCTCCTCACTCACGGTTCATGCAGGCCCTCCAGCTGTCACCGTGTCAGCAGCAATCCAGCAAGGGACAGAGAGGACAAGGTGAAGGCCAGCAGGGAGACTGTTTTGTGGCAGCTACAGCATTAGACAGAAAACAGCCAGAGAGAGAGAAGAGATAGGATGGCCTATAGGGGTTTAATGGACCTGCTTCCTTTAAATCACATTCCTTGGGGAGCTCATAAATGGTGTAAGCTGATTCCACCCTCGTGTATGAGTGAAGAGCTGGAGCTCACCCATGGTTTCGACAGGAGAGTGAAAGGGAATGATGTGAGCATTTAGCCTGTTTTTGGCAAACCCTTCTCTGTGAATGAAGATGAGAAACCCCAGTGATGTTGACACAATGTTCATCTAGTAATAACAAATAGTTTAAGAAAAACTGTATGCTCTGGGGGTTTTGACCTCATTGTTGTTCCCAATTCTGACAGTAAGCACAGGAGGTCATTCTTGTAAAAAGAGTTAACACTGTAGCAGAGAGAGCTAATCAGGTTCCTTACGCCTGGCTCAGCCAGGTGAAAGCTCTGGTGGGAATGAGGAACATGTTTTCACCCACTATCAACCACTGAATGCTGTAATTAACAGCAAGGTAAATTTGTTCAGTCCTTTAAATGTTATCTTCTTCTAGCCATGGTCATCAATCTGAGAAGTGATTTTGCATACAGCCACTGGCATTGAGAAACAAGTTAATGTTGAACAGTTGAGGTTTGTCATAGGTCCTGCAAATACTCAAATGACAACTGCTGCTGTATCAACCCTACCTGTGCAAACTAGAAAACTGCTGCCAACTTGTAGTATTTCACAATAGAGGAAAAGAATTCAGCCCATAATAAATTGAAGTGCATGCTGGGGTGAAATATTTTATTTTATGTTTCCACCCATCTCAGCAGGGGAATGGGCATTGCTGTTGCCTGAAAGAAACAAATTGGTTTCCATGGAATCTGTTCATAAGATTAAATTTACCTTGTAAAAATTAAAATATTTACACACAAAATGCAGCTGTAATGTGAAAAAAAAAAAACATCTTCAGGAGTGATACTGTAGCTGATCTATTCCTGTGTGTATTCTCAGCCAAATCAGTTTAGTGACAAATAAGCTTTACCACTTCATGTGCTGCCATTAAGCCTTATAAAATCAGCACAGCTGTAAAAGGACTAGCTGGATTCTGTTTCTTTTGAAGCAGGATTGAGAGAACTGTTTATTACCATCTAATCTGGTATTTATGTCTGTCTCACTGAAGAATAGGTTGTATAATTAAGGTTCTAATAGGTTCTGCAGAGCCTTTACATTAAAAATAAAAATCGAGATAATACATAAACTGAAAAGCCCTCCAGCTTCAACCACAAAGCTGAGAATTAGAAAGTATCATTCACTGTCTAATGAACACGTTGGATCTGGAGCCGTTGATACACACCACACAGAAGCCCATGGTGCCATTTCAGTAGTCCTTGGACAGGAAAGATCCTCTCTTCACAAACTTTAGTGACATCAAGTCCTTCATGCAGTGAGCTGAGAATTTCTTTGGGTGATTGGTGTAATGGTAGCGCTGGTATATAGCCTTTGATAGCTCCCCTTCCCAGCCATTCCCAGTTTTTTGGAGTCCTTGGTAAGTATGTTTTGTCACGGTGCTGGCTGCTGACAGAAAGCTCTGAAAAGCCTGCCTCATCCTCCACTTTACCTTCTGAGATTAACCCAAGAAGACTCTAAACTTCCCAGTCTTTACACTGAAACTATCTGAGGATGACTTTTACTTCCAAGTAAGGCGATCTTTGCTTTTCTCCCTCTCTGATGATTCTCAATAAAGTCTTTGATTACATCAATGGCATTTCCTTGGAGGGAGGGTCTTGATAAAAGGAAGAGAAGGTTAGTAACTAGTTACAAAACTAGTGCACATCCAGTCAGATCATGCTGCCATGCCACTGCACAACCATACACTCCTGCAAAATCTTGGACCATAACCTTGTGCAGGCTGGAAAGAAGGCCTTGTGTTTACTTTCAAATATTTATCTTGTATTGCTGCTTACATTGAAAACCTGGATTCCTGGCACCCGAGTTCAACAAAAAGCTTTTTGGCTCCTTGTGGTTACCAGTGGCTATCACCAAAATGATCTGATCAAACCAGCAGCGCAGCAAATCCACTTGCCTTTCATATCTCACCAACGTATCTCTCTCAGATCTTCTGCTTCCAGTGTTTAAGACTTGATATTTTTTCTATTCAGAGCTGTCTGATCTTGCTGGCCATGGCCAGTCCTCTGCACACAGAGAACCATGGTTCAATAAAGGCTTCTCTTTGTAGCTCCCAGCAGTCACAATTTGATTCATACAGACACAAGCCCATGCCAGTAGCATTCCAATCTACTTGAGAAGTTAGGAAATATTTTGGAGTTTCAAACTGGTTATATCACATTTTGGTTGCAATTGCAGCCTGAGCTTTGTGAGTGCTCATTTAGAATCTGTTTGTGTTTTTAGTAACTAAAAGCTGGACTTGGTGTTCTTGGAAGTGATCCTGACCCATATTGGTATTAATTAGAGTAACCCCACTTCTGAAAGTAGCTGTTTGATGGAAGAGGAGGTTGATGATTTACAGCCAAAAAAGTTGCAACTGTTGGCAAAAATACTGGTGTCAAAACCGGCAGAAAAAAATACAGGCTGCCCTCCCAGCTGAAAGGCTCTTGACAGCACTGCCACACCATGAGGTGGTCAGAACAATGGGGTTTTGTTAACATTCCTGGAAAATGTGCTGGCTCCTGTTTTTTCTGAGCATGGCTGACTCTCCAGTTCACGTTGTGACCCAGGTGTGAGACAAAAGGAAGAAGACCCGCCCGAGAGATCACATATTCATTCAGAATGGGTGGATCACAACAGGTACGATAGGTCAGTGGTTCTAAAGAGCTCAAGACAGGTTTACCAGTTATACCTGCCCATTCTGCCAGTATCTTTTGCTGTCCAAAGGAATGGCTGACTCCCTACATACTGTAGCTGTATGTCTTCAGTCTAGTGCTGTGCTGGGGAGACATTTCTCTTCCAATTCATGCCTCATGTTTTTGCACCGTAGGAGAACGTAGCCACAAAAAAGGCAACTTGGCACTAAAAGTTAATCCAGATGTATTGAACTGTTTGATTCATGTCAGATCCAATTCTGACAGCTATGGTTAGATTTTTACTATGCAGTACCAGATCTTTTCCTCTTTCTAATAATATCTGATACAGAAAACACAGATACCTCACTCTTAATTAAGATCATAGTGCTTTATTTATGATAGCCAGTGTTCCAGGAAGCTACATGGAAATGCTTGCTGTACTAAGCTAAGTTTGAGATGGCCTTCCCAGAAGATTAAATCATATTTTGAAGTGATTTATTCAGTGGAAATGAGGAAGCAACATTTTGCCAACACACACAGGTCATTGATCTCCTTAGGAACAGGTCGAAAAACTTGAAATCCATAACATAATATGTGAACATCCATCTGGAAGGAAAGATCAAAATTGTATTAATAAGTGCCAATACATTTATGGCATTTTTATAGGAAAAAGATAGGAATAAAGCTGCAGAAATCTCCAAGAGAATGGGTAGCAACAATACTGTCATTTGCTGTGGCTTTACAGGTGTGGGTCATCAGTTTCCCATCTCAGCACACACTTGTGCAGGCAGATCTGTATAAAAGGACAGACAAATACAAAAAATTCATGGGCTTAGACCTTTACCAGCCAATTTGCCAGAAGAGCATGACTCCATAACAATCTGGCATCTCTTCATCCCACCACTGTCTTTGCCTGCTCCTTCAGTGCCACCAGCTGTCCAAATGAATGTATGATTCCCTCCTCTCCATCATCATGTCTCCTTTTTTTGAATGTTACGTGGTGGTGCTGGATTGGCCGGAGCTTTTCATCAGTAGCAGACAGGTTTGGTTTCTGATTCCTTACTCATGCCTTGGCTCTGCAGGAGGCAGCAGCAAGGAAATGGGCCTCATCCCTTCGGGGCTTTTCTGCTTGTGTGCATCATGCCCTAACTCGGTATTCCAGAGCTACCTATCTCAGTAATACTGTGAGGAGTGGCTGAACTGGATCTCAGCTTCTCTGTGTGTGAGAGTAAGAGAAAAAATGTGCACGACAGAGAATGGCCATCTGGATGCTAGGGCCTCCCTCTTGCAGAGGAGATGGGGTGTTTTAATGAAGTAATAACAAGAATGGGTGATAGAGCATCCAAAGGTCAGGTTGGTTGTTCAGGTTTGCCCAGATGAGTAGCAGCTGGAAGTTCCCACCTGCTGGTGGCGTGGATACCTGTGCCAATGCTGTGTGATAACTTGAGTAGTTCTCATTTTTGCAGTAGTTCTGCAGTTTGTTCCTGCAGACACTGTTCTCAGTTGGCATTTTTACTGGCATAGTCTAAGGACTCTAGAAAGTAAGTCACCTTTCCCAGCTGCAGTTCAGGTTTCCTGCCAAGAAACAGGAGTTGTTCCCTGGATTTTCTGTCAGTAGTTGGTGAGCTGGGTGAGGCATCTGTCTGATTTGGATTCGTACAGTGCCTAGGCTGGGGCCTTTTCAGTCTGGAGGGAGACTTCTACATAGTACTACAACTAAACAAAGAGGAATGGGCCACTTCATCTTTCTGTCATTCCTTACACTGCATATACTCTTGGAACGAGTTCTGTATTTTAAGTAATTTGTTTCTGAAGGAAGAAGGGACTCTGCCAACAGAAACCAAGCAAACAGACCAAAAAAAAAAAAGCCTTGTCTTAGTAAAGAGGGCTCTTTTTGTTAACTGTATAAAAGTAGCAAAATGAATTTGAAAGGAAATGGATTATCACCCATTAAGGACTGTTTTCATGCTTTATGTGAAAGAAGTTACATCGTTCACTGAAACCCCAGCTGCTATCAAAACAGAACAACTCAGCAATGAAAAAGACATGGGCTAAAGAGTAAAGAATGAGCATAGGAGGAAATCCTCAGTAGCAGAGGCAGGCAAAAGACAATCAGGAAGGATGTGAAAGCAACAGAGGAAGAAGTTAGAGAAGTTGAGAAAAGGTGTCTCTTCTCACTGGAGACCTATGTTTTCCGATTCACTTTCTCCCATAGCCCAAGACTTACATGCAGAAACCCAAAATATCTTGGGCTATACAGAAAGAAAAGGTAGAGGATAATCCCACAGATGGCATATTTATTTTGTGCAACTTTTGTGTTCAGCACCACAAGGATTAGTGCTTTAACAGTATATAGACTTCAGAGAGGGAGAAGGAAGTGCCTCAGGGTTTGCTTCTGGGAAGTCAATGGGAATGTTGCTATTTGCTTCAATGAAAAGAGGGCCAAGTCCTTATCTGACTGTCTTAAAAAGTTACAAAACAGCAGACTTTAATCAGTAACTGAAGCCTCCAAGCTTGTCCTAAAGCTGCTTGTACAGCATCTCCTGTTAAGTTCTGTAGAGGGCTGTTAGGGTCTTAAAAAAATCAGAGCAGGGTCTTCACAAGGTGCATCCTTTCATGGTGTCACTTGTGGTGCCTAGAGTAGATTCCCCTAGTTTTCTCCTTCCTCTCTTTTCTGGGCGCTCCGCTTTTGCTAGGCTTCTCAAAGTGGTGGCATCACTGGGGCTAGGTCAGTGTCAGACAGGCTTCCTAAGAACAGCAGATGAAATACTGAGAGCAGTGAGGTTTGATACAAACTGCCTGCCCAGCTTCCTTCTATGTTTTTGTGTCTATCTCTGGCCATTTCTTCCTTTTAGTGCTTGTTGTATTCAAATCCATTCACAGTTTTTACTTCTTTCATGGTATTTGACTGTGACAGTGCTGCCCACAGGTGCCCCAAACCAGTTCCTTCTCCATGAATATATTTCTCTCAGCACCCCTTCAATACATGACCCTTTCATGAGCTTCAGTGCTTGTTTTCAAACCCATTCCCTTTCCCCATCTTGCAGCAAACAGCTCCTTGGTCTAACTCAAAACTGCACATATCCATCTCCTCCTAACAGACATAAACCTAATGCTCTGAGCCTCCCATCCTGCCTCTGATCCTTCTCTCGGTTTCTCACCCTTTCTACCCTTTACACTTTCTTTGCTCTGTGCTGATGAACATTCGCTCTCAAGGAGAAAGAAGACCTTAGTCTGTGCATGAAACACCAGGGATGCTCTGAAGAATCTCTGAGCCAAACCTTCATCCCTGTCCAGAGGAAATGGGATGTCATCTCACTTTCTGAAATAAGAAAGGCAGCCTTTTTGAGGCCCCCTGATGGACTTAGAGGTGTAAGAGCCTGACACATCTTGCACTGAATGCTAGACATGGAAGATTGCTGAAAAACCTATTCTAATCCATCATCGCCTGCATTTTCAAGTCTTGTTTAACTGGATTTATAACCTCAAAGGGAACTGAGAACTAACAGGAGCAACACCCTGCGCCATTTTCATGCTTCCAGCATAGCTGACTCATTCTTGTATATCTCCAGAATAAAAGTGTGAGGACTCCTTGCCTATCCAAAGAGCAGTGTGGACACCAGCCCAGCATCAGTTTTTCCCTGGCTGCCAGGACAGGAGGGCATTATTACCTACTATTTAATTACAAGTACAAAAGGCAGAGGAAGGAAAGGGTTAGTAAGATGGCCTATTTTAGTTTTCAGTAGCTCTCTAAACATCCCTAAGGATTTTCTTACCTCCCATTAAAATTTTAACTGAACATGCTGATTGTAAGGAATCCAGGAGTGATACAGGCAAAGGAAAATAGACTGTTAAATACTTTTGCTGCAGTCAGTCTCCTGGCACTTGAAAGCCAATAGGGCATGGGGAGGAGAAGGGGTGGATGAAACTTGGGCTGCATATTTTAGTAGGATGACTAAAAGTCCTGTATCAGGGCTCAGCAAATACAAGATGTATAATTTCTAAAGCATTTTATTGCTCCATTCTTGCAAGTTGTACTTTTGTCACTGTTCCTGTCTATATAAAAACAAAAAAACTTTTCCAATTCCTGCAGAGCTCTGCTTACTCTGCCCTCATCTTTCCCTCTAAGCTTGTTAAATAAACTGCTCAGCTGAGTAACTAGAGATATTCCCCTACTCTTTTCTCCCAACCCAGCAGTCTTTTCCTCTCCAGCATTTTTTTTCAGTGCTCTTTTTCATTCTCTCTGCTAACTCCATTTGCTTATGAAGATGAGGGGTCCAAAGCCACCTGAGAACCAGATCTGCCCACATTCCTGCATTCAAGGCTGAGTGTTTGCTTTCTTTTTTTCATTGAAAAATGGTATTCACCTAAAAGAAGTAGAAATTAGTCTGAGTAGATAAAAATAAGTCGGCATAAAGTGTATGCCCACAAACCTGAAACAGTTTTAGGGAAGCTTAGGGAAATCTCTGATGTAGAAGTCATGGATGTGGAACAAATATCCCCTTTCCCAAGCATTTGCATGCATGTGGAAGGGAGCGGGTGGAGCTCAGGGAGGCCTGAGCCCAAAGTGACTGAGTTTAGTGAAAACCTTTCTCTTTTCAGTTGGAAGTTGAAATACGTGCTTTGCTTGGTTGGTTGTGCCCATCACCAAGGCTTCGGTCTGGGTGAACGATGCCCTTCCAGAAACTCACAGCCTGTTGCTTTTAGCTTTAGTGTAACCGAGTGACAGAACCAGGGCAAGCAGAACATTAACCACAAAGCAGCAGGCTCAGGAAGTCAAGGAATGAATTTGATTTAAAAGATTCTTCACTGTATTTTCCAGCCATTTTTATTTTTCTTCATGCCCATTAAAAAGCAGGGGAAAGCAGCCACTATCTGGTTAGCATAGGGCAGGAAAAAAGAGTAACAGATTCAGTTTTGCAGAGCACAAATACTATGTATTTCCTCTTTCTCTGTGTAAGACCATGATGTCTGTCTAGCATATTCCCTTAGACAATAAGAAAATACTCAACAAGCTCTTCAGTTGAATTGCTGTGTGCAATTCCTGTGTGCCTGCTGTAGTTACTGGGTTGCTTATGTTTGGAATTAAAGTGAAGGGAAATACATTATGGCCAAGCCACCAGTGTCCACCAGTCTCTGCTGTGAGGAAGCCCTTTGCTCCTGACAGAATGTTCCCTTCTTGGGGATGAAAGGTTCCACTCTTCACAGCATTCTACCACATTGGAAGGCAGACACAAGGAGCCCGTTTCCTTCCAGGAACTGGAGGTAGAAATTAGGTGAATTTGATAGAATGATAGAGCCAACAGTCCCAATATTGAGTAAGCCATCATGGGGTTTTAATGATCATGAGCAGGCATCACCTCCATGGTGTACATCAGATAAGAAACACCTTCAATATCCATGTTCAAAGAGGTTAGTGTGACCCCTCCAATATTTAATAAAGATTAATCCCCCAGTCCAAGGAAATAAAAAGAGGCTAGAAATTCCCAAAAAAGGGCTACCTTTCCAGAAGTAGCTGGAAGGTCCCTTTCCCTCAGTAGCACCCCAGAGCCTTTCTTCAGGCATGACCTTCCACACACCCTCTAACACCGAAGTAGAATAAGAAGAGCATGTGACTGTGCTGCCTGGAGGCCCACGGGGCCCGAAAGGCTGTATCTGTGTGTCCAGTGCCCAGTCCTTGTTAACACTGCAGGCTGATCTAGGGGCTGCCTTAAGGAGATGCTTGTTCCAGTAGCACACAGCTCTGCCTCCCTCTCTGGCCCCTGACTGCACTGGAATTCGTGTCAGTGCCACTGTGTTGTGGAGAGAGCATCAGTTCAGGACAGGGAGGTAGTAGGTCTTCACCCTGCCAGGCCCCAGAAACAGGCAGATGTATAACAGCTTGCTTCCACATTCAGCATCTTCATTTCCAGGGACCTGTTCAGGGAGGATCTGAAGGTGCTTAGAATCCTGCGAGTGCAAACCACAGACTACCACATGCAGATGGCAACACTCATCTCAGCCGCAGCTCATTTTCCACATGATGCTTCCCTGGGGCCACTCAGGTGCTTCAGGCTTAGTCATGACAGGGTGGCAAGGCAAAACTCAGAATAAAATAAAATAAAATGCAAGCAAGGAAAGCCTAATGCCTGGTGTAGATAGAGAGCTTAGCAAGGCTGCAAAGCAGAGCATCGATGGGCAGCTGTATGGAAATACCCCGTGTTTGTAACAGCAGGAGTAGGATGGGATTTGCCTGTGGTTCAGCATTACAGTCGTTGACATTTCCGTGTGGAGTGGCCAAGTGAATTTTAGTAATGGACTGACCTGTTTCAGTCACGTGGTACTGTGTCCTCCTGCCAGGTGAGAAAGCAATGCTTCCCCACTCAGTAAAATACTAGGACCTTCCCTCCAGGTACTTTATGCTCCCAGATTCTTTATTTCTGCAGGTGTCCCATCCTAAACACTCTTCCTCTTCCTGCTCATTGTCTTCATCCCCACACACCCCCACGCACGTGGCTCTGGATCTCCTCATCATGTTCTTCTCGTTAAAAACCCNATATATATCTCAGAAACAAACACAAAAACAAACGAATGAAAGAATGAAAAGAAAAGAAAGAAAAGAAAAGGTAGCACAGATGACAAACCCAGTTCACCAGATCTTGGGTTGTGGTTTTTTTTTTCAATTGGTTTTTTTTCTTCCCTTTTTTTGAATGTTTTGCTTTTTTTCTCCTTCCTGATTTTTTGGTTGTTTTTTCNTTCTTTCTTTCTTTCTTTTTTTGTCTCCTCTGTTTTGTGTACCCAGGCAGCCCATTGAGTAACTTCTTTGACGTAATTAAACAACTTTTTTCAGACGAGAAGAACGGGCAGGTGAGCCATCCCCCCGGCACGCCAACCAAGCATAGCGCAAACAGCAAGCGGAGCGATTCCGGTTCTAATGACTATGGGTCTAGAGGAGACAATAAGTACCCTGCTGGCAAAGACAAGGCAAAGATGGTCTCATCAGTCGGCCTACAAGACCAACCTTAAATAAACACATAAAAAATTAAATAACTTAGAGGAAAAAAAAAAAAACAAAAACAAAAACAAAAAGAAAACAAAACAAAACAAACAAAAAAAAAACAAAAAGAAAAAAAGCAAGAAAGAATGAAAGAATATTCCTTAGCAAGCTAGCCTCTAAACTAGAAGGATGTATATACCTTGCCACAACAGTACAAAACTGTCTATAGACAAATTTTGTATGAAGGAATGACTGTGTATATATACATATATATATTTATATATGATATATAATATATATCTCAGAAACAAACACAAAAACAAACGAATGAAAGAATGAAAAGAAAAGAAAGAAAAGAAAAGGTAGCACAGATGACAAACCCAGTTCACCAGATCTTGGGTTGTGGTTTTTTTTTCGATTGGTTTTTTTTCTTCCCTTTTTTTGAATGTTTTGCTTTTTTTCTCCTTCCTGATTTTTTGGTTGTTTTTTCTTTTTGGGTTCTTTTTTCTTTTTTTTTTTTTT
>VWZN01021521.1:652160-727558 GCA_013396955.1 Regulus satrapa | reverse complement strand
TTTTTGGTTTTTTGGTTTCTTTTGTTTTGTTTCTTGTTCTGTTCATGCTCTCTCTGTGTTTCTGACGACACCACTTGTTTCCGCTCTGCTACCAGGAATTATCCCGAAAAGTTAACATGTCAGCCACGGCTTCACCTTCTGTGCTCTGCGGACACTTGTTGACGGAAGGCAACCGATGTAGACTGTCCAAGGACCAGTCCTGTTTGAGGTTCCCAGCCTCCCCTCTCCCTTCAGGAAGTGGGCTTCTCCCCCACTTCTCCCCAAACACCTCCCCAGTGCACGCCTGTTTTTTTTTCTCCCCTCTCTTTTTCTTTTTTGGTGCTCCACAAGAGAGATCTGCTCAGTTATGGGATTGCAGAGTCTGGGCTCAAAGGAGGTTGCAAATTGTTGGAGTGAATTATTTACCCTTGGCAACTTCTGTCCGCGCAGGTGAACGCAGCCCGGAGAGGGAGGGTGTGGGGAAGGAGACGGGTGTAGCGGGAGCGCAGTGTTCCATGAATCCAGAGCGCGTTCTCATCAGAAACCAGCCAGGAGCAACTCAAAACTAAGCGTTGAACCAAGACAATATTGGGGAGCTTCATCACGGGATTTTCTTATCTTCTTTTTTTTTTTTTTTCCTCCCCCCCACCTTTTCCTTTTCTTTTGCCCCCTTTTTTTATATATACATGTATATATGTGTGTATATTTATGTGTAAATATACATACATACATATATATATATATACACAAACTGATTGGTTTTTTTGTACTGTATCATTTTGCTTTTTAACCTGCTGGAAGGGGAAAGGAGTAAACATAGGAGGGAGAGGGGGTTCAATGAATAAACACATACAAACAAAACATTAAAACTTAGGGAAAAGGCAACTTCTGGTAGCAAAGAAGAGGGACAAGACTCTGCCAAGGACTGTCTCTCCCATCGCCAGGCACAGTTGCTGCTGCTGCTACTGCTGCTCCTCCTTCAACACCTTCCTCCCCACCTGTCAACTCCCTGCCACTGTGCCACCGCGCTGGGACCTTCTTCAACCAGCTGGATCCTCCACCACACCCTGCATTTAGAGGCAATTGTTGTGTTGCTAGTGCTGCATTGATATCAGTATTATTATTTCTTTAAGTTACCAGTTTCATTTGTTGGCTTGGGTAATTTTTTTCTTAAAAAAAAAGGAAAAAAGAAAAAAAAAAGAAAAAAAAAAAAAGAAGATGAAGAGGAGGAAGAAAAGAGACTTATATTGGGTTTTAATTCCTCTGTGTGTATGTGTGTGTGTGTGCAAAATCACTGGCACTTAGTTCATCAGAGCAAGACAAGGTGGAGTCAGGGCAATGGGAGACTTAATCACGAAGCTACTGTAAACTTTAAAATTTACTGCAAGATATTTTTATAAAGTTTTTGTTTTGTTTTGTTTTTTTTGTTTTGATTTTTTTTTTTTTTTGAAGGGGAGGAGGGTGGGATTGGGTGGATGGGGACCTTTTTTTTGTGTTTCAGTTATTAGGTCTTGGTTATTTATATATACATATATATATATTTAAAAAATAAGCTGTTAGATATATCTTCTGTTTAATAACTGTGTAGAGGCAACATTGATTCTTATTTATTTTGCAGAGGAGGGGGAAAAAAGACACTGAAACCTTGTAAGTGTTCATTTTGTGACTTTGAGAAAGAAGAATTGCCACCTTTTTTCCTCCTCCTCAAGAGTTATGTGACCAAGTGTAACTTATTCTGGCCCAAGCTCAAAGGTTAAACAAACAAAAAAACATGGTTCTACGCGTGGAAGACAAAACACAGTGAGAAGTATTTCTTGACTGAGATTTTAAGAATGTAGGCTTAGCATTAGTGTTCAGCTCTTTTATGACCTTCGATTGCTGCTCGTTGGGTTCCTATGGGTGTATGTTGTAACGCAAGATTATTTTTTTTTAATGATAATGTTGGATGAGTTCTTTTTTGTTGTTGTTGTCGTTGTTGGTTTTTTTAATCATTTTTCCCCTTCTCGGACCAGTTTTACTTGTACATAGGTTTGAAGATTAAAAAGAATTTTTAAAGACACAACTGGGGCAAAGACCTTTGACTTCTGCCCTGTTTCCCCATTCCCCCAAATGGGAGGGATTTATTTTAATTTTTCTGCTTTATTTATTTATTTATTTATTTATTTTCCCTATTCTTAAACTTTTCTCTCTCGTATTGCTGTGTGCATGTCAGACACCAGGGGGTGATGGCTGGGGAGGGGGGGAGGCAAGGGTGCAGGAGAGGGGGGCAGTTTTAATTGCATGACATTGCTGTAAATTAGTCTCTTTTGCTTTCGTTGTCTTTCCTGCCTCTGCCCTCTCTCTACTTCTCCTCCGAGCTCCCCTCCCATCACCCCCGTCCTTCTTTTCCCTCTTTTCTCTTCCCTTGTGTATAGATTTTGATGCTTCTGTTACATTGTACCTCTACAAAAGGCTGGGATTTCAATACAAGATAATAATAATAATTTAAAAATACCTATATCAGCAAAACCCATGTGGTACAAGCAGGAAGGGGATTACTTACACAAGATATAAGAATAAATGAAAGCAATACCTCTTGTTATCCTTCCTCTTTTGTACTTCGAAGACACACGCGCGCACACACACATATACAGACACAAACTGACATTATTTAATGGTTTGAAATGGACAAAAAAAATCTGATGTATCCCTTGTTAAATAACTGTGAGCAACTTTAGTTCAAAAACCAATAAATTCATTCAGTAAAGATACCAGCTGTCGAGTGTCCTGTTTATGTCCATGACAACAAACTCGTTGCCCGTGGCAGAGCCGGTAAGTACCGTGGCACGGCCTCCTGCTGAAGAGGAGCTGAAGATGGCAGCTGAAGGAAGGCCATGTCCTCCTGGCCGTGGAAATAACACCAGCATCCGAGGAGCAAGGACAGCTCAACCCTGTAGGCCTGGCTTTCCACAGTAACATGTTCCAAAAGCTTCCTCCAAATTTCAGAGCAGTCGCACCCCCCCCCCCCCCCCCACCCCGGTGGTCTGGTCTGGATGGAAACCGCTGTACCACAAAATGTGACTGCTTGTGATTGTTCTCCTCTCTAACCTGAGCTTCTCACATTGCTTCCAGATTTAGCTGTAGGAAGGATTGCTGCACCCTCCCTGCCTGAAACACTCAGTCTCATACATTTGAAAAAGCTGCTCAGGTACGTCCCTGGCATGTGTGGGTCTGGGGTTTGTTGCCGGTTGGTTGGACAGTCCGTGTGGCTGCTGGCTTGTCACGCCTCACTCTCCATTCCTTTCCTCTGAGTCTGCCTGTGCTCCCAGCAGTTCCCCTCCCGGGCTCTGACCTAGATGACCAGATGACATGATGGCTGGTGCTTCCCCCGCGGCTGGGGAGAGCATGGCAGGGCCCACAGCAGGGCTGCAGCACTGGCCCTGAGCACACCCTGGCCCGGTGCTCACCACAGCCCAGACAGCTCCAGACATGTCCCCTCTCCTGTCCCCTCTCCTGCCCCCTCTCCTGTGCCCTCTCCAGAGCTGCCTGGCCAGGCCAGGCAGGGTTTCCCTCCAGTGGAGGCCGTGAGGGAGGGAAGGCTGGAGGAAACCTTCTGGAAGATTCTTTGGTGCCACCTCGACCTCAGGGATGCTCTGGTGAGGTGAGGGTGGCTGGGGATCCTCTGCCCTGCCAGGCAGCAGCCATGCAAAATGCACTCTCAATCTAGGAAAATGCCAGAGTCTTCGGGGGTCTTTGGGGAATTCACTGGTCTGCTAAAACTGGAGGGGAGTGGAAGAGCTGACAAAGATGAAAAGATGAGGGGAATCACAAGTGCTGCAGGATTTGGTCTCCCTAACACTGGAAACCCAGAACTGGGAAGTAGCTGTATATCATTCGCATCTCTGTAAGTGGAAAGGATGTGCTGGGCTGTGGTGAAAGGGGAAATTGGATTTAAGGACATTGTGGCAGCAGGTTTATGCTGCTTCTTTTCCCGTTTTGCTCTCTCTACTCTTTTCAGCAGTGTTCATGAACTTCTGTGATCTGTTCATGTCTGCGGTACTATGCACAATTAGCATCCTCAGTACTGCTAATTATAGTCTTCAAAAGCTGTAAGAAGAAAATAACGATTTTGCAAAGTGGAGGACCTCATGCTTAGGGCCTGCCCACATTAATTCTGCCTTTTCATTTAGCCATATCATAACACAGTCTCTTGCTACATGGTGTCATATTTACCATCTGTAGTGCATAGGAGAGGATGTGCTTCTGACCAAGTTAAGTTTATATTTAAACTGTTGTCCAAAAAACACCCTTCTTATTTTACAGCTTAAATCTGAAAGCAAGTAGTAAATGTAGCTGGGGATTTTGGTCTGCCTCTGTGACTGAGGCCGTTGCGTTGTCTCTGCTGCCAGGTGCTGCTGTCCTCATCCAAACCCCATCCCAGGGGATGGCTGATGAGATGCTGTGGGCTGTGCCACCTGTGCTTCATTAGCTGAGGTCCTGAGCTCTTTGGTTCATTTGGAGAGCTTAGCCCTTTGGACTCGGTAGCTAAAAAACTTCCTGTGTTTAAAGTTCATCTGTCTGACCTTCTCTGGCTGAAGTCCTACAGCGCAGGACCTTCCAGGAGTAGATTGAAGACAAGGCAAGTGTGTAGTACTCCAGATGGCATTTTCTGTTTGCCTGTTTTGCAAGTGGATGTTAGTTTAAACACACATGTACGTGAAAAATGTGTTTGTGCTTAAGGTGAACAGTTTGTGATTGAGCCAGTACCTAACGCGTGCTATATAAAGCAATATGGTGTATGTTATTATTTTATATATATCAAAAGATGGTGTATATGCATCAAACGAGCCCATAGTCAGGAGGGTAAATCTCATTGCCGCGTGTCAGTCCGGGGGGGCTGGTAATGTTGGAAAGCACTAATGCAAATTGTCGAAGCTTTGCAAACAATGCGTGACAATTTCCTCAGTAGCCAGGCTGGCTTTAATGAAAGTGATCGGATGCAAATGGCTGAGCTTTAATGGCTCTCACTGGGCATAGGCGAAAACGGCGTTTGTACAGACAGTGAAACTGTGTGAGGCCTCCAGGCAGTGCTAATTCTGTTAGCAGGCATGCCTTCTTTCCTGGTCATTCAGACGGTGCATTTGACCCATCAGGCTCGGACATTTTCTTAAATACCGCAGCAGAATACCCTCAGGGATTGTGTTCTGTAGGGAAGTCTGCACAACTGGTTCCCCCACCTTTGCTTCATTGCAGCTGTGTTCAACCAATTATATGTGAATCCCTCTTAGAAGGGCAGAGTGTTTTGGTCAGGAAGAGATTTAGCTCTGAGTTTCTTATAGAAAACAACGGGGAGGGAAGAGAGACACTTGTCTGAAAACTGGAAAGTATCTTAGTTCTTTGTTGCACCCTTTAATCTTCTTATTTTATTTAAAACCACTTGAACAGCTGCAGCTCCTGCTTAATTTGGAGAACAAAACCGTAGTAGTTCAACTGTCTGGGGATACTTGAGGCCACAAGTGGAAGGGAAACCCACATTGAGGGCAAGTCCTTTCTTCTTCTAACAGCACAATTTATTGTGGGGGTTATTTTTAGTGCTGTAATCTCACTGAGTGCTGCTGAGAGAAACTGTGCCAGGCAGGCTTTGAAGGGCTTGAGAAATGGGATTTCCTGTTCCACCGGCTCAGCGCTGACTCTTGCCATTGTCAGGAGCTATTATCGCCTCCTCGCAGCCAAAGGAGATAACACAGCTTCAAGGTCAGGGAAGACACAGGCCTTCACCAGCGGCATTAGCCGAAGGAAGAGTTTGCTTGCAGCCAGGGTGGGTGCTTCTGCTGTAGCCAGGGACCTCTGCCTGGCCAGAGAGGTCTGCCCCTGGATCACAAAGCCACACAGAGGCTGGAAGGGATGTGCTTAGAACAGGCTGCTCATGGCTGGGCCCCTCTGGGTTCTCGGTGCCTCCAAGGTGGGCACTGCACAACATCTCTGGGCAGTATGTTCCAGGAACAGCTGCCTGGGAGAGGAGAGAAATTTATTTCTCTGCTCCACAGCTTCTTGTTGACCTGCTCTTTGCTGCACCTTCTGTGCTTCTGCAAATTGTTCTCTCTTTAGGTGGGCATCCCTGGGTCTGGATGGCAGAACTGGCCCAGCCCTGGGAATGGGACACATTTCTCTCCGTGCTGTCCAGAAGAGAAGGAAAACGGGTTAGTCTAGGGTAGTAGCAAGTCTTGGTATAGGAAGCACTCCTAAATTATAGAAGAACTGTCAGAAAAAGCAGCTGTGTTTACTGTAAGGCTCTTGAAAAATATTCACACTGAGGCAGTGGCTTCAAACTGCAGTGTCTGTTCTGGATAGTTCCTCTGTGGGACATCCTTGTTCTCAAAGGAAAATCAGATTTCAGAATGGATGAAACTAAGCTGAAACAAGGCAGTCTTGACTCACACTGGAGTTACCTGGAATTAGATTCCAGGGGTATGCTGTTTGTGACAATTGCCTTGGTCAAGTCTTGTAATTTATGAGATGCACAGTTGGGGTAGTGATTTATGTCCTGTCTGAAGCAAGTGACTTCCATAGTCCTGATCTGGTTTATTGCATTGAGCTGCTCAAAATTAGGTGCAAGGATGTATCAGGGGAATATACTGGAGCTGGATTCATTGGGGATGCTTTGAGGATAAGTGAAAAGCCATTTGTAGGACTAGGCAACAGCTGGAATCCTGGCTGAGCCCTCCCTTCACTTTATGGGAATGCTTGCGACCTCCAGTTCACACAGGGCTTCTGGTCTAAACTCCTGTGCATAAGCGTAGTGTAGGAAGTTGTTTCTCTCTGCCCAGTAGGTTTCAAGTTGCACAAGAAGAACAGAAATGGGTATGGAGTAGGTAGAGTTTTGTATTTACAGAAGAGCTTTTTAAAAAGGCCTTGGGACTAAACTCTCGTCCTAGCTATGTGCAGTTTTAATTAAGTTTGATGCACTAGCTCTAGTTTTTATCCTGTTGCTAGCCTGTGGGGCTTGGTTTTGGTGAGTGACCCAAACAAGAGCCAGCTGCAGCCATTTACTTTAAAAAAAAAAAAAATGTTCTAAAAGCTCTTCTGCCAGATATGTTTGGAAGTGTGGGGACTGTTTGAAAGCAGATACAACCCTGATGTTCAGTTTCAGTGGAGTTTGCACCACAAATTTGCTTTCGCAAAAGCCTTGAAAAAGGAGAGCCTGACAGAAAGTTAGCCAGAATGAGAACTGCTGCAGCCATTTACCATCTGGGAGAGGGGAGCAAAGAGCTTTTGTCACCTTAACGTGTATTGCCCTCTAATGGGAAGGGCTCGCTACTTGTTGAGCCGTGTCTGTAGCTGAGCTCGGTCTCTGGCTCCTTGTCCCCAGGCTGCGTTCCTGCGCAGTTCCTGTTTGCATTTTCCTGCTCCATCTCTGGGGGAGAGGGACAGAGTCAGCCAGAACACACGGAGCAGCCCTGGCTGCTGCAGCAGGACAGCTGTGCCACAGCCCCCGAGGTGCGAGTGGCAGTGGGTAGGAAGGACCAAGTGCTGTGGCGTCACTTGGAAGTACAAACCGTTCGTTTTGCGTGGCTTTTGCACGAACATAAACTTCCCAGTCTGCCTGTTGCTTCCACAGCTCCCGCTGCTCGGCTTTCCACAGGGGAGAGGTGGGGAAACATTTTGTAGTGTGCAGAAATCCTGTCGAGAGACAGAACATGGTGTCACCCGCTACATGCTGTGTGAGGTGACGAGGCAGTTGTGCTACAGAGCTTTTGTGCTGGGCCTTGTACAATGCCCTGCTGATAACCTGGCATGGAGAGCAATGTCTAGAACACAGGCCCTTCCTCTCGGAGAGGACAGGCCAGCAGAGACATTGTCTTTTCTCTTTGCTTCCCAAGGCTTTTACAAGCTGTATCATGTGCCAGCTGTCAGTGGTGCTGTGCAGAGGCAGGAGAGGAGGAGAGAGAGGGGTGGATGTGCCTCTCTCCAGCCTGTGTTGCTTCCATGTAGCTTTCCAGAGACACGACAGCATTCGCTTGGTGTGACAGGGTCACGGCTAAACCTCGGAGTCTGCAGGAGGGGAAGGACCAGACACAGCCCTGTCCTGCTCAAAGGGAAATGTCAAGTAGAGCCCACTGCCACAGGAGCCTGGACGGATAAATACATTATTGAGGAGAGTTTCAATAGCACGCGAAAACCAAGAGTCTGTTCTGGGACCTGCAGCAAGGGGCGAGCGTTCCCCAGTGTAGGTGTGACGGACAAGGAGAAGGAAAAGAGGTGTCTGTTGTCCATTTCTCAGGACTCAGGAACTGAGAGGAAGAGCAATTCTCTCAAAGGAACTCAGTGGCTTGGGCTGAGATTTGAATCGAGATCTTAACCTGGCAACAGCACATGCCAGTGACCAGGTCTGCAAACCTCATCAGGGGCCTGTGCCTAAGGACAGGATCTTTCATCTCTCAGCACATCACTTTAGCTCCTTTCAGGTATAAAGGCTTTCCAGCTTTGTTAATGAGAGTTGTTTTGGCATTCCTTGTCTTTCTTGTGGGACAGCACCAAGATCCAGTGTGCCAGCTGAGAGACTGCAAAGGAGCTCTGGATTGTGTCCGGTCCCAGCTTTGCAAGCAGTGAAACACGTGCCCACCTTTTGGAAGCTGGAGTCAGACAATTTCTGATTTGTGGGGGATTCTGAGCTCTCTGTCCCTTTGTCTATGGGGACTTTTATGAGTGTCTCCTCTTATGAGGGTTCTTTGACATTAAGTAACATCGGAGCACAGGCTGCAATTTTTTCCTTACTTGAGAAAGTTAGGGGTTAATTTACAGGCTCTTTCTCCCCTTCCAATAGTTGCTTGTTTCTGTAAACATGTGAAAACTTTCTAATTGAATCAAAAGTCCTACCTGTCTTCCAGGCTGGTTGAAATCGGGTAGCAGTTCAAATATTTGGGGTAGACAAGAAAAAGGGACAGGTAGATGGAGCCTTGCTTTAGCTTAATTCATTTTTTGACCCCTGGCTTTAAAAAGAGCCTGTGATTTCAATTCTTGGGCCAGAAGACTTTCACTGCAAAATAAAGCAGTGCTGTTTTGAGGCACCTGAGCTCTTCATCTGAGAAGTACCTGGATCAGAGATGAATGTAATTCCAGTAATAACAGATAATTAAACCGTTCTAATGGGAGCTTTAGTCTCTCTTATCCAGATGTAGTTTTGCTATTGGCCTTCATCAGGGAGATTATGATGGAGCACAGAGGGCTTCTAATCCAATCAAAAGTCCTCGATGGATTGGAGTATTTGTTGTGCTTTCACATTTCAGCAGTGGTTACACCACGAGATTAACTTCATTCACAGGGTTGTTATCTTGTTACTAAATTCAATGTACTGGTTTGATGCAGGCAGAAGAAAGGTGGGAGGGCAGGATATAAATGTGTCCTGAATCTCTGTGCTGCACAGAATTGCTTGGGACCAGGTTTTGGGATTCAGGCGACACCTTGCAGTCTTCTGGTGCCTCAGTGCTGACTTTGTGTGAGCTTGAACTGCTCTGCCTTAAGCCCTGAATTCCTGTAGTGGCTTTGTAATTGAAAATCTCCTGTGGAAGGAGCTGTACCTGTCCAGCTGGGAGCTGTGTGTCTGCTTTCTTTTGCCTCAGGTTGTGTAGAGATTCTTCCCAGATGTCTTGGCTCCGAATAGAAGTTGCTGAATGGCAGCAGGATGCTGGCAAATGCTGGCTGGCAGTGCCTGACTACTTTCCTGCCTTCCTAATGCCATCCTCTGGGAGTGAAATGAGGGATTCCACCCACAAACCTTTGTGGGTCAATAGGTGCAAATTCAAGGGGGGAAAAAACCTTTTTTGCTCTTCTGCAGGCCACGTCACTGGTATAACAGTGAATCACCAATGATGTTATTGAGGTCTTGCTGCAGATCTTGTTTTAATATTTGCTCGGAACTACCCGTCCTCACATGCTGGGTCTGTGATGCTCTGATCACATCACAGCATCTGCTCTGTAGATTTTGCTTAAGCCAGTTTAAATCAGTTTTAAACTATTCAGATTATTCAAATATGTGTATCATTATTTGTGCTCTCTCAAAAAATGTTCTTAAAGTAGCTGAAATTTTCACAGTTCTGCTGTAGTGGGCACAGCTGGTCTTCAGCCACAATTTGTCTTCTGCTTCTTGTATTTACTCCTGCTAAGGCAGGTTTTATAGACACAAGGAATCAAATTAGCATTCCTAAATTGCTGAGTGTCAGTAAAACTGGCTGAAAAAGACAGAATTCTTTCTGCTACAGGTTTTGCATAGATTTTAGGTAAATATATTGGGTTATCCAATGTCACTTTCCTGTTTTGGATTATCTTTTCAAATAGAGCCAAGCACGGAGTTGTCCTTATGAATCAAAGTAAATTGTTTAGTGGGATTAATTTCTTTATTAGGAGTTATTTCATTGTCTTGTAGATTTGACATGAGAGAGGTAGCTCTTCTACCTAACTTTTGATTCTTAGGAAGAGAAAGAATATTCCTTGAGATGATTTGGGGAATTAATCCTATGGAAATCAGGATTTTGGGTTTGATAAACTTTGTCAAGTGCAATTAAGAGGGGGGAAACAAGTAATTTAGGAAATTTCATCTTTCTTGGAATTAGGGCTGTCAAGTAAAGGCCTTTCCTAAAGGAATCCAGTGCACACACAAAGGATCAGAACAGGACTCTGACTGCTGTGTGTCCTTGCAGGCTTGGATGAGTCCGTGGTGCTGGAGAGCTGTGCAGTCTTTCTTCTCTTTCCCAGACAGGGGATTCACCTCCAACTCCTGCACTGGCATTAAAGCCCTTCAGGGGGAACCCTGGAGTACTCCACCGGTTCAGAGTGGGACTTAAATTAGTGGCTGGTGCCCAGGACCAGTTTTGTTTTCCCTGTTTAGGTTTCCTTTCCAAGTCCTTGAGGGCAGCACTTGCTTCAGGGCAGGTGTCTTCTAAGCCTTACTGATGTCAGGTTGGAGCAGTGGTTTCACAGAAGCTGAAATCCTCTGTGAGGTGGTATTTGCCCTTTCTGTATCTGAGCTGATGTTGCTCTCCACTGAGCACAAAGCCTGTCTAGCCCAGGCTCTTTTTACTCTTTCTTTTGAATTCTCCCAGAGACCATTAAAAGGAGGAGGAAATTATTTATGTGAGGGACCCTGCACTACTTTGTGAGAGAATGTGAGCTACCTGCACTGGTGGTGTGTGGGCAAGTGCCAGAGCATTTTAATGCCTCCTTTTTAGAAATAATGAAAATAATTAGCAGATGCCAACATAAAAACAAGAGGAGCTAGTGCTGGGTTTTTTTTTTTGTTGTTGTTGTTATTGACAGGGGTTTTTTGTTTTTTGTTTTGTTTTTTGTTTGTTTTTGGCTAGACAAAGCTCTCTGAGTGTTCTCTCATCTGAGTGCTTGGCCACAATAATTTCTGTTTTCTCCAAATCACATGCTAACCTAGCTTTGAAAAAGTCTTATTGTTCATGTCAGCTGTCACAACCAGAACAATTCTGTCCATGAAAAGAACAGAGACCCCATTAGGACACTGAGGGTTTTCTGCCAGCTGTTTGGTGTTTTTCTCATGTTGTATCATCAGCTCATTCGCAAAGAGTTCACTGTACTGCGTGCAGCTTTTCGTGTCAAGATACCAGATCTGTCTTGAATCCCTTCAGGTACTGGGGTTATATTGAGGCACTGGTACTGGCACAGCAGCAGCGATAACTCAGCCTGAACCCTGTGCTGTGGCTTCTGAGAGCCACCGGGTAACAGAACTACATTTAAACTGCCTCGTGTTGCCATTTGTGCTACAGGCATAAACATCGCTCTCATTTGTTTAGTAGGTTTGAATAGAACAAAACAACAACCTCCTCCTCTGTCTGCAGCTTAGATAATGCAAGAGGATCTCTGGATTTGGGTTCTTTCTGTTGACAGCTGAATTGGTGAGCTCAGGATTGGCTGGGACAAGTTCCATGATGGATGTGAGCAAAGGCTTGTTGGGTGAAGCGTGGCTTCGATGAGATCAGCAGGCTTCATAAAGCTGGCTTGTTCTTTTATGGGATGGCTTGTTTCTGAGGCACTCCTTCGGCCTCCTGCTGATGTGCAGGAGCTCGTTGTTACCTGGCAGCATCCATCTTTAGCCCCTGATCACTTCCAGGAGCATCCTGGCATGCGTGTTTGGCCAGAACTGGTGGTACCCAGGAAGGAGAGAGCCACCTCTCTCCTTCCTGAAATTGTCTTGGCAACAGTGTTCTTTCCTGGTTGAGCTCCTTAACTCCAGCGAGCTGAGGTTAGGAGGTTAAGAGGTTGTTACTCACATGTAAAGTGGGTGTGCTCTGTGGGATCTGAGACTTGTAACTTTCTGCAATTTCCAGGCAAGGAAAAAGGGCATAGCTCTGATTTTGCTGAAGAATATCCAGCTTCCACTGCAGGACCTTTCTTAGGGCTGGGGTGAAGTTGCCCCTCTGATCTCTACACAGCTTCCTTCCCTTGAGGTTAAAGCTGCTCGTGGCTGTTTGTGCAGAAGCTGTGGTGGCACTGTTCCTGTGTCCCTCCCCCGAAGAGCCAGAGGTAGCACTTGGGACAGACAGAAGCTGCTGACTTTGGTGCTTGCTTACCTGCTGCTGGGTTTTACTCCAGGTAGCATGGATAAATTATTTTCCTCCTGTTTTTATTTATAGGCACTGAGGCTTGGATTTCCTAAGGATGCTGCAGCCTCAAAGACTCAGGGATAAGGATTGAAATTGGGGAAAATTTCAGCTTGACACAGCATTTCACCCTATGAACTTATATATGCTATAAAATTATGCAACCTCAGCTCTTCAGCACATCCCTCGTGTTTGCAGAGCCCCAAATGTCAAGAACAGGATGCCCCAAAACACACAAAAGACTCTTGCTGGGTTAAAGTGAAAGGCTTCAACCCTGTGACAGCTTGTGCTTTGCTGCGGCTTTAGGCTGTAAATTGGTCAGGGGTTCTGCACTGGCAGGTGTAAAGCCGAGTTTGACAAGGCAAGGCCTACCAAAGGCAGACATGGGCAGGGTGAGGGGGTGTGTGCCTGGATGGTTCAACAAGGTGTATTTCTAGTAGTGTTCAGTTGGGTTTCTCTGCTACTGTATTTATTTAGCAACACTCGAACTATGGTGTGGTCTGTCATTATCTTTGGGGATAGGGGGCATTGAATGTAGGGTAATTAAGGTGGGTGTTGTTCTGCCAGCACTTTAAACCACTTATAAAACATATTTAAAGTATCAATAAGGGAGGTTCAGCAGTGTTAGAAGGCCTAAGCTGTTAGGCCCAGGTGAGTTCAGGCTCAGTGCTCGCAGGGTGTCCTGTTCGAGGCAGGAGAGGAAGTCACTGACGAGCTCTGAAGGTTTAGTAGCACTTCTGTATCTAAAGCTCCTAAAGTGTAATTCAGTAACCACTGGAATACCCTCCAACGCCTTCAGGCTGAGCTTCACAGCAACATTTACTCCTGACAAGAAGGGTTGGTGTTGGCACTATTTCAGTGTTTTCCTTATTCCCACTGCTAAACCCAACAAGATAGGCCACACTAAAATAGGATTCATTATTTGTGCTCTTGTTAACCGCTTGTAAAATATAAAGCGATTACCCGGCCGAGGAAGCGCCCGTGCTTTCAGGAATATCAAACGCCTGCAGAGTGGAGCCGGGACAGCTGCCATGAACAACAGCAGGCTCTTCCAGAGGTGCTGTGGGACCGTGCTGCTCTCCTGGCAGCGGAGCTGTTCGCTGCTCCGAGCCAACACGTGCGCTCCCGGACTCGCTGCGAGGCTCTGCCAGGGGAAGCTGAGGCCCGGTCACCCTTGCGTTCGACACAGACATCACCGTGCTGTGACTGGAGCCAGGTGTTCCAGGGTTGAACTGCCTCTTGTTCAAGCCAAACCTTTCTCAAAGGCTTCAAAAATGGTCTTTTAGAACACCACTGCAAGCGCATTCTCTACGGGAAGATCATGAATTACCAGAAGTCTCGTGGGTTCGAGTGGTTGTTTCCTGCTCTGTTTCTTACCTTGAACTTTACTGTGTTCTCAGGGCAAGCAGCAGAGGGGCCTTACCAATGGCACTGTTCCAACTGCTTCTGCCGACCTCTGCTTTCCCTCCAGACTTAAGTGCAGGGAATTGTCATGGAAAGGCTCACATCAGCATGGAGACTGAATGGGAATATTAGTCTGGATAGGGAGGCTGTAGCAGGGGGACATGGTGGGGAAGGAGTGCTCTGGAATTCTGTATTAACGGCAACACACCTGAGCAAGTCAGCGAGACTGCAGTGTCCAGAAACAATACAGGACAAGTTTTGAGGTCAGTTTCAATCCCTCCCCCCAGTCCTCACTCCTCCTCTTCCCTTCTCCTGTGCTCATGCCTTTTTCACACTTGCACACTTGTCATTATCGATTGCTGCTATCGCACTCTTCACAAGGTTTTTTTCTTGCTTGTTTTGTGTGGGTTTTTTTGTTTGTTTGTTTGGGGTTTTTTTGTTTTTAATTTCACCCCTTGGTTGTGCTTTGCCTTTACTTTTTTTTCCTTGCACCTGTTCTACCTTTCTCTTCTCTACTTCCTTTTACTACAGGTACAAACTTCATTCTGGAAAACATTCCCAGATTTATGCCAGGCCAGTTATTAATTATTCAAAGGCTTCATGTAATGACCAAAACCAGTAGCAAACAATTCTCACAGCTTTGACAGAAGAACAAGCACAAGCAAAACCTGGCATTTTCCCAGCTGGGAACAATGACTGCAAGAATTCAGTGGAAACCTGAAGCAAAGAAAGGAGTATCAGTGTCCAGATACAGTACTGATATAGTACTGTCTCCAGAGATGCTGTATTTGGTACTACAGTATTTACTTCATATATGCAAATACTGATGTGGTACAGTATTTGCTTCAGGTTATCCAGGACCCCACTGCATTTCCTTTATAAGGAAAGGAATAATTATAAATGCAAGATCACAGGGTGGAAAACAACCCATTATTTATAAAGCTGGCTGCCAGCAGCAGTCAGAGGTGGAAGGGAGGCTCTAGGGGCAGGGGCGTGGTGACTTCTGACGCTGCACACACGATAACAAAGCTTGTGGCTGATAGATTTGTTTTTATTATTATAGAACAGATGAACTAAAATAAGCCAACAATATAATTTTATGCCAAGAGCCATCTTTCTAGCACAGGCGGTGACTGACTCGGGATACCCTTCTCCCCCCCTCCCCGGGCCTCTGTTCAGGGGAAAGCAAACGGTGGCGACCCTTGCACATGGTTCTGGACCGCAGTGATCCTACTCCGGCTACCTGTGCAGGTGTGCCTGGGAAAAGAAGAGGCAGGGGAGCAGAGAAAAGAGTATATATGTTGTAGGAGCAATAAGCAGAAAGGTTTGTGGATCCTCTTGCACGTTCACACCTTGTGACCGAGTAGATGGGACAACTGGAGGCTCTTACCCACTTTCAACATGTAGCAAGCCCCTAGCTGCTACTCCAGTCAAGCCAGGAGTTTCTTCCCATTCCAAGCTAACAAAGGGCAAGATGTACTCCGTGGGGGAGCTTTTGGCAGGGTAAGGGGCAGTCTATGTAAAACCAAACCAAAAAACCACCCCCACCCCCCCAAAAAACCCCCCAAACAAACCTGCGTTTTAAGCCACTTTAAAGTAAAAGTTACTCCTTATAATGTAATAGATACTTTTTAAATGGCAGGACCACCATCCTAGAAAGACCAAAGGGCTTGCACTCAAGACCAAAGAAAGAAAAACAGAAAACCAACCAACCAAACAAAAGTGGGGGGGAGGGGGGAGGAAAACAAACCAAAAATACCAAGAGTGGCCCCACTCTCAAGCTTGGCTCTTCTCTAAAAACAGCACTCGTCATCCATCTCAACAGGTAAAAGGAGGAGTGGACAGAAAATAAAATAAAATTGGTGCAACTTCTCGCCGGCTGGCGCATGAACCCAAAGCTCCGTACAGCCCCGTACGGCTGCGCGTCCTGCGTGGCAGCATCTCTGCGGTCAGCTTTCATCGCTGCGCATGCCCGTATGTATATCTGAACGTATACATACACATGCACACCGTGGATTACACTGTTCGTAATGTTAGTGTGGGTCCGGGAGGAGGGCTCATCTCTCCTTCACGTGGTTCTGTGCTCCCGCGCTGTTGCTGCTCCCGTTGCCGCTCCCGTTACTGCTGCTCCCGCTGCTCCCGCTGCTGCTGCAGAGGACCTCCGTGAGGTCATCCATGACGGTGGTCTCTTTAGGGTCCACGAGGTTGAACTCCCTGATGAATAGGATAAAGTGTGTGTAGAGTGTGTTTAAATGTCCGTGCAGCTCCAGTGCCAAAGTCTCCTTAAAGTGTGAGGAGTAGATATGGGCCAGCACATGGAACAGGTACTTGCAGATCTTCTTCACTAGGGACTCAAAGGAGTTTGGGAATTCCTTGCCTGAAAGGAAATGGAGAAACACCATGATAGCACCTGCCCCTGTCAGCCCCACAGCAGCATCTGGGTAAGAGCAAGCAGTCCCAACTTAGATAGCAAACAACCTGGGGGCCCTGTGTCATATCACCCTCTTTGGACAGGAATTTGGGGGACAAGGCTAAGGAGGTATTAAACATTTTCATTTGAAGTTAAATTTTAAACCTTAAGGGTTCAAAAAATCATGCAGCAAGTATAGCTGTGCTCTAAAGCCGCTACCTTTTTCCTTACTGGCTGTAAAAAAAAAAGAAAAAAAGGTTATTTTGTGTCCTCATCTAGTCTGTCCAGGAATGGGTTCTTCTCCAGAACACCAATTCAGAGATCCTAAAATATCCAAGGTACACGGGCCTTGGTGGCGTGTGGCAGTTTGTATATATAACTTTATATGACGTGTTCCCTCATTTCACTGTGGAGATTTTATCGAAGGGGAAAGACACTGCCTCCTTCCAGATCAAGCTGCTTGTAAGCCAAGGCTGCGAGCCCAATGTTTTCTCTACTGTAATGTCCTATATTGTAACGTCCTAGTTTCCCAATTACCTGCTGAAGGGGCTCATGAAGCCTGATGCTTTTAGTCCTGATTATGCCCACCTACAATAGCTTCAAGTTTCTATTTTCTTCCCCTTAACCAAAGGCATTGCATGTAGCAGTCTTGTTAGGATACAAATTTGAGTTAAAATTACTTTGCTATTGCTTTTCAGCTCTTTCTTGAAAAATCACATTCTTATTTAATCTTTGTTTGGGAAAGGAGACTGCAAACACTGAGAGACAATGCAGAGCCTTGGGCAAAGAAAGCAAGCCACATTGCTGCAATCCAATTTATTACCCACATTTCTTAATGCATTGAGGCTGTAATGGAAATAGTAAAGCCACACAAAGGTTGAAGTTTGCTATCAGCAGACCGTATTGAACACACAAATGCTGACCGTTTTCAGAATTTTATCCTCTATAAACCCAGGCTAGATCATCTCAAACTGCCTGAAGAAAAAGGGGTACTGATGGTGAGATACAGGCCAAGGCGTCAGGTTTGTGAGACTCTCACCCCAATTACCACCAAGAGGATAAGTCTTTTTTTACTGCAAGAATCCACCAAACTTGCAATCTTCCTTAAAAAAAAACCACAAACCCAAACAACCAAAACTACAAAAGAAACACGCAAAGACAGAAAACTATATATATATAAAGAAACCAAACTAAAACCCCTCAAACAAAAGCACGTTCGTGCACGTGAATGCCAAGCTCCCTTGGCCCCAGAGCTCCCCGGGAAGCGGCCATACCGTATTTTGTTGGAAAGACATCCTCATCCGTCACTAGTTTCTGCACCGAACTCATGACGAAGTCAACGTACTGAGGAGCAGTGCACTTGATCTTCTTTCCCCGCTCGTCATACCAGTAGTACTGTCTGTGGAGAGAAGGGACAGGGGCACCACGTCACACTCTGCCTCCTCAGCGACTCCTCCAAGAGGCTGTGTCCAAGGGACATAAAACAACAGCTGCTACAGAAGACGTTCACTTCTTTCTGCATCGAAGAACCTGAGCGTGTGTTGGCCGATTTTATCTCCGTGGCAGTGCCAAGCACACAAAGCCTTGCTGACAAGGCTCCAAGGGCAGGAGTTCTGCTGAGGGAGGGATCATCGCCTACCCGTGACGGGTGTTCACGCAGCCTGCAGAACTGTACAGGAAACCACTGCAGAACTATATTTAAAGGGTAACAACACTGCACGGTGCTGATGTGATGAACTCCTGACGCCTCACATCAGAGAGCAGAGTTAGTTCTGTGGTGCAATACTGTGAAACAGTCAGACGGTGGCTCCAGAACACTGCCTTGTCCAGCCTGGGGCTCGCCAGCACTGGCAGTGATTTCAGGTGATCCAAATCCCGTTTTGAAATGAAACCCAGGGCAAGTTTCCAGACCCCTTCTGCACATCCATACCAGTGTGTTTCAACGCTGCTCCTTATGTTACAGTTTCCTGAATTTACATGTGATCCTTGCCACCAGTGAATATTCCTGCTGGATCTTAACAGGAGATACTAGCCCTTCAAAAGCTACCATAATTCAATCCGTTAGCCATAATCATTTTGATTAACTGCAGCCATCCCTCAGCTGACAGACAGTCTGAAGGCTACAAAACAACTAAATGTTTGTTCCTTTTTAAAACAAGTCATGCTTAATTAAAGCATCTCTAACTGCTACCAAGAGCAGCTACCCACTCTTTTACAGATAAAGAACTCGGGAAAACATTTTTAAACACTTTAAACATTCTTTTTTCCTATGTCACATTAGACAAGCCTTGAGTTCCAGTTTATGAACTTCCCTCAAAAAGTCTAAGCTCAAGGCACACTCCTATATCATTACAGGGCTGATAAGAAATCCATTTTATTGGTCTTCCCCAGTGACACTGCTCATGCCCAAGCCATATGAAAACAAGAAGAAACTGCAGAAATAAGTAGAGTAGTTCAAGTTAGGAGAAGAATGGCAACTACGAAGTAGTTCTCAAACACTAAGGCTTTAGAACTTTTCTTTCAGCTCCTTTTCACTATGTAGCACTTGGTCACCCTGTCCTTTATTAGAGACAAGGATTGGCTGCAAAATTGCATAAAAAGGTGAGTGGGTGAAAACAGCAGGAGTCAAAAATTCTTTTTAGAGCTATGTCAGGCATCAAACCCAGCACTTGGGCCCTTAGGCACAGACTGTTCTCTTCACTACTGCTCACTTCCTTTATACAATCCACCTCTAAGAAATTACACAATGTAGTGCACCAACACATTTGTCCACTCCTGCAGTGAAGAGACAGTCCCAGACAACTCAGCCTTATTTTGGGTCTTAAGACAATGCTTGTCACCAAGAACAGAGGCAGGCTGCATTGTTCTACCCCAGCAGTTCTCTTGAGCTGCAGGAATCCTGAAGTGCAAGACAGACGGCACAGTTTATAGAGTTGCCCTTAGGTGCAAAACTGAGTGCTGATAATTGAATTTTAGTCAAAAGAAACAATCTGGCAACTGTGCAAGTTCACCTATACTGTCATGTAAGTGAATAAATCTACTCCAGCATCCCACTGCCTATCCTTTCTGCCTTTCCTTGAAAATTAGGAGATTAACCATACAAAATTGGAACGGAACTATTGAATCTTTAACAGCAAGGGTTATCGATAACTACAGGGACTGTCCCGTTGATTTAGAGTCATGCGTTTCCCTCCTGTTTCAGGTGTTGCTGAACAGATTTCACAGCTCTCAGGGGAAGAGTGGAGCCCCTGGCGTGCCGTGAACATCTCGCAGCCGGTACACGCGTGGCTTCCACCCGTGCTGGAGTTATCTGCACGAACAGGGCAGGAGCTGTCTGGGCTAGGGCAGGGCTCACTCGGGCACAGACGCCTCACTGCATTCCACCACTGGCACTGGGACAGCACAGTCCCATATTAGGGAACGGATGGGAAGCAGAAAGGACAAGAGGATGAGACTTGAGGGCACTTTTCAAGAAGCTGTGGATTTAAATCTCCCCAGTATGGAGAGTATGAGGAATCTGCAGCTCTGTTCTAAATCCCAGGGAGAAATGACGGTGGGTTTACCAGAGAAGAGCCCAAGATGCAAATAATGAAGCGTAACATGTGAAATCACAATACTGCATCTTAATATATGTTTGTACTTTATCCCTTTTCCTCTAAAACATTCTGGGCTGGTGTTGATGGCACAGAAGCCAAGGCAGAACAGAAGTTACACCAATATACAGGAAAAGGTTCTAGAAGGGGGGAAAAGCATTTACTTTAGAAATTATTTTGCCTGGAAAGGAAGGAGAGACAGTCCTGGTAGAAATGCTAAAAAAACAGGCAATGTGAAGAAAGAAGGCTAGAAAGCCAGAGGCAGGAGTATAGTGCTTGTGAGCAGCTGGGAGAGCTTTGATGGTTTCACAGGGGCTCAGCAATGCTCGGATGGCAGAGAAGAGAAAGGAGGCATCGTTTAAAACCATATAGCTGGGGGGACATAAATGTAGAAAAATGTAAAACTTACACGAGTTTGAATTAAGCACTCTAGGGGGAAATCCCCTCCCTATGCAGAGACACTAAGGGCAAGGTAAACATGAGAAGGGAGACTAAGATTAGAAAAAAATGAGTGAAAAGCATCATCAATTGAGGGATTTCATGGACCAAAACATTTTGAAAGGTGGGCTCCCCGAAAGTTTGCATCCATCCTTCACTTCTGCCTCAGGAGTTTTGTAGATTCATCCTTTTATGAGGACACTTACACAGGCTCTTATTTAGTAGACTCACTGTAGCACTTTGAGGAGCTTTACCCAGATGTCAGCTAGAAAGCCAGTTTATAGCTCAGGGTGCTTTAAAGATGGTTTGCATAATAGTGAGCCATAAAGCATACTAAATTTTAACAGTAAATACTGTGTTAAAATATAGCGCCTGCTTTACAGCAAGTGATAAACATATTAATTAAGCAAAATTAAGTAATTCCCGAAGTTATATTCATTCACCCTCATTAAAGTCTGAGGATAACCAGCCATTATGGTATTCCTCTTGGCATTATCCCACCTTGCCAGCAAATGCTTCCATCTGTTCTACAGCGAGTCTAAGTTTTGGTCAGATGTCTCCTAGTGACCGTAAGCAGAAATTCTCCTCCTTGCTGTGTGCAGATGGCTGTGCTATCTCACATATCTGACAGAGGGCTGAAAGCTGCATCTGTCTGCAGTTTGTCAGTTGGCTGCAGCTTCTCTCAGATGTTAAAATCTTACCTCAAATATTTTAACTACAATCAGTGCTTACTGTGCCAGCAAATACTTTAACTTTAGGACTGGGTGCTTGCAGTGCAATTTGGGTGTCAAGTAACTTGACAAGCAATCAGTTCTCAATAGTTACTTGAACATCTCAACCTTAGGCATGACCAGAATGGTGTGATCCAAAATGTATCATAAAGAACTCAGCAGGATAAATATAAAAGTGGAACAGAATGCAGACTTTCATATGGAACTACCCAAGAAATCCGCATGGGAAAAAACGGCAAACTGCGCCTTAATTCCAAGTTACTGTAATTCTATGGCAATCTTATATAGCCAGATGCTATTTTATTCCAAAGGAGAGCAACAAACAGATCATGGCCACAGAAGGCTGAGCCTGGAGTGTCCATCAGGTTAGTCAGTGTCCAGTGTCTTTTATACACTCCAGACAGGTCCAGGGCCCAATGGGCCACAGCAACTGGTGCTTCTCCAACACAACAAGCACATCCCCAGCTCACCAGGGCTAGGAAAGGCAGAACAAAAAGATCAGGATTTGGAGAACACAGTTACAAAGCTGAACTGTGCTGAGGTGTGTAGGCAGCTGATCTCACCTCGGTGGCTTTTCCTTAGACTCACACCCTTGCTAGAAGCAAGCAGCCTCCAAGTTTGCAAACGTGAATCAGCCACCTGCCCCAAGTACAGGAAGGTACTGAAGCTGTTATGATTCAGCTACACACAAACCGTTTCAAGGGCTTCACCCAAGTGTAGACATGCTTCCTGTTATTCCCAAATAGTGCAATTTTTCAGTTTTCCAAAACAAAGGATAGGAACATTCTGCCATCAGTCCCTACCACTAAAAATACAGGCTACAGCTGCAGTCGCCTACAGGCACTTCCTCCCTTTATTCTGCAGGACAAGGTGCTTGCTCTTGTTTAAGGTTCACTAGAGCAGAATGGAGCAACACTTATGCAGGCTCCCCATCACCACCTCCTTTGAGCCACTATTTCCCACCAGCCAAATGGATAAACAGTTAAACTCTATGGTTGGAACAGCCGGCGCTGCATCAGGAATTTAAGCATGAGCAAACTTGGGAACAAGAATCAACAAAATGCTCACCATTTTTTATTTAGAGACATGCTGTCTCCCTTTGATAAAATCTGGGTCCAGCAGAGATTTATTACTTTCTCTTCCAGCTTGGTTTCAAACTCTCTAACACGACCTTGAACTGAAAGTTATCGTTCCAACTTTTACATGCAAAAATACCATCCATACACTTTGCATACTTCTGAGTGCTCTCCAAGAAAGCCCCTGATATTAATTTCAAGTGTACAAGATAGCCCAGTGCATTAAGCAAGGCTTTCCTTCTAAGAATTAGGTAATGACTGTCAGAGATAGAATATAGAGCTATGGTTCTGTTGCATATTCCCCGGGATGTTGTTTGATGTACTATGACATTAACTGCCCAGTCGTCTCTTTTAAAAGCCATCTCAAGTAAATTAATCCCAGGAAATGCAAGAGGAGGGAAGAAAAGGACTATCAACACACGTTGGAGGGAAGAAACCCAAAACACAACAGGCTTATTCATACTTGACTGCATCTCATATTCCATCACGCTGGACTGTGCTCATCGGGAGCAGAAGTTTATTGCAGATTTTTCTTATATTCACACTGTACAGTAACAACACAAAGGTTTCTTTCAGAAGTAACTGCTAGTCAATGTTAAAGCTACTAAGTTCTAGAGGTGGAAAAACGCCAAACCCAAACATTCTCCTTATTCTTGCAAAGCTGCCACTCGTGTCCTCTGTGCCTAGGGGCTCAGGCACAGAGCCTGTGGCTCACATCAGGCCAGAGGTTACCCACCAGCAGCCTGGAGCTGTGTCAGCATTCCAGGTCCCAGAAGCACCCTCTGAGGTTTTCACAACTGACTTTTCCTGCCCTGCCTTCTCTGGAAGCCCAGCACTGTGAGCAGTACAGGCAGTCCTGCCCTGCCCTTGCTGAGGAGCACACCCTGTGCAGGAACTTCCACCAGCAGCTGCACTGCAGGCTCAGGGCTGAGCTCTGCGTGGCAGGGCCACAACAAAGGACATGGGGACCTGTGGCCCAGGCAGGTGACACTCGGAGACACAGCAGGAACTGACAACCTCAAGGCTCACTCAGACTTTTTCAACTGTGAGAGTATAAAAGCCCAGGGTTTCCTTTGTTTCCTCCACAGAGGCACCAGATTGGGCTGTTAGTTACCTTACCAAGTTAATTTTAAGGATCTGGATATCTGAGACTTTGCTATGGAAAAGCAGGTCTGAGGGAGTGTGGGGTGTGCAGCTGTGAAGGGGGCCTTGGTCCCAGCTCTGACTGACTGCCACATCCCTCCTGGATGGTCAGACAGGGAAGTTTCCTTAACCCTCCTTTCCCTCTCCCCCATGCACACACATGGTCATTTGGCTCTCTGATCTGACCTTTTAAAACCAGCTTAGAGCACTCAGAGGTTCTCATCCTTCTAGTTCTCCGCAAAAACAGATTTCCACCACACTTCCCTGCTGAACGGGGAGAAGAGGATGCAGAGCTGACACATTCTCAACAAGTGGAGACCTGCTGTGGAACACTTGCCCGATGCCATCCCATACCAATACCCTCCCCCAGGCAACTCTGAAGACATGGAAACCTTGCACATGTAATAAACGAAAATATTGACTTACGTATTGCACACTGCCATGGTCTGACATGACTCTCCTGTACAGAACTCTGAGATTGTACTATACTGTAAGTTGATGTGATGAAAGAAAGTTGTTGCTGAAAAAAAATAAACAAAGGAAAGAAATTCAGAAGTAAAATACTTCCAAAAACTGGTTATCCTCCAGACAATTATTTAAATACAGCAAGCAAAGCGACCTCAGTCTTGAGCTTGCATACAGATTTAAACATGATCTAGCTAAATGAGCCTAATAATGAACTGCAAAACAAAGAGGTACACAGAATGAAAGCCCTTGTTTTGGTTTAAGATGAAAGCACTATGATGCATTAGCTCTTATTACTCACAAAGCAGCAAGACTGCAAAGTGTCTCCGTCATCAGCCTCACCTTTACAGTAGGATACTCTGCTATGCACTGAAGGCAAACAATTTGCTACGTTCTTTTGAAGTCAGACTTAAAATCTACAGTGGCTAGAAAACAGCACTATTAGTTTTCATGACACGTCTCCTTGTAAAAACAACCAGCATGAAACCTACTACACTTCTACTTTTAAAAAATCTCCTGAGATAATTTGACTTTTTAATACTTCTCACGGGGCACCGCACTTATTCTTAATGAGTCTCTATAAACTTCCCTAGCATGCAGTTTAAAGCAGTTTCTTGCTACTACCACGCACTGTTGAAAACATAAACAAGAGTGGGCCATGGATGCAGGTGAGGACTGGCAGGAGCAGCCCAGGGAAGTACAGTGAATCAGGGCTGAATCAGGCACAGGGACAGCACGCAGTCACAGTGCTTGGTCACATCTCTGAATCTGGTCACATCCATCACAGTAATTCCACCAAAATTTGGAAGGAGTGTGGAGAAAAAAAAAAAATCTGACCAAAAGCCTTCACAACTTCTGGCTTTAGGTATAAGTTGCTTTACATACAAGTGTTTAGAAACTACATCTCTACAATGCTTCTGGAAGGTCAGTAACATGCAGAACGAAGCCAGTTTAGCATGCAGTCAACGGGAATCTTGATGGTTCTCCAAAGAGCATCCAAAACTGCAGTGCCCTCAGTGCCACAGGGAGAGAGAGCTGGAAAGAGGAAATGCATCAAGGCTTTCCTGCTGCTGAGCACAGCTGGGCTGTCTGTGAGACAGCTTAATTACCACTCAAGGTATAATGACATGCATTACACAGCAAGCATAAATAGTCACTGAGGGTTTCTCTAAGCACTGAAAACTGCAAAAAAAGTGAATGAATGGCCCCTCGAGGATGGACAGCAAGCTCAGAGCTGTATGAGCACAATACTCACTGTTGCTGGCAAGCCACTCGTTGAGGTCTATTTCCCGTGGTAACATCACTAGCTCCTTAAATTCAAAGTCGGTAATTCTGGATTTTGTGTATTCTGGCTCTAGGTAAAGTTTCTTCTCTTCCGGTGCTGGCTTTTTACCATTTGGCTTTCCCTTGGACTTCCTGCAAAAGATTAAAAAAAGGAGAGAAGTGGGGTTAGTCCTACTGTTGAACAGCTACAAGAAACCTGAAAGCAGCTGGTTCATCCAGCCTTTACATTTCTCCTCCTGCATCCCCTTCCCCACAGCTTCGTTGTGCTGCTCCATCTCCCCTGCCCTTTGGCCAGACGAGACCGCAACTCCTGGGAGAGCGCTGAGGTCTCTCCTCAGGCCTGTGAGCCGTGGTGAGAGCAGGACAGCTCTGTGCCTCAAGGAGCCCACGGGAGGACCAACAACCACACAGCTCCTGATCACCTGCAGAACGAGAGTCTGAGAAACAGCAAACCCGGCTGCTGCAAGAAGATAGCTGGAAAAGCTGGTGCTGCTTGTTCAAAGCATACAGCATTCCTTGCTCTCCGGGCCTACCAAAAGCCTTCTTAATTGAACATCTGTGACTCCAGCTAAAAGCAGTGACAAGCACAAAAACACCTGTTTTCTCAGTTCTAGGGATACGTGGGACAGAAAGATCAGAGTTCTCGTTTTTCTGAGAACCCCTGGGAATCCAATGCATCATGAAATTACCTTCCATTAAGATATATAAAAGCACAGAAACCACATTCCATAAAAGACGTTTATCACCGTGGCATATCTTGACTCTCATCTCCCTCTCTAAAGGGCTTGCTGTAATCACTAGAGTTTTCCTCTCACTTGTTTTTAAATAGACTCTCAACCCAACCCTGCAGCAGGGATTCAGTAGGACCTCAGAGGAAGGACAGTGGGTCAAGTGGGTCTTTTAAGGCTACGCAGTCAAACATCCCTGTGCTCCCACAGTTAAAAAATCTACCTAAGCAGAGATGGAAGATCTATGTAATGCTGAGGTACAACCACAGGGAAATACTTGCTGTCCATTGTAATGTAAAAACAAGGAAGAGATGCCAGTTCTTTTTTAGTGTCAGGCTGTCTTCTTTAAAGTGATTTTTAAGGATCAGTAAAGCCAAGACAAGCCCACCTTTGCAGATGACCATATTAAGTTTGCTGTCAAAACTCATTGAGGTCTCATCCAAAAGAAACAGACCTCACATTTTGTCTCTTAAGACACTTAAATAATCTTCCAATTATGTTCCTGTCTGAGATGCATGCAAGGCTTAATTTTTGCTGTGAGGATGTGATACACATCTTTCCTGGAATGGTGTTTGAAGTCTCTGTGCTCTTCTTAAAGAAAATATGATCACTCTGTTTTCTCTCTTCATGGGCTCTATACTGATCTGTTTATTAAACCCATCTTTAGGAAGATTCATCATCCACATAATCCCCACCGGAGCAGACTGAGATGTGCCTCCTCCTAACTTGGGTCACATGCACTGCCAGTGTTCACTGTCTTGAACGTGTGCTGAGCCTTGTCATACATCTCTCTGAACAGTAAATCGGGACTAGAGGGACTTCAGAAAGGCCACCCTGCAGGAAAATCAAGGAAAACTTGGTGACAGCAGCACGATATATACTTATAGGCTCAGAAAGCACTGCAGGTATCTGGCAGGGCACAGATGATCACATCTTCTTTCCTGTGTTAATGACAAAGGTGGGCTTCATGGTTTAAGAGGGGATGCCTGTGATAACTTTTTAAATAATACCACACAGAGCATCTTTCTAAAGAACACAAATACAGAATGAAAATATACTAAAGGCAGTGGTTGTGAGGATCAATTCAGCACAAGAATCATACTTCTGCACATTTCCTGCCATGTCCTTTTTCCACAGCAGAGCATTCCAATCCAAAAGGAGCCTCCAGGATTTGTCCCTTACATTAATTTAATGAACTGGACTAATTCTCATAGCTGCTCCACAAAGAGATGTTTTAGGACATGAGAATTCAGCTGCTCCTCAGTGCAAGGCTCCTAATACAGAGAGGTCACTCCGTTAGATAACAGTTCCTGGTTGTCAGACTATTCCTGTCTTCAAACCCTTGCATTTGCTACTTTTAGTGGTTTCTGGGTTTAGTTTGGCTGGCAGGGGGAGGGGGTCAGGATTCTGGCATTCAAGAATAAGTTGATTTTTTTTAGGAAAATTATAGTTCTAGTAACAGTCATGCAGAAAATGCCTTCAGCTCAGAGACTGGTTTGACAAACCACATTAACCACACTCGGGGAAAGAAGTTATCAGTGAGAAGTAGTTTGGATAGAGTTTGTGTCTTTGGTGTAGTTCAGGATAATTAAACCAAGGGCCCCAGGTTAGGGCTGTGCCACATCAGCTAAGAGCAATCTTCTGTAAGGGGGAGGAGGGAAGAGACAAAGAGGTCAAACACAGTCTGTCAGAGTCAGGCTGTGGAGGGAAACCACAGAAGGAAGCAAGACACATGAGACTGAGGGAAGAGTTCCATCACATGGGAATGGGTGGGGTGTACCTCATCCTCACTTCAGCATCTCTTCCCCATTTCAAGAGAATAAAAAAAACTTCAACACTAAATCTATACTTCATGAGTTTAGTGCTGCAAACAACACTACATTATCCTTTTGTAAAACCCAAAACCTCTCATTTTCACACAAATGTCAATTCTCTGTTGAATCAGTACATGCAGCTGAGTTGAGTCTTTTACACAGACTGTGTAAGTCTTTCCACAACTGTCTTGTGCTGGAACTGGAGCACTTCAAACAAAAGCTTCCTGAAGAATCCCATGCTCTGCCCCTTTCCAAAGCTTTGGCTCAGTTCAAAAAGAACCCCTTGAGTATCATCACAGAACTTGCAAAATACACCCAGAATCACTGCTATCAAAGGATTTATTCAGACCTGAAACCTGAATGTCAAATTGCCATGTGCAGCACAAACATCTTGTTAACCTTTTGCAGCTTCTGAGACCACAGCAAGACCACAGAAATTGTTTACACCAGCACATTTCCATGACCTGCACACAGCGCAGCTGGGACACGGCATGGCCCCATTACTGTAAGTACAAACCGGAAGGAGGGGGGGGGAAAAAAAATTTAAAAAAAAAAATCCAGCCTTAAAAAAGTAATTTTTAACTGAACCACATATCCCTCTCCAGTTAGGCAGAAGATAGGTTCGACTGACTTACTCAAATTAATTGAGTCTAGGCTGTAAAATTGTGGCTTTAATTTGGGAACTATCAATACTGGCCCAGCATAAAGCATTGCCTTTTTCAACTTACAAAGCTGGAGCATTAAAGAAGTACGAAAAAAACCTGGTTTAGAAACACAATTACATATGGTTAAGAATCAACTAAGAATATGTCCATATTCCAGATAAACCGAAGCCCATTCATTCTCAATCACCAGGATTATCAAATAGTGCAAAGTTTAGGAATCAGCTTCCTTCCCTCTGCTCACCCCTACGTCCAAGTTCAATGCTGTTTCAAAAACCTGCTAAGAAAATATCAGCTGGACTCAACTCCAAAGGCACGAAGTGAAACATCCAGTACCTCCTTTTTGTGAGCTCTTCTCATTCAAGATGCCTTCCTTATTTTTTCGTTTTATGTTTAAAGTGCACAAATACAAAAAAAAAAGATAAGAATAGTAGAGTTTTCCTGTTCTATTCTGGTAACACCAAAATTCATTACCTGTAAATGACTGTTTATTCGAAAACCTTACTAAGTGTCATCTAACACCACAACAAGAGCAGAGTTTTCTAAACACAGCCACAGGCACCTCAAGCCCTGATTCAAGTTTACATGAGTCTTTCTTCAAAAATTAGAGAATTCTGCTAAACTTGCCTTAACATGTCCCCACCACATCAACTGTATCACCCAAGTAGCTGCAGCAGTTACGCAGCAGTTTGGTGAATTGTCCACAGCTTGGATAAGTCCTGTCTATCAATACTTAAATACTAATTTACAGAAAGGGAATTTATCTTTAGGGAATCCAAGGAGATAGCACTCCACAGTTTTTACTGACAGGCAAACCAGAGTACAAACTAATTCTTCAGACAATTCCCAAGCTAGGACCACCTCTGGTTTTAGGCACTCAATTGAACGTGATGCCACAGGCCAAGTCACACCCTAAACAAATTTCAGAGAGGGAAAAGTGATGGGAAATGGCAGAAGAGAGATCACTCGCCTGAAGTCTTAGAAGAGGGTTCACCAAACTGGTGCCAGGCCAAGACTGTACAACACTAATGCTTCTAGCCCGGCTGCCATACCCCCCCAGCCTTGTGTCCAGCTAGAAAACACATCAGCTGCAAGATGGACTGAATTTCACTGGAGAAAGAGAGGTATAAGACACTCCACTAAGTGAGTGCCCACTGATGGTATTTTTCCCTAGTCTAACTGCTTTGTTAAGACTGAATAAAATTGCCTATCTCCCAGCTTGCTTTCTTATCCCTTGTCAGTTAATAAAGATCCTCCTCTAATCTTTCTCTCTCATTTCCTTATTGATCAAATACTCAGTAGTTTATTAGTTTAAAAAACCCTACACTTCAGAGCATCTTCAAAGCACCATCAAGATTTAGTTTTAACATAATTTTGAGGAAGTTATTCCCAGTTATTCCCAGCAGAAACTGGCTGTAAAGTTCAAAGTTGACTCATGGTACAAATGCTAAAGATGTGCTTCAGAGTGAACCAACATGGTTTGTTTGGAAAGGAGCACACCTGAAACAATCAGATTTAGCTGAAGAAGGACCAGAGACTCAATGTACATCCCAATGTGGATGTGCTCCATGACGTGATGTCCTTCACATCACTCTGCAATTGTACCAGGCTTCCACGTTTCTGGTCATGCACTTGATTTATTCCCAGGTTGACCACACAGAGTGAAGACATTTATTAAATGCCAAACTTCTTTAAACTGACCATGCCATTTTAGATCATCTCTATCAGCTTGGGATATTTCCCCACCTCCCACCCCCCCAGAGGAAACCAGCACAGCTATAATAATCTCTTGCTGTCTCCAGCAAGCTGCGCAGTTTCTTACATTGCATCTGAAACTGAAATCTCTTCAAAAACAACTGATGATACTTTGGTCCCCCTCTCCCATCCTCCACACCAAACTAATTGTCCTTGAATGACTGTTTACCTCTTCTTTTGGAAGTGTATGTTATCCGTGGGTTTTCCTGTTTTAGTCTGGCTTACTTAAATGGAAATAAGAGTAACTTTAGAAAGTGGAGAAAGTTGAAAAGCCTACAGTGCTGATGAACAGAGCTGCAGGCAAAACTCCCATCACTCTGAGCCCTCTGGATCATGCACCAGTTTCAGGTTCCAACCAAGTCTCAAACACCCCAATTTCCATTGGAAAATTTACAGAACAGGTCTGACAGGCCTCACATGGCAAATCTGCCTCTCTTTGCAAACTTCAAAACTCACAAGCCATCTCAAGTCTGTGAGGATGAAAATCACCACGGATCATGAACCTTACAGGACAAAGATGCGTATTTTGTGATTAATGTGGTGGGGTTTTGTGGGCTTTTTTTAGCAAATGACCCTACCCCTTACACAAGGTTAACTGCTATAATCCTAGCAATCCTCCCAAATTCGTAAGGGAGCAAGTCTCAACTGTTGCCAATCCAGCTGTGACATATTCCATTAATGTTGGTGAGAGTACAGCCCTGCAGTCCACAACGGCGCACGCAAAAAATCACACTGAAAGAAAAAACCTGTTTCAAGGAACATCAAAACTAAAGATGTCCACAGAAATATTAGCAAATTATATTAAAAACAACACTCATGGGTTTCAGGGTTATTTTTAAGTAACCTGGCTGCACTTTATGATTTGTCTAGTTCACAATCTGGAAAAATTTGAGGTTTAAATGGTTCACTCCCAACTAGAACTTTTACAGAGATTACTGTCTGCAGCAGCAACACCATATTCCAAGTATGCTTCCACACACTGAACTAGCTGACATCTCAAACTACCAAGATCAAACTACCTTTGATTTTTTTATCCTCCAATTTTTATTTTTCTTTTTGAAGTGTTGCATTTTGAAACACGTGCCACCATATGAAGTGTTATAAAGTGACGTATTCCTACCAAAACCTACTTTTTTGGCACTCTAAAGATGGGGGTTAGCTACTTAAAAGACAAAATTAGAGAAGCAGTAAGACAACATTGCAGCAGTGGCCTTCAGGCCAAACTTTAGGAACACTGTTTTTCTTCTTCCAGTAAGGGCTTAGAATTCAAAATTAAAGCTGCACAGGCTGCTTGCATTTTAGCTTCTCTCCCCTTTTTTGGCTAGGGAGTCAAAGGGGGTATGAGTGGAACAGAAGAGGGAGTAAAACACATAAAGGCGAAAAACTTCCAATATTCAAGGTCTCTCCCTCTGAGGTATTCCCTCTGCAGAAAGGAAGAACAAAGGGATTTCAGCCATGCACGGAAGGCTACAGCTTTGTAAGGTAAACCAGGTCAGCTGCTCACAGACACACTTTTTACCTTCATAGGCTTTTTATGTGGCCCTTTACTGGAAAGAAATTATCAGTTAATTTCTGGTTACAAACGTTCTGCGTAAGCATGGGAGTCCTGAACCCATTCATAGCAGGAAGGAAACAGTTTTATGAGCTAAAATTTATGAGTCCAAGTGACAAGAACAATGAAGAAGCAGGTTACGCCAGTTCTTACGGGTCAGGAACAAACTCTTGAAGGCTGTCCAGTTTCCTACCCAGCAGCCCACTGCCTTTTCTCCTCAGTTAAGAGCAAGAACTGGAAACTTAGAAGGGCTACAGAGCTTAAATCCCTTCTTGGTAATTCAGTGTCTTTGTTTACTTGTACAGCATGCACAAAAAAAGGGGAATAACAGCTTCCTTCAACCATCAGTTGAGCTGCCCTTCCTTTGAGAACAAGGCTGAAGACAATGTTTGTATTTCCCCTCTTTTATAAAAACAGCTCAAGATGAGCACCTCTGGAGATTTTTCTGCAATCCCATGTCCTGTTTTAACCCAGATCACTGCTAAATCTTCAGCTGGAAATGCCATGTGACAGCACACCCAGAACACAAATCCTGGATGTACACATCCCCGTTCAGGATTGGGAAAGAAAAGAACATCAGCACGGGAAAGGAAGCTGTGCAAGTTATTGGAAAGCAAGTCCAAATCCCACTGCAGCATTCAGTGCAATTGTTCACAGATTGCTGTGGACAGTGCTTTGCTTCAGGGCTGTGGAAGGGGACTAAGCTTTTTAAGGCAGTCTCCATTCTGATCTCCTCTTGCCACAGGTCTGACAGACCCCTCTGACCTCAGCTTCATTCTTCCCCTCTCCTGCCCTGGGTTAGCTCCAGGGCTTGGTAGCTGCACAGCTCTAAGGGGGCTGCGCAGCATAAAGAGTCTTTGGCAGCATTTCTGGCCCCGCTTCTTCATTTTTGTTCTGTTTTTAAAAGTTACTAATAGTTTGTTTAAGAGGAGGAGGAAAGAAGAATGTACCCTACATGCCAGGGAAACTTTTTCTTCGGGATTCTCATAGTGGCTCTTTGCCTTAAAAGGGAATCTTTGCTTGGCCTCCGGATGCTCTGCTGTAAACAGCCGGTGCCAAGGCATGGCAGGCATGTTAAGGACAACAAGTGCCATAACATTATTTCATAATGCTGCTTCTCCACAGAAAGCCCAAAACATTCTGTAGGGCCAGCCTGAGCTCCAGCTGGTGGTGCTGGCAAGGCGAGGAGAACATGGGGCACCTGCACCATGCCACGTCTGGTACATCAGGCCTTTCTGTGCCCTTCTGTTGGACATCCCACACACCTGCTGGTGAAGGGGCTGGAGCACAAGTCTTACAGGGAACAGATGACTGAGCTGACTGGTTGTGTGGCCAAGAGAAAAGAAGCCTCAGACCACCTTATCACTCTCTGCAACTACCTAAAAGGAGACTGCAGCAAGAAAAGGTCTCTTTTCCCAGGTAGCAATGGACAGGACAAAAGGAAACGGCCTCCTGTGTACTCCACCAAAAGAGTTATCAGGCACCAGAGCAAGCTGCTCTGGGAACTGGTGGAGTCACCACCCCTGGAAGTATTTATCATGTGTGGGTATGGTTTAATGGCAGACTCAATGACCTCAAGGGCCTTTTCCAACCTAAACAGCTATGACTATTCTTGCCTCCCTGGTACACCACCTCCCAGCGTCAGCTCGGTGTTTGCCGTGTGTCAGAGGCTCCTGGGGGCTCGTTTGCTGGCACTCAGGGTCTACATCTTGCCTCCGATGCAGCTCTGGGAAGAACGGCTGCAGAGGCAAGGCCAGGCACGCCACAGCTCAGCTAATGCCACAAAAACGTGCAGGGCGCATTCTTGTGGTAAAACACGCTGCACTGGAGTTGCCTTTCTTCCCTGGGCCTACCCGCCAGAACTCCTCCCCCTGACTGCACCGTCCTTGCCCTCTCCAGGTTCCCCTCCAGATAACACAACTGGGACACCAGGGAAGCCACGTCCAAGGAGAAACAGCTCGCTTATTTCTAGGAGCCAGTGATATAATTTAAAAGGAAAAATTCACCAGAAGAAGGAAGATTAGCGAGCAATATGCAGTTGTTCTTAATTTTGAAATGCTCTCCTTTACCTTGCTAACAAAAAGCCCTCGCATATCCCAACTGGGAGGTGCCTGCACAAGGCTCAGCAAGGTTCTTTTCTTAAGCAACTTACTACAGTCCAGATTTCTGGTAATTTGTAGAAGAGGAAATAAAAAGGAACAATCTTGCCTATTTTGAACATCTCTACATGGAGCCAAATAAGGTCTGTGGTAACAGAGATTCAGTAGGTCATAGACTAAGTGTTGTAACAATTAATTTACTCAATGCTTAGAACAAACCACACAGCAGAGCACTGAGTCAGAGATGCCCAAGTCCTGGAGCCTGGGAATGACACGGAGTGGTGGCTTTTGTTTGTTTTTGTTGTTTATTAAGTCTCCGGTTGGCAGACTGTCTGAAAAGAAGCCAGAACTGAACAGAAAGAGGGCAAACCCCAAACCCCTGCTTGAGAAGGTGTCTTACAGTACATTGTCCCATGCTTGCTTGCAATTTCTGCTTCCCTGGAATGGTACTCAGAGCAGACCCTGGAGTGGGGACAAGAGAGGCCACCCCGTGCTGACTCTAGGACATCTCTGCCCAGCTATTCATCAGCTGAAAACCAAGGCTGGAGCTCTGATCTGGGCTTTGGCTTGTTAACACACAGCTCATTTCAGTCCCCAGGCAAACACTCCAAACCCATCAGGCCCATACACAATACCAAGATAAGAACACTCTTGTATCCTTGCCTCCCTTAGAGGAAAAAGGCCACTAGTATTCAAGCAGCACAAATGCTTCCTCATCATCCTCCACTGCTAAATATATTCCTATACTGCAGCTACACAGTAGGGCCAGGATTCATTTTACCACAGATATCTGCACATGTAAATGTTTACATCTCAGCTAGCTCTCCAAGGACCTCTGGAAACCAGAAGAGATAAATAGTTCTTTCTCTAAAATAAAAAAAAAAAAACACGGTGCAGTCCCAAGGCAGAGATCTACAGCACACCTTACAGTTCTCTAAATTAAAACTCACAGAGAAAGGAGAAAATTGGCTCTCAACTGAGAGCAGACAATGGGCAGAGGCAGCGAGCCTGGTGGTTATATGTGCTGCAGCGGAAAGGTTGCCCACAGAGCCTGGAGAACCAGTGATCTGCACCAGGATTTGAAACAAAGTTTTGGAGTGGTGTTTAACACCTTTTTCACTCTGGGGAAGACAAATATAGATCTGTCAGGTTTGTTATTATATCCAGAGCAGTATTTTTTCAGCACACAATTTGAAACTCCGGAGGCAAGAAGTATTGCCAGCAGAGAACAAGGAAAAACAACACAATCTACCAGAAAAAAAAGTTGTATCCCTATTTTAAGGTTTTTAAACCCTGCAAATTAGGAGAAAAATTTACTGTTGTAAAACCACAAAAAATTCTCTAACAAATCTCTTCCCTGTGTCTTTTCTGACATGTCTATTAATTTAATCAGTGATTTATTATCCTCTAATCTCCTATTGGAACACAGAGTTATTTTTACTTTTACGTCATTATTAAATTCAGGTTTTGGCAGCAACTGCCCCTCCTGGCTACTCTGATAGAGCCCTGTTATCTCTAGATGAGCACATCCAGTACCCTGTGGCGCACCTTTGTGGGGAGGGAGTTCACCACCAGAGCACACAAATCACTGAAGGCACTGTTATGTCCCAACCCTGGTGAAGTTTGTAGAGCTGGAAGACTGCAAAGCTACCTTTTTATTTCTAAACCAAGCAAATTTGATTTGGAAACCTCATGGCCTCGTAAATGCGTGATTTCACAACACGGTTTGCACAGAGCTGCTTTTCAGGATGGAACTGTGCTTTAATTGCTGGGAATTATTTCACCATGGCAACCTGGCTTCAGCAATCAGACTTCTTGCTATATTCAAGATATACAAATGCAGACAGCTCGTTCTGTTCAGCGAGTACCAGGCTGCAGACAAGTTTGTCTCCGTAAAAAATGGTTTAGTTTCCTCACTGCCTTCTTGCCTTGCAAGTTCTTTTTCTACAAAAACAACCAAAAATTATCTGACAATACAGTCTAGTTTGATGCAACACTGTAGCCAAAAGAAAACCTGCAACAGGAAAACCACATCAGAGATGCAGGTCAAGCTTACCCACATACAGTGTTTTTTGGAAGATGGATGCATACAATGTCTCATGTACTTGCAATGTGAAATTAGAACTATTTAGGCACAAAAAGTGTCTTGCATCAGAAGGACAGACAAGTTAGTTATTTCTGCTGGGAAGAGACTGGAATTAAGTTCAGTGCCTGCCTTCCTGCTACAGCTCCACCCTGGAAAACGACACAACAGGCAGAACTTCAACAGCTGAAAGCTTCACATTAACTTTGTCTGCTTTCCATAGAAAATAAGGTGGTTTCATGGGACAGAAATGTGTTAGGGCACACCACAACTGAGAGTGTACACGGAAACAAAGGTTACAACACAGCTACTTCAAAGATCTCAGCTTTCTTTGCAGGAGCTTCAGTCCAGAATAAACTCAGATACACAGCATGGGGGGAAAAAAAATCTAGCTTGTTTTCACTATTCTTAAGCAATTTTGCACGCCTGCACTTCTCCCATCACTTTTAAAGCATGTATACTAGCACACATGTGTGCATCTTGCTGCATCGAGACACACAGCTGGGGGGAATTCAACCAGTCATCAGTTACTGAGCAGGATGGGCAAAGAAATACCAGTGTGTGCAACCAGCCCCACCTAAAATTTTCATCCTCTGTATCAAGCTCCACAAACTCATCTCTTACACTTTAACCACAGCATTGTAATTAAGAAGGATTATTTATTCTCTAGAAAATGCTATGGGTCAAGGCAACTTCTCAATGGCAGAAATCAAAAATTATTCCTCTTCCCACCTTTTGTTAATATTTTGGCTTTAATTTAAACCAAAGTCAGTTCAGGTAAGTCCCATCTCTCCTGGTATGCCTTAGACCAGATTCTGTGAGGAGAAGCAGAGCCTTTCAGTTTCAGTGTGAACTATCTTGTTAAACTTACAAATGGAAGTCCATAGAAGGCATAAATTGTGTGTCTTCCTCACAGGGTCAGTAAGTCAGTGGGAAAAGGAATGAAAGCATTATCTTAACTACGTAACTTTCATTAACAAATGATATGTGCAAACTTTCACTAGTGTAACCATGCAGTTAATTTTTAAAGGTTTTTCACAGAATGATGCAATGCTCTGCTTAGTTTTGTCAAGAACAGCACACAGCTGTTTCAGAATTTCTTAGAGAACAGCACATTGACACAGCATGGGGGGACAGAGGAAGGAAAAAATATATTTAAAATACAAAATATGGATTCATAGGCAAAAGTAAAGAACATTTGAATGACTGATTGAAAAAATAGTAGGGTGGGTAATAGTTTAATTACTGGTACAGTTAGATCAGTGTTAATTACCCAGTGAGACAGCAGGGATTCCCAATGCTAATTTATTACTTTTCTAAATACTAAATACAGAAGACTGAAAAGGAAGCAGAAACACCTTTACAGACATACTGATCCACTAGCAACCAGGAAAAAATGCAGAGATATACCCAAACTTGTAGTGTTACCTCAGAGAGCCTATTAAAATACAAATTCAGTCGTCTAATTAAATGCTGAAAGCACAACCAAGAAACTGGTTAAGGAAAGGTAGTAATTTTCAAAAGCAAATACTAAAATTAGATGCCCAGTGATGCACTGAAGTTGTTTCATCCCCTTGGCTGCACGTGCAAATGACAGAAAGGATCTTTAACAGTTCACGTGGGGTTTGATCAGTTCACAGAAGCTGAGACCAACACCTGAATCGTTCCTCAAGAAGCCACGCTTCGGCCCCAGCTCCTGCAACCCAGCATCACCCCTCAAAGCAAGGGATGGTTATGTGTGCATTCAAATATGTACTGATTTGAATGATATACCCAGACATGAAAAAACCTTTCTATGCTGCAAAGCAACAGAAAAATAACTATTTCAGTTAAAGAAAGAATACAGCTTCCCCTCTGACCACACAGAATGTGGTCTCAAGACCTACGCTTTATGTCTTCCCTGCACAGTTCCAAAGAAATGTATCAGTCACATCAAAACTCTGTAAAAGAAGGACCCGGCAAAGCCTCTGTCTAAATCAGAATTTTCCTCTTCCCCGTTGTGCTAAATGCATCCTGCTGACAGTCAGCACCTTTCCTGTAAGGCTTTGCTGTTCTGAGCCTGGGACGTGTGGGCACATTGGACTGAAGAGCAGACCTGGGCGTCTTGGGGCGAGCGGAGCCACCAAGGTGCACCCCATGGCATCCCCCCTCTGTGTGAAGGTACATAAACCACCAAGAGATCCAAGCCTTCTTTCTTCAGTAACTCCATGTACTTTGGATGGTGTGCCAGGACTACTTTTTCCAGATATTAAGCTAAGATTTTTAATATGTTGCCACTACCTGCCCTTCTGAGGACAGCTGCACTCACTGCTGATTTTTCCTTTTTAGAAAATAAAAGGAATCACATATACATCCACAGTGTTCCTTTCACCTGGGGAGCATCTGCTACCACGCGTTCCTGCTGTCTGAGCAAAAGCACTTCTAAACTTATTTCCAAAGCAGACAGAAAGGAACTTGAAAAATTAACAGAGCAGAATTTTCTGACAAGCTCAAGCAACCTAGCTTGAGTACTAATGGGCTCCATTCACTCAAAGAAGCAGGTTTTTTCTTCAGAAAGCTGGAAGAAAAGGTTAATCCATACATCCAATCCCCTTCCCTTTCCAGAGGCTAGGTGCTGGCAGCTCTTCAAAGAAATGCAACATCTCTTCTCCAGAAGAGATGCAATTTGCTGAAGTTTTAAGATTCTGCTGAACTCCACAGCACCAGGAGAAAGAATTTAAGAAAATAATTTAAAAATTCCCCTCAACAAAATAACACTTTAACAAACTCAATTTTGGTGTAGTCACAGAAAGATGTATGATAGAGGAACAGATAGATTTTGTCTCAGCCATCTTAAGAGACAGGACAACTGACAGGAGACCGCATTCCTAACACCACACCTCTTCAAACAAATCAAAAATGTCAAGAGAAAAGCTCTTCTACAGAGGACTTTTTTTCCTCCTAAAAACCTACCTGGTAAAGGTCTTTGAGTGCACAGATATTTAAGATCCCAGAGAGGAGCAGACAGAAATTGTGTGAAATAGATAACTTTCCCATAAAGAGCAGCACCAGAAACATGGGCTGTTGCAACACAGGAAACAGACAATTCAGGAACTGCAGTCAACTCCCAGAAGGATGAATGTTGCACACTCATACTTTGCTCATATATAAATGAAATAATCTTCCAGACTGAAACAAGCAGCTAAAATCTGGAACAAATCCTATATGCATACCAAGAAAACAAGATAAAAGAAGGGGGAAGAATTTCAAAAGTCTGAGAATATAGTCAAATCTATTCTTTTGTAAAGTGTCCAGGAGGCATTCTTAATAAAAAAAAGAAGCATACTTTTGCCTACAAACAAGAGGAAAATGCTATTAAACCTTGGCCAGGAGCCTTGTCTGTACGAGCTCTGGAGACACCTTAGAGGGTTGTTTCATCAACACAGAGAATTTCAGCAGTGCTCTCCCTCTGGCTATCGCTTCACAGGATGTGGAACACGTAACCAAAACACAACTCCATGCTGTAAATACCTCTGAAGAAAGACACCGAGTTCTTCATTAAGTTCATACACTGTCCATGTTTCAACCATGTCCACAAATGCCCCAGGGTCATGACGGTCCTGCAGCGAACCCAAGTGAGTGGCCAGAGGGGCTATCCCAAAGAAACAGAGGAGTGCCTGGAGTGCTGGTCCCACGTGCGAGACACAGCATCTTCCCAGAGCACAGCTCCAAGCCCTGAGCTCCAGCAAGAGCCCCAGCCCTGACACGGGTTTGCCAGAGGCATCGACAGCTCACCACGAGGCTGAACGTCAAGAAAAGCACCACAAGTTCTGTGTCGACAGCCAGAAGAGACTCTGCTACCTGTGGAACACCAGCCTCTCCAGCAGGCACATCCCAGCCAGATGAGTCCATCGGGATGGCAATGCCACCCAGGCCCACCTCCTGTCACCAGCTCTGAGGACAGGACAACTTGTCCAAGAGCAATCTCCAATCATCCATGCTCCCATTCGCACAGAAGAGCCACCAGAGTCCCTCCTGCCAGGCCATCCCTTGCCAAAGCACAGATGTTACTGCCCCATTGTGTCACCAGTCCTTTCCGAGCAGCTGAGAGTCCCAAAAGGCCATCATTGAAAGAGGAATCAGCTCCTGTTACAGAAATATTCAGCAGGACACAGCATGACAACTAGTGATGTCAGCTGCCCTGAACCATAAACATTTTGAACTATTTCGGTACAATGGAAAGTTGTGTGAGGGAGAAAGAAAAGGAACAGGATAAAAATAGCCAATGTGGCTCTGAAGAGCATTTTGCCTATAAGCCCCTTTCCCTGCATACTGTCCTGCCTCCCGCCTGTCCCAGGCTTTTGCATTAATCAGATTAGCTAGTGTTAAACAAGGCTTTTCTAATTACTAATACTGTGAACTGGACTAAAATATTGAAAAATGTTTCTGCCTAAATTGGAATAGAACAGGATTGGTTTTTTAAATACTTGCTTTAGTCCTGCTGATACAGACAAGCATCACAGACAACAGCTGTCTCCAGCCATGGGAGCCCGGGCAGCAGAGGAAAAGCTCCTCTGCTCCGACCCATCTATGTCCTAGTTCATGAACACACCAAGACAACCGTGCACGATCACCTAAAATCCGGAATACAGTGTCAGAATCAGCCTGGTTTCTTTCTCATCTTGCTACAAATTGAGAAATAGAGAAGGAATTTAATTTTTCAAAAACAATTTAAAGTGCCGGCTATAAAAATATATAGCAGTATCCAGAATGCCAACTCAAACTTGCTAATTTATCCAAATGAAACAATCGTTATCACCCTATCACTGAAGACAAATCACTACACTCTTGAGAAGTGCTTACCCAAAAAAGAGTGGGGTTGGTTGTTGTATTTTTAGGTGGTATGCAAATCAATGCCAGTACAATGCTCTAAAAAGGGAGGCTCTTTTTAGAAAGGGGAGGTTTAACTTATCTATTTCCACACTCATCCAGGACGGTGCGTGCATATAAACCATAATATCAACATATAAACAGGTGTAATTTATTTAGAAGACGTTACACAGTGACATCACAATTCTGTAGACTGCATCATCCCTCTTTCCTACCACTGCATCCCTGACTAATAGTCAGCTATCCAGAGGGAATCAGTTTCACTGGAGACTTAAAAGGAAACACACAGACGAGGAAGCTGCACGGGGAACAACCTCTGAAAATCACTGGCACAGGACCCAAAGTGTCACAGCACTGCAAACACACTCGAGCATCTGCATCAAGACTCAGGCACTGGCAAAGGCAGTGAACATTTTGTTCTGCAATCAGCAGCTTGTGGCTCTGAAAAAATGCTTATGGGCTGGCTCTGCTATCCGCTGGGACCAAAGAGGAGAGAGATCCCAGGAACACGAGTCTTCCTTCCTCTTGTGCTGCTTGAGGCCAGGAAAACAAAGACCTCTGCAAGGAAGCTGACAGGAATCCATGGTGCTACAAGAAACTCGGACAATTAACGAAATAATGCTAAAACCCAGAAAACTATTTCAAGTTCTGACATGATACTCTTCGACCTTTCTCCTACCACGTCTCTCAAGAACCACCAACTCAGAGAAATCAGAAAAACAAAACCAGAAAAACTGCATCCTTTTAGTTTTTTCTTGCTCTCTAATTATGGGGTAAATAATAGCACAATTCATTACAGAAAAGGGGAAAAAATGACATTAACGTATTTCAAAAACACATGAAGTGAAATGAAATTAAACAGCCCTAATTAAACACCATGTTATGGAACTTCTCGGTTACGCTGTGACTAATTTAAAGGGGAGATGACACTTTTCTACTGGTGTCTCAATATTTTTTAATCACTACAAGTACGCAGCCTTGGTTACATCCCTGAAGTGTTAAACGCAGTTTACAAACCAATACAATGAAAGATACAAGCATCTCCAGAGTTCTTCATAGCTGAATCACTAATAATTTAAAAGAGCAATAAACCTAACCGTGGCTTTCATAAAACATTAATTAGAAAGACTGAGAACACATCTGTTGCTTTTGTTACATTTTTTCCCCCCTTTTCCCGTTCAGCTGTCTTTCCCCCACGCTCCTTTAAGCTCTTCTCAGGTTCTCAGGACTGCTGTTCTCATGAAGTCCCTTCTGCCTCCTCACACCTCCCTCCTGGTTTCCTCCGAGTATTGATTGCTCCCCTGGCAGCTGCTCCTACTAATGTGTGACACACAGCACCCGGCAGGCAGGAGGAGCTGGACCTACTAACTCATGAAAATAACCTGCACGTTAAAAAGCTTTGAGTGCCAAGAGTTGTAACTACTCACACTCACCCAAATAACACAACAAATCTGCTATGCAGGAAGTCAAACTGATTAAGTATTGTACAAGAACAACTGAGCTTTATAATTCACAAGCAGGAGAGAGACAGGAGCGGAGGCAGTTTAGAGTGAACACAGGCATTCTATCCCTTGTCCATTGTGAATTTCTGTAATTCCTTGGCAGGCTGGGAGGAAACTGTGATTGTGAGGGTTTCCAGTCAGCCTGAGAAAAGAGCCTGAAATGCAGGGGGGCCTGCTCACAACACCAGGCTGTGCACAAGCAGGATACCCCCTCTGACCTCACCTCTGAGCCACTGGCGATGGACGGCCTGATGGACACAAGAAAAATCACCCCATGCCGAGTTTAACACTGTACAGACTGCAGAAAACTCAACCAGCAGTGACAGGTGGCTAAGCTTAGAAGCAGTATTTGTTACCTTTACCCTTAAAGACATTTCAGTAATTTGGGATACATCTCATTTAACTTCTAATGACTACAACTTAACTTGAGGTGGTCACTTTATCAGCGTGGCACCTCTGCATTCAAACACAGGACACATTTAAGGTGCCTGTTGGTTTCTACCAATAATAAGGTGGACAAAAGCTCAGCTGTGGGTGCCTGTGTTCTGAGAAATCCCATCCCAGCTGTCACCAATAAGCCACCATTTTTGGCCTAAATGAGGTCCCATGTGGTTCCTTCTTCCACCATCACTGACTGGGGCTCACACTTTCCGAAGCACAGATATCCCCATTCCTGCACTAAGGAAACTTTGACTGGATGTGGTATTTACCACCAGTGCCTGCGCTTTCACACTGCCTGAGCTCTTTACAGAATAGGATGAGTTTATGTTCTACAGAACAAAGCGAGATGATGTAACACGCATAAGGTCAGATAAGGCATCAGAAGCAGATTCAAGAGGAGAAATCAGACAACCAGTCTGGCATCTAAAGAAAGTTTTTGTGACTTTACGCTGCTCTGAAACCGCGACCAAAAGGAGTTAACCCAGAACAAAAAGACACATTAAAAGAACACTCAACTACAAAATAGTAATCACTCCCATCCAGTAACAGCTCAACAAAATAAAGTTATACTAGTAATTTGCGAGTTCAAAACATTTCACGTGCGACAATAATTTCCTGCTTTCACAACAGTTTTATAGTACATATCGAAAATAAATCTCAGAAGAAAAGCAAAAATATGTACAATTTCTGCACGTACTCCAGTAGGAGGAGAAAGGCTGATATTAATGTTCCATTTTTTTTGAAAGAGTGCACGGAACAAATTAAAAAATATATGTTTCACTGCTAAACCTCAGGAACTTACCTATACTTTAAAATAAGCTGCCATAGATGCTTAACAAAAGGTTTGGCAATTCTTCCCTACAGAGGCACCCATCTATTTACATCTGGGAGTGCTGCCAATAGAACAGCTACCAAAAACTTCAAAAGGTTCACATCATGAATAGCAAGTCGCTAGCCAAAGGACTTTATGATATGACCAGCTGTGTAACACCATTTTGAATTACAGACACGCTGCCCCCCAAAAGTGCAAAGAAGGGACATTAAACTTACTGAAAAGCTGAAAGAGAAACCTCAATCCTTTAAATTAATGTTTTCTACGGGAAAAAAAAAAAAAAAAAAAAAAAAAAAAAAGGGAAAAAAAAAAACCCAACTTGCACTACGGGACTTTTTAAAGCGCAAATCTGAGCAGCTGCTCCCACCACGGCTGCTTCAAGCTCGGGGAGCTCCTCTAGCTGCAGCCCCAGCCAGAGCTCGGCCGCTCGGTGATCAGAACATTTTGCTTTAATAAATGGCTCCCTTAAACTCGCTTGGGGAGAGACATGAGTCAACAGAGGAAAAGAGGGATAATGTTTCTGTTGACAAACATTTAACAATTGGCAAGAGACAGTAGGAAACGGGGACGAACGAAAGCTTGCCAAATAAAGTTATGTTGGAGGAACAAGGCTCCTTTTTGGAGCGGCACTCAGCTCTCCGCAGATCCCAGAAAAATATCTGAGCACAACCAAAATAAAAAAGCTGCAGTTGTTGGAGAACTAGGCTCCTAATACTAATATTTGCGGTGACGTTTTTCCCTGCCAACCAGAACGGGTCAGAACTCCTCCGAATCAAATTACTCCACGTCCTTTGCCAAAGAGTCTGGTTTTGGTCTCGGTAGTCATCCACGTCTCAGTGTTCACACAAGCCCTTCTGAGCTGCATGAGCAATTTTTCCCCCTCATCTTACAACACTTCTGTAGAAAACTTGCCAAAGCATATGTAGCATCTTGGTCAGACTCCTTATTCAGGCAAGCAAAAAAAGGGGCTGTCTGAATACTCAGAACTCATGTCCTGGAAACTCAGTTCTCATGAAATCGCAAACAAAACCCGACCGGCCTTTTTTTAAGGGCGAACAAAATGTTCCTGTCCGAGCCCTTACTGCTGTTCCAACTCAAAGCCTCCCCGATCGCTACACAAGCCCCAGAGGCGGCCAAGAGCAGCCTCTCTCCTCCCTCCAGACAGGAGCGGGGCTCAGCAGCGCCCGTGGCCCCGGCCGGAGTTTCAGTGGCGCCCTCCCCTCCCGTGGGCAGCCGCCCGCCCGGCGCCACGGCCGCCGCCGGCCCCGTCCTTACCGCAGCACTTTGCCCACCGCCTGCAGGACCATCTTGCAGCTTAATCCGGCCTTGGGACTCTGGGCGAGCACGGGCCGTTCAGCGGGCAGGCTGCAGTGATCCCCCACCATGGTACGGCGGTGCGGAGCGCAGCGGCGATCGCGGCTCGCTCGGCCCGGGCTCCCCGCCGCCGTCCCNCTTTCTTTCTTTCTTTGGCCGGCGGAGAATGAGAGGGGCAAAGTAGGACGGTGCCTGACGGAGTGGGACGCGGGGCAAACGTCCAGCTTGGCTGGCTGCACCTCGGAGCCGTCCGTAATGGGGCCAGGCTGGACTCCCGGTGAGAAACGGGAATAACGATTCCTTTTGTGAGCAAGGCTTGGCAGTGCTGTCCGCACCCCGTGTGACACGCAAGGGCATGGGCTACCAGAGCTACAGACAGTGCCTACAGCGCCTGGCAGCCCAGCAGTGACATCAAGACCTTTATCAGAGACACTTAATCAGAGGAAGGGTGAAGAAGAAGGCGGCTATAAACAGCAAGAGATGACTTTCCGTTGTGACCAGAGTTAAGAGTAAGCGCTTGGGTAATGGGTCTCAGAGCATGAGTGACTAAGCAGTGACCCCAAACACAAGGTCCATTGTGATCCACCTTCAGTTTTGCCTGGATAAACCACTGGGCCATGCTTTTTCTCAAGAGACCTCAGAAAGATACTGTACGTCCAACTCTTTAGCCATGCCAGGCAAACACACGAGTTCACACGGCTTCTGGACAGGCAGCCATGCCCACAGGTTGCAGATGTAGCACTTTAGAGCCCGGTCACAACAAAAAACGTGACAGGTTTGGCATAATGTGACTTAGAACAGAAAGTCATGAGGACATTACTTATTCTGACACACTGAAGCCTGGCCCATGAGGTCTCAGACAAAACAGTGGGTTTGCCCTTTTATGTACAGCTGCAAGACTGGCTGCAGTCGGAAGGGACAATTCTCCATTCAGCATATAGCCAAGTGTTCCAGTTTGCACAATGAACAGGCATCTTCCTTCCCCTGTAAACACAAGGCCAACAGGCTTGTTGAATTCACCTTAGCACAAACAGTGACACTGCTGCTGCCACCAACCCGGCATCACCTGGTCAAAGCAGGTGGGAATGTGGCTGCTGTTTGCACAAACCCAAGGAACCACAGGCCCGTGATGCAACCCGAAGAAAAAATGTGTTGCTGCTCAGTCCCAAAGCATCTACCCAGGCAGGAGTGTTTGTCAGCTATGCACTTTTAGTTGCATGTCCAACTTAGGCCTCCCCACCCTTGCGAGGCAGGAGGTATTTTGATTCCCACTGTACCAGCAATCCACTTGAGATGGAGTTTTAATGACTTCCCTGATAGCACACAGGAAGCCTGCAGCTGAACACGGCTCACACTGAATTTCCACACTGAATTCTGGCGCTTCATACAGGACCATAATCCAACTCGTGAAAAATCTGATGTTCTGTCAACCTTTTCCCCAGGTAAGAGCAACTTGCGACAGTAACATTACAAAGCAAGAGTCGTGGCAAATGGAGGAAGGGAACCTTCCAAAAGGGCAGCTGCCCTCGATTTGTCCACCAGTGAAATCTGCACAGAGAGAATTTCGTTTGGTAAAAGACCACCTTAAAAACAACAAGCCTGTGATATAAAGCAGCTTAAGTTTTAATAAAAGTCTGTCTATCCAAAGTAAATTAAAGAAAAAATCCAGGGGTAAAACCAAAATAAATACAGCTCTGTGGTATTACAGTTGTATTAGGAAAGTTAGCCTCTCCGTGACTCCAACTGCAAAACAGTCGCTCTTAAGAGAGGGAGGTTCAGTGATCTCACGCAGGTTAGGAACTGATCCTCTTCTGGCAAAACCAAAATATTGATTGAAACACAGTTTTCAAACCTGGTCACTTTTTATTCTGATGCAAATAAATTGCTTGTTTCTCTCTTTTGCTAGCTTCCTCATCAACCCAAGCATTTTTCTTTCCCTTTCCTCAACCATATGTCGCTGTGGCACCCTTTCCAGCCTTCCCCCACACCTATCAGTTTTCCCAAGCAGTATCTTCTGTTTGGATCAACTACATGCTACAGTTTACCTGTAATACAGATTTCATGCACGTTGTGGGAAAACCCAGCATCTCTAAGTCAATTCTAAATGCTTCAAAATAATAAAAATCACGTTATTATAGGAAGCACAACTTGGGCATGCATACTTTATTTATATGGCACCAACATAAAGAACCTAAACCACATGTGCAGTACACATTCTTACAACTTTGACAAGATTTAGAACACATGTGCAGACACAAATGGGTTTATTTGAGAGCTGCTTCCTCCAGAGAGAAGAGTACTCCATCTACAAGGAGTGTTTATTTGAACACAGCTGCTGGTCTGATCTCCACCTATGCATATTTTGAAGGATGCATATCTACACTTCCTTAAGGGTGTGTCTGCAGCCATCTGAAATCCCGGCTATTTACATTCATCAGAAGCCTCTTTTTCACTTGCTTCCTCAACATCCTCTGCCTGTAACAACTGTTGCATCCCACCTTAGCCCAAGTGTGCTTCAAAGCACCGGTGAACTTCTTCCAGCAACCCACCAAACAGGTAGCATTGTGCACTGAAATCATCACTAAACGTTAACAGAAGTACCTGTGAATGGACCTACAAACAGCTTCATCACTTTTATCGGATCTACAGACCCATCAGCAAAACGGTTGGGAAGAAGGGAGCCCCGTTCTCCTCACTTACACATGATTTACCTGTGCTAGCAGCAAACCGATGGAAAACTTTCTGCACTGATCCCAACTACCAAGCCAAGGCACGATATTTATAAATTTTATGAATAATGCTTTGTATTTATAATGTTGTTATAAGCAGCAGTTAACCATTATATACTTATTTGCCCCTTTTACCGTTCCATAAAAAGTACATGTAAAGCAGCCACCACAGGGATGTATACTGGTACTTGGAGGTTGGCAAAGAAAGCGAGTTGTATTCAACCCAGACAAACAAACTATGTCAAGGGAGAGAAAAAAAATAAGGTACAATTCAGCATTTATATACATAGAAATGAAGCCTTGTAACATCAGACTGTAAAATCCTGTTTTAAATTAAGCTTAAGTTTATTGTGTGTCCCTGCTTGACATATAACATTTGGATTTTGCAAGCTCATTAACCCTTTTGTTAGACTTTAGTGTGCCCTAATAGCACCTAGCCAAGTATCCTTTCCAGTTACCTCACAGGGTACTACTCCCAGGTGTCTGGAACCACTGAAAATCAGCAATGAGAACATTTTATCCTTTAGCTCGCTTCTAAGCTGTATTTATACTGAGATTACATTTGCTCTCCATTTTGTCATACTCACACAGCACCAGATGGCACGAGCAGCGCTGCTCAGGATCGGCACTATGAGGATGGATTTGGGACAGAAGACCGCTTGAAGACAAGTTGTCTCGGTCTCAAAAAGCAGTTTGGAGTGGTCAGAGTGAAGGGGGGAAATAGATTTTGAAGGTGTGTGTTCCAGCTCTACTCGAGATAAGAGCAGGAACAGTAGGTCTTCCTGGCCACACAGAGTGTTGAGATACAAGCCTTGTCAAAGTGGCCACACACCGTGCAGAAAAGCTTGTGCATAAAAAAAACTGAGCTTAAAAGCAGCACTTTTGTAAGTGACAAGGTGCCCACATTTGCTGCTTAACTGAAAACTCTGAAAATAATGACAAGTCAGTGTCCATCTTGCAATCATCTTTGGCTTCATCAATACTCTGGGATGTTTTTCTACAACAGGCAGAGAGCAAAAAAATGGTACACAATATTCTCACCTCCATAACATGAAAAACAAACAATCATGTGCAGCATGAAAAGCAAATTAGCTCAAAATATCAGTAAAGCTCCACTGGGAACTCGAAAAAACTTTCTATTAAGGCTTTCTGTAAAGGATGCACAAAATGAAAAGAACCAAGGGTTCATCAAATACCACTTTACTTAGTAAAAAGAAATAAAAAGCAAAGAGAAAGGAAAGAGTACTGCTGTATGAACCGAACAGAGAAATGGTGATCTCAAAGATATTGTATTTCTGACAAGTGTGTAGGTGCAGCTATTGTTCTAAAATCCCAAATGTCAAGTTAAGCCAGGTTCAGCAAGTATGTATGGATGAGAGATGAAGAACATGATTGTGTTGAGGGAAGCAGCAATAAAAGCAGCTCAACAAGAGATACTCCACTCTACCAACACTGAACCAATACCCGAGCACTATTAATAAAGGATGGCATCATCACACTCAGACTCTACATGAAAAGATAATCTGAAATCGAGAACAGAGTTCATATTTTTATCACCTGCATTTCAGCCAACCCTCTCGAGTCAGCCCACCTAAAATGACAGAAGCCCTCTGAAAACACACACTGAAAGGACACTTGTTTCCTGTGCAGCTGTTCAGGCAAGTTTGTGTCAAGTAGATTCTGAGTCAAAGAATTGCCCTGGAGTTGGAGCGAAACATCAGATTCAGATATCAGTTTGTAGAAACCTTGAAAACGCACCACTATATACACAAATAATCTCTCTTATTAAAAGTTATTCTGAATCCTAGCTAAATTCTAATGTTACTTCATTCTTCTTAAAGCTTCCCCCTTGCTTTCAACCGCAAAGGTTCTTTGCTTTATGTACTAAGTTGTACACCATCCTAAGGCACCCTATTTCAGTGAGGATGAAGCAGTCCCCCCTATACAGTACTTTTGCCACAGAGTTCATTTCAGTAGAGCAAAACACCACCACAGCACAGCCTCAGGAGGCAGAGGGCTTCCCCTCTTTCCAATTTACAAAACAATATACTTGGCACTGCTATATACAGGAACAATAAACTGGAAAATATTTGCAAATAAAGAGCTCAAATGCATCACCCTCATAAACTGTCTCCCTTAGAGACAGTGTGCTTAGCAAAAGCCTGGTAATAGCTCCAGGTGACACTGGGGCTAGGGTGATGTGCAACACCAGCCTCAGAGAGGGTGAAATCCTTTTTTTTCTTTCAGTGGGGAAAAGGGAGAGAAGAAAACACAAGTAACTGAAGATGTGCCAGTGAAGCTAATGCGTTTATCCTTTTTAGTGCCCAAAAATGTCTTTCAATACATGTATCTCACCAAGTAAGTCAAAGGAAGAAACCTTATTAAGCAGTGTACCTGCTGATGGGCTGCACCGGTGCTTACAGCACACGGTAAGGATTGAGATGCTGAATTTCTACCATTGCAGCTGCTGTTCTTTCCCAGAGATAATACAAGTGACAATTTCATCTCACATTTTACCATCCCCTTTTTTTTTTCTTGCCCTGATTTTAAAGTTTAGCTAGGCTGCACTCCAGGGAAGCATTAATGCAATATGCATTTGATACAGAAAAAGCCAAAATGAAAGACTCCTGTTTTTTTTTCCTTTTTCCTCCCCGAAATAGACTGGACCTCAAGCTTCATATAAAGAGGTAAAACTTCTAAAACTTGGCTAAGAAGTCCTCCCCAGGGATTGTTTAACATATTCAGAACTTTTTGCTACATATATACAGAACTCTCCCTGTAAGTTTTACAACACAACTACTGTTTCTACAGACTTGGGTAAATATGGCATGGAAAATAAAATTCTAATTGCAAATTGGCACAAAACTCTAGGCTAAGGAGTCAAAGGTGTAATCAGCACAGGAAAGGAGGGTATCTGTGGTAGCACTGCCATTGGTCAAGACTATCTACGCTTGGGTGGGAAAGGCACAGAAGGAAAAAGGGGAGATGCTGGGAATGAGCTTGCAAAGTTTTCCCAGACAGATGGAAAGACACTAAGGAAATAAAAGTTTCCCTCCTTTTTGGTGCTAAGAATGGCTTCATTTCAGTACAGTAAATGATTTTATCTGGTAATGTCACATTTAGATGACAGCACAAGGAAAAAACAATTTATGAAATAAGCATGAAATTTATTCTATGAGATTTTTCCCCAGGCATGCATTACAAAATATAACACACAGAGCTTACATTATGTAATGAGAAACCATTTGTTGTAATTCCTGACATTTACAGAACAACTCCTTAGCTACTACTTCTGAAGAGCAGGACTACAAAATCCAGACGTCACAAAATTAACCTGGTTCACGCCCAGACCAGTGCACATTTGCATTCCACACTCAACACCGAGATGCTTCATCCAAGCGAATTTGATTTCTTAATACCGCTCAGGCCCAGCACAGAGCAGAGCAGCAGGAGGCCAGCGCAGGTCTCGCCGTGTCAAAACAACGTCAAGGAGCTCCTAACCTACACCCTGAGATAGTTCAAATGGACTGTCCTGGCCAAGAACCTTCCAGCAGGCGTTCAGCACACGCGGCAGTGCGGGCAGTAAAACCTGCTGGGGCAGCGTGCGTGCGCTGGCCGTGGACACTGGCACACTCGCCGAGGCCTTGGCACAGCTCCCGCCACACTGCTGCCTTCCACAAGGCCGGGCAAGGAAAAGCGGGAAGGTCTCGCCTTTGAGGAATCCTCAAACCTTACTTACTGCTACGTGTTTCGAGCCATTTGAAAACGCCAACAGTTCTTACTCAGCGTGTTAAATGGGAGATTCGCGAATTTGCTGGAAGAAAAGTTTTATTCCTGACGCTGGGCTATAGTAAAAATCTTGTACACGAGAGCCCGTGACAACTTCACAGCAGAGTCTTGGCTGTGCCTGCAAGAGAGTTCTGCTGCATGGGGGACGTACATACTTATGTAGCTAGGGCCACACAAGGCTGCTTAGCGTGATTAGCCTGCGAAACTTCTGACACAAATACAGCCAGTTTCCGTGCTCTGATTTTCTGAAGAAGAAAATGGCTTCAGAGCTATTCGTTTACCCATTTTGATTCGAATACTTTGATGGAATAGAACTTCCAGCATTCTACAAAACCCACCAAGGTCATATGGCCTTGAGACCAACCCTCTGCTACAAATTCTGGGCAGATTTGGACAAAGAATAATACAATATGAGGTTAAGGCTACCATACTTGTTTTTTCAGGCTCTGCACTAATATATTCTGGAAAGGCACTGGCCTAGTTTAATGATGAGTTGGTAGAATAAAAAAAGTGTGTGTATGCAGGATTGTTGGGTTGTGTCATGTTCCTTGTTCCTAACTAACATTTCCTCAAAAGCAAGCTAAGCCACTGCCACTGAGGGAAATCATGGCAATTGTTTAAAAAAAAAAAAATTAGGGAAAATGTCACCTCTTTATACAAAGATAATACAAAACAGAAATACTTGAATTATCTCAAACCATCATAAGCTTCCATTTTAGGCTCAGAATACTTGAGAGCTGGTTTTTTTTGTTTTTTAAAAACAACCTCCTGAAAGATTACGGATGACATGAAAGGGTCTACTTACAACAGAATTGCCTTCCAAACTTCAACTACATTATCACTCCACATGATAAGTATTCTTATTACTGTGACAGGCTTGCACTGCTGAAACACTGTAAAATAAAGGAAATTAACCCAACTCTTATCTGATGAAGGAAGAAGTTAGAATATACAGTGGAATAGCCCCGAGTTTAAGCCAATCATGGAGAAAGACGTGGGTTTAAAAATAACACCATAAAGCACACATCTGTCATTGAGCAACACTGCTGTATAGGAGGCTTTGCTGATGCTGTCTTGCTTAAAATCTCCATTTTGCCTAGAATTTTTTCTATTTACACATTTGCACCTTTCCCCCAATAGTCCATTACAGCACCTGAATGGATGTTTATTTACTAGGAAACAAAAACACTGGCTGACAGAAGAGCTTTGCTGTTCTGGTTAGACAAGATTGCCATTTGTCATGTTTTAGTAATGCAGTAAGAAAATTAGCCTTGCCTGCTCTCAGACAAAAGAAAAGTCACACTTAAAGACAGAAACTGTGGAAAGGATACTACTGCATGTACCAAGACTATTCTGTATGAACTCTGCCAAAAAAGTCTCTTCCCTCAGTTCCACAGCCAAAATCAAAGAAATTACTACAATCTATATTTTGTATTTCTTCCTTTACATACTTTTCCTCAACTACTTGCTTTCAGGACTTTGTCAATATCAATACGTAGTGAGACTACAGGAACAATGGGTAGTTATGTCAAACTACTGTAATTCCTACTTAGCTACTGAGAAGTACCATTCCCGTGAACATGGCAAAGACATCTTTTGCAAATGCTTGATGAAAATTGCTTATATATATATAAATTTTACCTAAATTCAGTGACAACACTGTACCTAAAGTATTTTCACATTTTTTCTAGGCTTCTCACTGAGGAGGTGAAAGTGAGCACTAGAAGATGCATTCACTCTGCATCTTGAGCTACTTCTACACTTTGAAGGAACATTATGTGCATCAAGGAAATGTGCTCCAAGACACGGTAAGTGAACCTTTCCCTTTCAATGTTCTGCTCTAAAAACTGTTTGAAACTGAGGAAAATACACCATGTTCTACCATGCAAATAGCAACTTCCCTGTATAATTATAGTGCGTATTGCTGAGAATTGCATCATGACTAGAATACTACCAAGAGGGCAAACATTTAACCACCACTATTCTTAGTTTGTTAGAAAATTTTTCCCACATTACATAAACACGTACACACCCGGACTTGGGCAGCACCATCAATCTTTTCATTGTTTTTACTTTAGTAAGGGAACAGCTAGTTTTCATTTCAGTAGTTTTATTTTTATTAATGTTATGAAACAGAAATTAAAATTTCTCCTTCAGCTTACTTTGCTGTTATTTTTCCTTTGTCTTTGCCACAGTTGCTAAACTTACTGTACTGGCATGCTGAGTAAAAAGAAAAAGAAAAAAAAATTTAAAAAATCTTTAAAACTTCAGTAAAAAATTCACTTCTAAAAGTGTATTGAACAGAAGAAGAGTTTCAAGATTCTCCTCATGTTTTGTTAAAATGAATGTGTGCAGAGCTGACAAAAGCATAAACAGGATATATTAATAGGATCAAACACACTAACCAGAAGCAGCAAAACTAAAACATAGAAGATTATTGAAAATATCATCAGAACTTTGCAAGCTCTTGCTTCCATATGTTGACCAGTGGTATGAACCATGCAAAATTCCTCTGAACAGATGCAGCCTTATATAATTTTAATTCTAGACTAATCTCTGACAAAGAGTCAGCCAGTTCAGGGTAACCACACCTGAGCAAGCAACGTTGAAAGAAGAAACTCAACAGCTAAGAATTAAGCAGCTCAAAAGTTAACACTGGTATAGAGTATATATATTCAAGCATCTGATTGATTATATGTCAGAATTCAGATTTTAATTTCTTGGCCTGAAGGGTTGTAAAATACAGAATATATTCTGCTCCCAAATGTTCCCCTACAGGCTTAGTGTTAAAACAGAAAGGGTATGGTATTCTAACTCTACAAGGTCAAATAAATTCCTTGTTTTCTTCCTAATACATGTTCCATTTTCATACAAAGAACAAATGGTCCACTAAATGAAAATTTTGAAAATAATTATTTTATCATAAAACAATATACTTGTTGCTTTTAATGCTACAACATTCAAAACATTGCTACTGCTGTTTTTGAATGTAATAAAATATTTTACTCTACAAATTGGGCTTTGCTTTGTCTGCATATGCAAGGTGTTCAAGCATATTTGGAACCCTACTGAAACTATATTGCTTGTGTGGTGATTCTGGTATGAGGGATCTTGTTCCTTGTCCTTTGTCCCTATGAACAAATTAATAAAGAAAATTATAAATTCCCACCTAGCTGAAGTCAGCGTTGGTACCCATCGCAATGTGGGCGCTTATCAGAACATGCAAGGGACAGAAGTAACACCACTGAGAAGGCTCATCCTGCTGCCAATGCAGGCAGGGACAGACACCCAGAGCCCATCAGATCCTTTTTGTGTGCCTGATGGAAGAGGGAAGGGCTAGGGCAGGGAAGGACCTGGGAGGGGTTAAAGGAAGATGTTTCCTTCCCACACCAAAGAAAAGGGATGGGTGACTATGCTTCACTGTCCAAGGATTCAGAGAGTCCTTTGGAAAACAAATCTCCTCAGATAAAACTTTATCTTTTAAACAGCCAGTTGGAGAAGGAATGATGTAACATGGATTCTGCTGTTAGCAACAAGCAGGAAATGTTCAGCTCCTCTGATCTTTCACCTCGCACGGCTATTGCTTTGTTGTCACCAATAATGGTTTGTTGAGGGACAGCAGTTTTAAAGGCAAGACAAAATGTGCAAGACTTAGCTTAAAATTCATATAGAGACAAGATCTGTCAGGTATAATCACAGTGCATGCCCCTTCTTGGGGTTGAGTTGATCTGTTATGACCTTGTAGATAAAATCAAAAGCAGGGTCCCCACTATGGTTTTTATGGCTTACATATTCTAATTATTTCACAGTGAAAACTGAGGCTTTTTTTGATCGAAGAAGGTATTTTGCCTACACAAATACAGCAAATTCGCAAAGAGCTGCTACTGCAAATACAGCACTTCTAAGGAAAGCTGTGCTCTGCACACACATTTTAAAGTCACCTCTCACCCATGCCTCCGAGCTGTCCAAGTAAAACAAGCTGTACTGGTAAAATAAACACATTTTGCCAATAAGTACACTTGACTTTGTTCCAGTGCAGGTGTACTCTCAAAAACCTTCTTCATACCCCAACCAACAACACCAGAAGACATTTGGAGCAGTGACAAGCCTTACACGGGTAACGCCCAACTTTTCCACCCAGTGATTCACACGTTTCCTCCAGTGGCATGCCAGACTCGTCCACCACAGAACCTACCCAGTGCTTCCCTGAAAAGCCTGATTGACTGGGATTGCACAAATCAAAGGCACTGCACGTGCAGGGGATGCTGCTGCAGACACCTCCCTGCTGCTCAGGAGCCCACAGAAGTCGGCAGCCGAGGCAGGGCTGCTGCCCCATGTCCAGAGGCTCTTTCCAGGGGCCCTTGGGAAAGCAGGGCCAATTAGGGCCAGGCCACAGAATGAGCTTCCAGAGCCAGGGATGCTCGGGTACGCTGTGTGCCAGCACACCGCAGCAACCAAGAACGGTCCTGGGGTCAGAACCAGCCTCCAGTTCTTGTCTGCCTTCCATCTAGTAACCCCTGCAACGAACCCAACGCTTCATTACCCTAAAGCACACCTCCCAAAAAGGCACCTGGCTCCAGCTTGTCTGTCTAACAGGGAAGAAAAATCAGTTATTTTTGCAGTAATTTGTTTCAATGGCTGATCACATCCATTGTTAAGCCTCGCATCCTTTGAATATTTGAAACCTCCTTGCTTTAACATCCATATTTCCAATTATGATTGCTTCTCTTTAAACTTCATTATTTAGATACTATATGCACCTCTTGACCTTCAGAGTAATTTTATTTTTTTAGAATATCCTTAGGTCTCATTATGAGAAAGCTTTTTCCCCAGACTTTAAAAACTGCAGGTCTTTCCCACCTTGCTAGTTTAGAAGGTATCAAAGTGCCTACTCAAAACAGTGAAAGAATAATTGCTCTAAAGATCTGGTGCTCTCCTACAATCTTAATAGGGATGGACAAGACCACAAAACTTCATCTGGATCTCCATTCCCAAAAAAATTTAAGTAACCTGTTGCAAGTTTTAAATGCTTGAAGTTTCTATCATTTAGAAGTTTAGAGAATATTTGCAACCCAAGTCAACAGAAAGAATGCTACTTCTCATTATTTCATCAAGGAAATAAAAAGCTACTACATCATCAATTTACTTACATTATCCAGAGAGAAGAGCTATAAATATAATTCTTGTTTTATAAATATTTAATCAGCTTAGCAACAATTAGAATTATTTCATCCCACATGGGTTATGCTACCTGTGATTAAAAACCTCATTAAAAAAACTTAAAAACAAACAAGTTGTTCTTCTCATGATCCCTTTCTTTTCTCTTTCTCACCCACAACCATAGGGATGGAAGACACAGCATGGTCATTCCAGATTAGGTTGTAAAAAACAAATGAAGAGGTCACGGCAAAAATGTTATATCCTCCTTCCATATAAAATTATCATTGTGCTGCTTCCACTGTAATCCTTGAATACCCTTGAGCAAAGAGCAGTTATTGATTTGAGCCAAATTATCTGGCCCAAGGGACCGTGTAGAAGGAGCAGAGAACATGATACAGCCTAAAACTTGAATGAGTTGTGTCTTATCATCTGCTAATGTGACCATTAGCGTGGAAAGCCACTCAGTTCCACTTTACTGCCCATGGTCTCCACTGCCTTCCTTATTCTTTCTTCCTTTCTTGCACTCTGAAAGGCAAAACGCTTTCTCCCATCTCTTGCAATGAATATATTCAGAGAGCAGCAGTGAGAGAACGCAAAGTAAGTTGTGCCCCCTGCTTCCTTCAATACTGTCCTTTGTCTCACTTTAAAAATGCTACTTTAATATAGAGAACCCAGGAAAGATAACCAACCATACCTGAACTTGCCGAAAAACATGACCCATCCTCACCCTCCCCAAAAACGCACTCCCTATATTCAAGATCATTGAGGCACTTGATGGATGAGAAACCCAAGGTTTATGCAAGTCAGAACTTGCAGGCATTTCCCAGCTTGAACATGTTACACCTCTACAAAAAGTGAAAGCCGCACTCTACCCTCTCCGGGCCTTCATTTACTGCCTCATTTCTAATTCCAGACAATCAGTTTCTAGCAAAACTTGAAAGCCCGTGCTCTCTCACCATGCAACAAAGGAAGCCAGATTTTCCTCCTGTACCGTAGACAGGCGCTTTTGTACAACAACTTCTATTAGCAGATTGTCGCTTAAGAGAAACAGACTGGCAGGGAGAAACAGCTCAGCAGCTTGGCATTTGTGTAAGGCTTCACAAACAGCCTCGCATTTCCATGAAGGCAACAAACATCTGCTCTGTACACATACAAATATGAAATAATCCAGAAGCTGCGACACTGTTCAAAAATTGGCGCAATGATTACAGAGAAATAAAACCTGAGTCACGTTCTCGCGCTTAAAGACCTAGGGATGAAATCGAGTGGAATTCTTGCAAAGAACAGCACCCAGGTGGGTACCTACATCAATTCCCCTAAATGAGAGTGATGAGACCAAAATCACACCCTTGTCCCTTTGTCCCAAGCTGCCAGGACATGGTTTTAAGTCCTGTTGTTGGAGGAAGTCAGAAGTGTGCCAGAACACAGGAAAACACTTGGAGAAACAGAACACGGGTTTGAGAACAGAGAGGTGCAATCCAAGTGGAGCTGCTCGGTGCAAACTCATGGATCAGAGAACTGTGAGAAAACAGTGGTTGTGCCTCACTATGGCTGAAGATTACCAAACCCAGTCATCTCGCAGTCTTCCAGTTTTCTGACCACCCTTTGAAGGATCACTCTAAGCAGGAAAAACAACAAAAATCAAGCCTGAGCATTGTCTGAAACTTGAAATGTGTAGGAAGCTTGAAGTATGCATTTGGGACAACTAGGGAATTACATTCCTAGGTATGAGATGAAGCATGGCCTGCAACACTTTGTAAGTAATTTTTAAATCCTCAAGAGAGGTGTCTGTTTTGAAACTGTATTGCCATATCCCACTGTGTACTTACAGGGGAGCAGACAAATTACAATTAGTTTTCAAGAACATGACAGTCCTTTGATTTAACCTGTATTGCAACATAGTTTGTAACACAAACTGCCTCATCATTATCATACTTATTCATGCTCTAGAGCAGATTTACTATTTATATTTATCAGATTTACTATGAAATTTACTACTGATAAATTATTCTATGCATACAGAAGTGGAAATTCACACTTTTTATTTCCTTTTTACTGAGAATGCCATGGTAGTCAAGTTGGAAACTTATTATACTATCCAGATTATCAGTACATGTAGAATATAAAAAGCTCAGCTTATTTATTCAGTCCACTAAATTTCTTCAAAACATTAAGACATTCTCCCTCCCACCAAATGCTCTTCAGAATTCCTATAGTCAGTGTACCGGCTGATGGCCAGAGCAAATTTACACACAACATAACTCCTTTCCAGAGCAAAACAGAGAAATGGGAACTGATNAGTCAGTGTACCGGCTGATGGCCAGAGCAAATTTACACACAACATAACTCCTTTCCAGAGCAAAACAGAGAAATGGGAATTCCAATCCCACATTCTGAAAAAAAAACCCCCTTATTTTTCTTTAACCATTTTTAGGAGAGCTTATTCACAGGACTTCTCTAATACACAGTGACACACTATTTATCCTCTATCTGACCATTATGACTCCATCTACTGAACCCATACTGTGCATGACTGACTGCACAGTTCTCCACCAGAGAGCAAAATTATGGGGTTTTCACTTAAAAGGAGAGCATCAAGAAGTGATGTGAACCTTAACTTGGTTGAAATTGCCTCCATGAAAGTAAAATTTATTTCTGTAAACCATAGCAGTGGATTTAGCTTGAAAACACATCAGCCTCAATTTTCACTTTAAACTGGAATGCTGAAATAGAAATAATGTTCAAAATTTAAGGTGGGAAAAAGCTGAAGCTACTCTTGTTCACAGAATATGGGTCAGAATTGGTATAGCTGTTGAAATCTAAACTAATTGACTTGGTTTTGGAGAAAAATGACTGCCACACCTGCAGATATCCCTCCAAGTCAAAAGAAGAATCATTCTGCTGCTGTCCTGTACATTTTTACTGTCCTTACAAATTTATTAGGGCTTCAGTCAGAGAGGGCTACAGTTACTTTCTGTGTGGCTTAAACACATGTTCCTGTCTGCCACTGTTCCTTATAAAACTCACTCTTCAAAACTTAATAGCCTGTGACAAAAACTAATCCATAAAACTGAAAACAAAGGGATTTGAGAAAAGAGCCTGGAAGAAAAGGGGCAAATTAATAACAATTTTTCTACGTTTCAAAGTCTGGGTCCAAGTGGCCTAATAAAACCCACGCCTCCAGCTCTTCCTGCCACAAGTGTGTGAGTGAATCCTGCTGAGATGGGCAGTGGAAGAGGGGGCTGCTCCAGGAGGGCCCCTCGCTCGGCCGCAGCTGTCCGCAGGCTCTCGCTCGGCCGGCAGCTGCCGTGGGCACGCAGGCACTGCCTGCCTTTTGTTTTTCAGAACAGGCAGAAAACACATTTTTCCCCTCCCTTGTCTGGGAAACAGGAAACAGATTCTTAAAGACTCTCCCACATACAGACTGGGCAGGAAAAAGGTGGGGTTTAAAACATTAAGATTTGTTCTTCAAATGCAGACCAGTAATTATTGTAAGGTAAGCGACAGGATGGCTGGGCTCACTAATGTTTACTCACCCTGGTGCTGCTGTTTTCAAACGTATTTATATTTCATGCAGACTGTAAATGTAAAATGTAAAAATAAGATATTTTTACCTGAGTTTTCAGGTGGTGAGACCCTTGCACAGACTTTATTTACCTTTACATAACTCCAAAGAATGCAAATAAATATGTCTTTTTCAAGAACTGTACAAGTTAATTCGTTCTTATGAGCCTTATAAAGTGGCTAGACATTTTTATCCATGTTTTATAAACTATGGTTTTTCAAGTGGAGAATACAGCTCCCCAGAGCACATGAAAGTTCTACACCTCCACTTCAGAAACCATAAACCAGTAGTAATATTGTCTTTAGCTCAGGGCGGGGGGGAAAATCATTAGGGCAGAAATGCGTGTGGGTTTTCTGAGAAGGTCACTCACTTGTTAATTAATCTGCGCATTTGAAAGGACAGATCTTGCTGATGTGCATCAGGAACACATACTAAAAATTATTAACAGAAAAGAATTAGTATGAACAGAAAGTTCTCCACTGGACAAAAACCACCAAGATGTTGGTTTGACACTATTTGCTATGAGCTACCCAAGAAAAAAAGTCCTAAAATAGCTTGATGTCATCACACACTAAGTTTGAGATGTTATTCGCCTTCACAGGAAGCACCTAACCTCCGACTGCTCAGTTTTAGAGGGCTGATCTGGATGGGACTCCACATCTCTCTCTTCAGAAGTCATATTCCAACCACTGGGAAATTAAAATTATCGTGAAAAAACAAAATGAACCTGCAAAAAAATCTGATTTCTTTAAGGTGCCTCAACAATCAATCTGATTTCTACACAGGTACCTCAACTTGTGCTTGTCAAGGTCAGACTCAACAGCCTTTTAGAGCTTAACAAAAAAAATTTTTTTTACTAATCTTATATGCAGTGTCTTGAGCATATTACAAAAGACAGTACTTAACCCCATAAAAATATTTAAATATGTAGTCAGTGTAATACCTCTTTAGTGTTCTGTAAGCCATCACTCAATACAAAAATCCTCTCACAAGCTCCATGAAATCAAATTATAATGAAAAAATGATTAAACACCCCACGGAAAAAGCCTTGTTACCGTATCTTGAATACTCCCATAATTAAAATTGACTGGGAAGGCAAACACTTGTCTTGAAAAATAATGTGTTCAACACCTTTGAGTAATGTAGCTGCATGACTGCTGTGAAATAAAGCACCCAAGCCAATAAACCCAACAGGCAGAGAGTGCTGCTGCAGCTCCCTGCCATTCAGCAGGAGCCTCTTGCCAATGAGGCTCCTAATCCTTAGCACCCCTTGGCATCACTGCTGTTCTCTCACACACAGAGTAAGTTAAAGAACACTCATTTTCTTTTAGCTAAGCTAAAAGTGATGGTGTGTGCTGCTTTGGCGGCAGGACATCGTTTGGGGAATTGGAGACTTAAAAAAAAAAAAAATTATGTTAATTTTGTTTTTTGCTTTTTCTTCCTTAGCTTAAAAGGGGGCCATAATCAAGAGTCCCCTCAAGACAGCTATAAGGGAAAAAACCCTTCAACTTAAATCATCATTATTATAGGTATGGTTTGACAGTGGACATGGGAAGAAAGCATGCTCCCATTCTCTTTTAATGGAAAGCCTGAACTCACTGAAAAATGCTTTTTAAATGGCTACATTAAATACAATTATTCAGTATCCTATCACAGCAACAACCCATTTAAAACCTCTAGTCCTCAGAGCATCTTAGAGGGAAGAAGCAGAAATAAACTGTCCATTGCATATCAAGCTTCTGTATCTGCAATTCACAGTAGCTGGTATAAAAGATGACAGTTAATTTACTGCCCCTAGTTATTACTAATGAGCTATAAATTTGGCTGTTAATAGTTCTGGTGTAAAACAGATAAACTTTTAGTGGGCACTTCTTACCCTGCATATATATACTTTCACCATAAGCCCTGACCACAGTATGGACTCCAGAAAGGAGTATACTTGTAGGGAGTGAGGCAGGTGGCAGAGAAAGGACCAGAATAAATTTTTAAAAATCAGGGACCTGAAGTGTTCTGTTGTTCCCTGTTCTGGCCCCAGACTGTTAATGGAACATCTTTGTAATAATCAAATCCTAAGATGAGCACTTCCTATCACCTGAGATTCTGTATAAGAGCAAGGATGACAGTTCTCTTGAATTTGTGTCACAACTTTGTTTTACATTAAGAGGTGAGGCTCCCATTAAGTAAGGACATACACTATGGGGGGATTAAAAAAAAAAAAAAAAAAAAAANAAGGGGGGGAATAAAAAAAAAAAAAAAAAAAAAAAAGGAAAGGAAAAAAAGAAGGAGAGAAGAATGCATAAGACCTGCAACAGCACATTCTGGAGTTCTGGATGAAATCTTTGCTTCTGGTAGAGACTAATAAAATATTCATGAAGAGTTGCTTTTAGGTGCATGGAGATAAGCTATGAGAATGGACATATATTCCTATAGGTTGTTCTCTGATGTAAATATTTCTAAAAGTTGGGAGACAAACTGATCAGGCTAGTTTTAGGAGTATGGATCAAAATGAGCATACTTCTGTGCCACAAGAGTCCTAATCACTTTTCATATTTAAAAAAAAAAAAAACAAAAAAAACCCCAAAAAACCCAAANNNAAAAAAAACAAAAGACTTTTCTAATATGATACTGAAGTATCAACTGGCACAGAGTACTGCAGTTTCAGAATTACATGATAAAATTATTTTACACTTTTTGCACCAGTGATCTGTATAACTGGCTGACAGAGGTTACCCCCAAAAAAACCCATTTGATATTTAATATGAATACTTATTTCCTGTAAGTCATCTGCAGCATTCGCCATGAAGAAGGCCCAGTTCCAAATCCATATTTGGGAATAACACTATTAATATAACAACAATGACTCAGAGTGCAAGTTCTAATGAAGTCTTCTATTTAGAAGCATTATATTTATAATACTTTGCCCATATAAGGCTTGCAGTTTAAGCCTTTACACATATATTGTAAGTGAATATAAAAATGCTTAAACTACTTCTGACTGCTCACTCATTCAAAAAAAATTCCAAAGAAAACACATGTGAGATCATAAATCTTGTGTTGTAGGAACAAATCCTACGTGCACAGCTAGGCTGAATATAAAAGCAGTAGAATCACAGGATGGTTTGGGTTGGAAGGGACCTTAAAAGTCATCCAGTTCCAGCCCCACTGCAACAGGCAGGGAACCTTCCACAAGACCAGGCTGCCAAGAGCCCCATCCCATCTGGCCTCAAAGATTTGCAGGGGATGGGGCATCCACAACCTCCCCATCATCTGTTCCAGTGTCTCACCACCCTCACAGCAGAGAATTTCCCCTCTTTCCGTTTGAATCCCTTACTCCTTGTCCTGCCACTACAGTTCCTGATAAAGAATCCCACTCCTACTTCCCTGTAGGCTTCCTTCATGTACTGGAAAGCTGCTGTGAGTTCTCCACACAACTTTCTCTTTTCCAGGCTGAACAATTCCCAGCTTTCTACAAACTACTTTCTACAGTTTTCTCAGCCTGAACAGTTTAAGTAGTTTAAAGGAAAAAAAACCAAAGCAAAACAAAACAAAAAACTCCCAACCCTCTATAAAACAAACACCTTTGCTGAAGGTGAAGATTTACTCAAAGATCCAGAATTACAGTTCTAGAAGTGGTTTGGATTCCAAACTTAGCAAACAAAGAGTAAGGTGGATAGTAGCAGGAGTGCCCGGGATGCATAAATAATGCCAAAATCTCATGGAATTGCTGGAAATTGTAAGCTATTGTCACCACAGGGTGACAGGGAGACTACTGTCAGTCCTGTTGCTTGCTTTCAGGACTCTTGCATTCATCATCACCCTTTCTCCAGCTTTTGATGGCTCCATAACCTCTCCATACTGTTCCTGCAGTAGAGCCAACAGTAAAACAAATGAGGCTTCCCTCAGGCAGAGCACAGGAGCCAGAACCTGCAGGAATGAACCTTGACAGCCCAGTGGGGCAGCAGCGGTCAGAACCAGCCAGAAACCCCTCCTGGCCGTGGGAAATGGTGTGAGACTGGAATCCTGTCCTCATCCTTTGGCTATGGCACTGTGCACTACTGGAATGGTAAACATGAGATGCAGGGCAGTGGAGTGGGAGACTTGAGCAAAGTATTTTATAAGGGAAACTTCTGCTGTTTATAGTGTGAGAGTATTTGCCATGTTTTGCTTGTCCTCAGGGGCTGTTCTCCCTCTGTACACACCCAGCAGTCAGAGCTGCCTTAGATGTCCACATCAAAACACCACTGAAACACCATCCCTGCGTACACTGCGGCAACCTTCCTTCTCCAGAAAGGAGCAAAGTTAAGGGCGTTTTAACGACAGATGAGAAGCCATCTCACGTTCTAACTGAGGCAGGTGAATGACTGTCAGCGTCAGAAAGTGTAGGAGTAAACCTGTAACAAATGAGGAGAGGGCTATAGCTGACCAAGAAAGTGCTAAGATAGCTCTAGCCAGGTGTGCTGGCATTTTGTACCTTGGTTTGTATTTTCAGACACCATCAAGCATTCTAGAGACTACTCTCCAAAAATGGATTCCCAATCAAAAAACCCCTGGAGTGGATAACCAAAGTTTTTGGCCCTAATCTGATAAAATTGTCCTGTGCTTTCCAAGGATAACAATCTGTACAGCTACCCTTAGATTGCCCCTTTTTTTCATGACAGAAAATGTGGTAATTTGGGAGGACTGTAAAGCGGTTCAAACAGCTGCTTCTCCTCAGATAAGATATTTGGGTGTTCATACTACCTCGGTCTGCCAGATGAGCTATTTCAATGGGCTTTCATGAGCTGTTTGTCACAGCCTTCAAAGATATTTTTCCTGGAGTTGCAGTGAGACTTAATAAAAAGGCCTTCTGAAGCAGACATACTATGTTCTTTCCGATTTCTACTTTTTTGGGCAAAACAAACATAAGATACTACTTTCTCTCCTTGGCTTGCTTTACGTCAGTACAAGACGGAAGCACACAAGAAAAACAAATTCTTTTTCAATTTCAGTGCTTGGCTCAAAATCAAAAATCATTAGTTTAAAGCAGTGGCTTGGAGCAGAGGAAACATCTTGGGGCCAACAATATTTTTTATCAGTCAGTGAACATCCATTAATCATTAAGATATTCCAAAGTATTTTGTCCCTATCCAACTTGGACTGGTTTCAAAGCAGTGGTTAGTTCTGACTGTGATAATATATAACCACCTTCATGTACACACAGACCCGAGATGAATGCAGAAAGAAAAAAAAAATTAAAACAAACAAAGAAAACCCCCAAAATAAAAACAAACAGAACCCAAAGAGACAAACAAAATCTGTTCCACGCAGAGTGGAACTAAAAGAATATTTTTCACGTGGGCCCAGAGCAGAGAGATGTCAAACTATTTAAACTCACAGGTGACAGCAATGATGTCACAAGTTAAACACAAACTTTTTGAGAAAATTGAGTGGGTGCTCCTCAGCAGCACAGGCACTGAGATGCTAAACTCCAGATATTGCATTTTCAAAGCTTTCACCCCCAGCAGATTTCTGAATGCATGGTTTAGCTCTGTTCTTCTGGCACTTAATGTCCCAGGAAAACATGCCACACAGCAGTTATTCAGCAGTGCAGAGTCAGGTAGGGCACTGATGAGAAGATAAAAATTATTTAATTAACATGTAAACGTTTTAAATTGCGCTACACATCTGTTTCAGCAAATAATCTCTTGCACATGCTGTTCCGTTCCATCACCACAGGTTTGGGGGGGGCCACTGTGAGGAATTGTAGAGATTACTGCTGAGTTTTAACAGCCATCTTCACACAGCTGACAAGCTTCTGAACCTGAACTTTCAGACCAGATGTGGTCACTTGGCCTTGTCAAAATCACCGTGACAAGCAGAAGAGAATGATCACGTGGCTCTCTGGCCAGGGTCGTCAGAAAGCCCAGTGAGGGTGCAACTTTTTACTTCGTAGGCTGCTGGTCAGAATTCCTGGGGCAATTGGGAGGCAGGTCAGCAAGTTGCCAGCTGTCCCACAGAGGCGTTCACTCCTACAACTGGACAATCCACTTCCCACTGCAGCAAAGCCTTCCTGCAGAGGGCACGGCCATTGTGCAGGGACACCAGAAGGGCACAGTTCTGTCTGCACCACTGGGAAGGCTATAGGAAGGTACAGGCCTGTACATTATGCTCTAAAAGACACTGGAAATTTAGATCACATGGCCCAAGTTCAAGCTGCGTTGAGGTCATATCTTGTGAAATGGATGCTTGGATTTATACCCTTCCTTAACCTCAAGCTATTGGGAGAAAAAGAGACAACAGATGTGTAGTAAACAATATCTGTTATTTGGCACCCTAACAGCCTGCAAAGACTTACACTGAGTATCACTAATTTCAAATGGTAAAGGGATAAGAGAAGACAAAAGAAGAAACAGCAATTGCAAAGAGAAAAAAAAATGATGCTGCAATGATTACAGTGCCAGTGCATTTTTCAGTGTCACTATGTCCCAACAAAGCACCAAGCAAATAAAGGAATATGTCCCAAGCTAAGATGACCTTCAAAAGAAATCGTTCATACAAAGAAACTTTGCAATGCAAAGAAATACAATCAGCATACAGCAGGATAGCACACAACAGCAAAGCTGATTTAACAACATGCTCAAAGAGATGCTGGCAGGAAAGATTTCTACTTCAGTCTCAGCAAGATAAAGTGAGTCTTCTAACTCAGTGTTCTCTGATGAACCTCAGCACCAGATCCCTCTGTCTCCACAAGCCTAACCATTACCCACTTCAACAAGCAAGAGCAAACATGCCCATGTCCAGTGAGACCTGCTCAAGAATACCTGTAAATCACTGTTTCTAAGTGAGACTCTGGATTTTAGTTGTGTTTCCCATTTATGTTTGTACAGTTCTTACACTAGTGTCAAGTGAGGTGCGATGGAACAGCAGAAAAGCAAGGTAGGGGAGGCTTTTTTGCTGCTATTAGGTTGGAAAATATCTTCAAGTATCTTAGCTCCCCTTGCAATCTCTCTCCCCCTTTATGAGTTTACCAGTGCAATCAGAACCTGAGCAAATCATACCCAACTAAAAACGTATTATCATGATGACTTTTGCTACACATCCTTGTTTACAACCTCCTTTCTTCTTGTTTGGTTTTGGGGAGGTTTTTTGGTGTTGGGTTTTTTGTGCGTCTTTAAACTTTTTGCTTTTGTTTGTTGTTTTAGTTTGTTTGTTTTGGTGGGTTTTTCCTTTTTTTTTTTTTCCTAATAATGAAATTTTCATGCACTGCACTGTGAAGAGCACTCCCACAGTAACTATCTGTCCTACAACACTCCACCCCAGTGAGCTCCCCTCTCCTCAAGTGACCTGCACAACAGGGTGCCTCTCCACCTGACAAGTGGAACCCGCTGTCCCAAACAAAAACCCTTGAAGATCAAAACAAGCTTTTCTGCTGACATGGCAGAAGTTTAGGCTAAACAGGAAAACATACTTGAAGCTCTTTTTCCATTACCTTGCATTATTAAACCATCTAGGCAAGAGATAAACATAAAAGGAATTTCTTTAATTAGATAAATCAACTCCTCAGCATCTGTTGTTTAATAAAGTAAAAGTAGATCAGCATGTTAGAATCAGATAATATTGAAGTCTCCCACAAACTCACAGCTGAAGCTTCTTTTTCATGCAAGCATTTGGGTGCCACTGGTTTTACTCACTGTAATACAACACTTCCACTTAAATGCTCACTGAAAAAATGTAATGCCAGGTACACACTGGGCCACAACAAGTGAAATTCTTTTAAATGATTATGCATCATCTCGCAAGTTAGAACAAGGCAGAACAGATGCACAGGGTGATCTAGCACAATATACTTCCCTGAAGTTCTATACCATGCATTCATTTATTTTTAATAAAACTCAAATCAATTAAAAGATTGTGTTTATTGTAACTAAAGTTTAAAAAAACACTCCTTTAACATAAGCCATATCCATTACCTTTGGTTTTTCAGCATCATTTCTTAATTGACTCTCTTAAAAAAAAACCTCTCAAAGGTCACAAACCTCTGCAAAAAAGCCAAATTGATGAGAATATATTCTTAGCCTCTCTCTACTACAAACCCAATCCCACTGAAGAACAAATTCATCTTGCAGCTTAAAACTAAACACTAAGATAGTAACTTCTAATTATGTTTGATCTTGTATGCAGTCAGATAATGGCATTTTTATTACAGTCATAAAAAAATGTTAAGGACGTGCCAGGAAGATGTTAACACCCATCTACTTTGACATTAAGAAAACTCTATCCAAATCAAATTTCAAAATTTTTAAAAATCAAAGGTAAACATATTTAGGCAAAGCAAGAGATCCTTCTAAGCAGCACTGGGCAAACCAGTGCAGGCAAAACCCAGTGCAGTCCAGCTGAACACCACTGCCAAAGCATTCCCCATCCATCTGGGCTGGATCTGCCTCTCCTGGGCAGAGATGGCGAGTTTAAAGCGCCGTGGGGTCAGTCTGCACACCTGTACTCTGGAGCACAGCCAAAACACATCTGGGCTTTTCAGGAGCGCAGCACTAAGGCAGCTGCACCATGCAGCACTGGCTCCTTAGAGGGGGTTAAAGGCAGCTATGTGAAGGGACACTCCAAGGCTAAGAGCTTTCTTCATTTGTCAAGTCCCCCGCCAGCTGCAAGTAAAACAGTTACGGCTGCGCTGCTGAGGTGCAAGTCCTCTTCAGACCACCTGAGCTGTGCTTAGAAATAAAACTTAATATCATATGAAGACACACAAGAATCTGCTTTAGTAAAAATCAAATGCAGTTATTAAAAGAGCCCCATTCACATGAAAATTATATCTTTTCAATTTTTTCATAAAACTCCTTGAACAAAGAATATTTTATTTCATCTTTCCCGTTATGGTATATTCTCTGTTACTGAGATGTAACAGAATCAGAGAGAAATAAAATGAGTATTTTTAAAACCACAAAGCTAGTAAAGTAACTCAGAGTAGTAGTTTCAAGTAGTAAAAACTAATTTTTCAGACTGGCGAAATTTAAACTAATTTGTATTCCATGTCGGGGAGCATCATATTTAATGAGTTTAGCTCTTTTTCGTATCAAAAGCTGGAAAATACTTAGAATAATCACCACAGGCACTTTTTCAGGAAGCAGAGTTCCTAATGTTTCATGGCTTTACTGATCCTCATTTTAACATACGGACAACTCTAACCTGCCCCCACCAAATGCACGCACTGTAAAAGCAAACCCAACGAGATGCAGAAGAAAACAAGCGAAATTGTTTTAATCACTGCACATTTCCTATGCTGTGATCCTCTGTACTTTTTGAGACAAAAGACATGGCCATTATTCCATGTACCCCGTCACTAGAAAGGAAAACAAAGGCTTCTGTTTTCACGTGGTATTAACGATGAAGTTTCAAAAGAGGATGCAGGCTCTTTCTTACCCGTTCAGCGTGTATGACCCATTCCTCCTGAGTCTCATACTTGCAGATAAGGATCTTAGGAAAAAGTCCAGAATGAGGTGGCTTGTCCTCCACAACACCAGAATACAGGCACCTGTTGGGTGGTTGCGCTTTTTGTTCACCAGGGGATCTCTTTCCTGTTTCTCTGAGTCATCAGTGGGGAACAATGCGAAACCACCACCAGAGCCACTGAGCAGGAAGCCCAGAGGAAACTGCCTGCAGCCAAACAGGAGTCTGGAGGTGTAAAATCTCCCCAGCACACCTCTCACAAAACCTGGGAGCCCACTAAGAAAAAGCAGCAAAATCTCTCAGAGGAGTTTTTTTATGAAGTACCTAAAGCTCTCCCTGCACACGCAAGAATAAATTTTGCAGAGAGCTGTAGTTTATGAGTGAACTGCTCTTCTTCGGAATAGCCTGGAAGCAGCTTCAGATCTATTTCCTCCTGCTCACCAGCTCTGCTGCAACTATTACTCATGCGCTACCCTCAGAGCACAAGGACTCTAAACAAGAAACCCTAGATAACAAATAATCAGCCTTTTTTGTTGTGGTAGGTTTTTTTCTCCCCCCAGTACCAAGTTCGAAATTACATACGTGGAAAGGGACATATGATTAGTGGCTGAAAGGCTTGGTTTCCTTGTAGTAGGTTAAAAACAGGCAGATCTAAAGTCACGCTTGATTGCTGCAGGGAAAAATATCCTCTAGCAGTCCAGTGCTGGGCAAGCTGCCCTGCATAAATCACAGGACTGCACTGTCTCTGATGAGGCTGTTTTCCTCCCCTTTCTGTTCACCCTGCCGTTCCCTGATAGCTGTGAACCAAACAGCTGCACAGCTTAATGTCTGGTGAGTATATCACACAATGCAAAAAATCACCCCAGGTTGATCATTTACGGTCTGTGAGCAGATCAACACCGACTTAAGTGATAAATCATACAAGAAATACTTTTATCAACGGAAGTTGAAAACACCATCACTTGTGGCCCAGGTGAAACTGCTTTAGGATAATGGGAAAACTGCACACTAGACAAATAGAAAGATTAAATATTCACTACCTAAAAAAACCAGAAGCAATCAATCCCATAGAACTCTAGCCCAAGTAAAATATTATTCTTATTTCAATGTCTCAAATGTCTGAAGACAGGATGCTTGTCAAGCCGCATTTTTATTTTAAGCAGTTTTAACCAACTTTTAAAAAAGGAGAATTACTTTTTTTGCTTTGTAGGTACCTCAGATAATACAGTTAGTTGTAATCAAAAAGACCTATATAGGGACTATAGATCACAAATGTTGAGAGAAAAAGAGTTACATGAATTACAGGCTGAAGAAATCAATGTGGTCCTGCTGATAAAAGGCAGAGACTGAGCTGCACAAACATGCTGCATGTGCAGGACAGAAATTCTCAGCATCTATCAGGCCTAATCTGGAGCACTGTGCTCAACCCATGGCACCCTAGTTGAAGGCAGATATAAAATTAGCTGGAGCCCAGAGAGCATCAAGAAAATTTCGCATCTTACAGATGAAAAAACTGAGGGAGAAAAACAAGACAACAACTTCCAAGAATGTAAAGAGAGAGAAAACAAAATGTTCTTCCTGCTCTGTCCATCACAAAGGCATTTGAATTAAGCAAGAAACACAGCAGTTAGGATTATTTTGCTTGGTATGTGTGTGTGTTTGGGTTTTAGGCACAGGCATAGATTACAGAGTCAGCATTATTGCAGGCCTTTGAGATGATCTTGTCCAGAGCTAAGGACCGACTAGGTGACCTCTGCAGGTGTCTCTCAGCCCTTCCTTTCTGTGATTTGCTCCCAGATCTCGCTGGTAGAAAAAAATGAAAGTTGTGCTGTGTAACCATGACACAAACTAGCTCAAGTCAAACCAGTCTAGAGCATGCTTTAGAATTTCCTCCTCAAAATAAGACAGAGTGGCCAGGACTCCAGATCAGTCCAATGCATTACGAGCACAGTGGTGGCAGTGCTCTGTTTTTATCGTAGTCATTCTGGGAGACAATGATACCTCACGTTCTTCTCAGCTTTCCGAAGATCCTACCTAAGTACTGGCTGGCAGTACCAGGGCAGAATGATTCCAGTTGCTATGGTCAGGTCCCACTGTCCCTCAGGAGCTGGCCAAGATTCCCTAAGGCCAGGGAGCAGCTCCAAGTCAGGTCCCTGCAGGCAGCTGCTGACCTACCAGTGCTGAGTAAAGCACAGACACATTCTTGAACGCTTATCAAAGTAAACTAGGGTGATTTATTTGGCTAATAATGTGGAGAATAATAAGATAAAGGTAAAGTTAATAAATCAAAAATGCTACGTGAAGATAATTTCTAAATGCTCTGCAAATCCATCTCAAATGAAATCTTTTACTCAGTTTTCTTTCTGGAATATGAGATTTTAGAGCGGTTACCTTAAATCCAGGTTCACAGTGAAATCCAGGCTCTGGTATGTTTGCAGCTTTATTGGAAAAAAAAGATACATCTGACAGTATAACTGAATCATATACGACACTGGGCTTTCTTTGGGCATCTACTAATTGCACCAGCAATATGGGACATGGGAGCTGTCATAAGGTGGTGTCTGATAACTATTAGTTAGCAGCAATTGACTGCTATTCTGGACTGGAGAATTAAAATTTTTTTGTCATTAAAAAAAATTAAAAAAAAAAAGAGGCAGATCATCCCACAACTTTTCTTAAGTTCTGGATACAAAATTGAAGTGATTTACCCATGAATCTTCTGAGCATTTTGCTTTCACTGGCTAACTAATTTTTTATAAAATAATTTCAGAATTCTGCTGCTGAAAACAGCTGCTGGCTTTTTTGAAACTCTGCTTCTGCAGAAAGACATCAACTCCTTTTTTTTTTTCTTTTTCACTCCCCATTCTCTTTCAGGATTACAGCAGCAGAAGGGTATGTGTTCTTTAACATCTCCATCTGAAAACTATTATAGGAAACCAGCAACTAAATATAAACTGTCCAATCAGAGCCAGAGTGAGCCACATCGATGCTGGGATCCCAAAACGCTATCATGGACAAAAGAACTTACCACAGAAACACAGCTAAGCCTACTTGCCAACACAACTGCTTCAGAAACAATAAACTCCTGCTTCAGAGAGGTCTTCTGGAGAAATGTGTTGTGTTAACAGAGATTAAAAAGCCCCTTATTTTCAGTCAACAAAAAGATCACAAACTCGCTGAATAGGCGAGTTTGGTGAGGCAATGTGCTACAGACATTATCTCGTACAGTATTTTCAATTAGCTGCACCTAAAGAATTCCTCCTCTCCTCTGTCTCCCTACACGTACGCATTCCAGAGACCATACACAAGCTGAATCATCCTCACTCTGGCGAAGGCACATGGGAGAAGGGAAAACTTCTTTATGTCTCCTTAAGATCCCTGCTGACAAATAAAGTGTTCGTACAGCCCGCTCCTCTTTTACTCCCTTTCTCAAGCAGAATCCATAAACTTCAGCATGGATTTTTTGTTCACAGGCTAAACATTCATCCAATTCCTGCTCAACTTCCAAGGGGAATTTCAACAGTACCATTTGGCCTAGTTATTCTGGACATTAGCTCAAAGAGCAGTTTTTTAGATAACATAAATTATCATGGATGATTTACCATTTTCAACCATGTCCCAGCTACTTTAGGCTTTGAAAACATCATTAAAATATCTATTTCAATTCCTATTAAATAAATCCCCATTTAATAAGGAAATGTACATGTTAAGCAAAAGGCTGAGTACAGAAGAGAATAGCCAGTCCTCCACAACTTGGACGGACTTACAGTACACTCAGAGCTTAATTATTCATCCAGGGGGAGCTTTGCATATGAATGAAACATCTCTCTACATCTAAAAATAAATACTCACTAGCAACCTCAGTTCTCCACATCTGGTCAGGAAAGAGAAGAGACAGTGTGCCCATATGTACCCTATTTGCCAGAGCCACGGTCTTCACAAGTGTTAAAAAGTTACTTATAGTAATTTTACAGGCATATTGTTGATCCTCTTTTGAAAAATCTATTTGAATTCAGCTATTTGATTACTGAATAAACTATTTATTCTCCCTCTTTTTAAATTTCTCTTTCTCCTGGAAAATACCCAGTAACTTAATGCTTAACCTTGTTTTCTACTGTCTTGCATCATAATTTGTACTTAAGAACTGTCCAAGTTAATTCCCAAGATATTCAATGAAATATTGAACTGTTACAAGAAACAAATTTGAGGCTGCTTTTCTGGGCTGATTATACATTTACAGCACTGCACCAAACACTGTGTCAGGCAGGTTCACTTTACTTCTACCTAACTACTTACATAATTCAGACTTAATTTAAATACTGATATTAGAGGAACAAAGACCTTACATATCACTATCAAATTGTTGCTTGGGAATGAAAAAGTAAAAGAGGAGAAGGAGAACAGGAAAACTGACTCTAAGACATAGCTAGATATAAATGTTATCCCCGAATTCTTCTGATTCATTTGGCATGTGAAGATAGTGCTGCCTCAGCTTCAGAGCTGAAGAGATTTCTTTGCCAAACTTGTAAAGAAATCCCACAACGCCGGAGATTTTGGCTTTTGCAAAGAAAGAAAAAAGCTCTGTGTGGGGACACTACAATGGTCAATACACAAATGAAAGCCATCATACACTTCCTATAGCCAAAGACAAACCATAACGGGGGAGAAGTCTTTAATCTGCTTTTTAGGAGAAAAAATTAGTATTCTCTTGGTTTTTCCTGAGGATTACAACAGGCAGTCCTGATTTAAAGCTATAATGACAGCAGCACTGAAAGGGTTATTGCAAGCTGTTTATAATAAGCAAAGCAGGACAGTGTTGGAGAAAGTTACAGAACTGTAATAACAGAACAGCAATCCGCCTGGAAACGGAAAAGGGTGGGTGAGCGGTTTCTACCGGACCAGGGCAAAAGCCAGGGTTTATAAATTTAGAAAAAAAATACACACCCACACAAAATGTCTCAAGTAAGAGGATAGGGGATGAGGGGGAAAAAAAGAAAGGGCAAAAACACATACACCATTTTAGAAGGCCTTTATATAAATTTTGCCTAATCATTCTTAATGGACATCTGCCCAAGGCTTAATACAGGAAAGACCAAGCTTTCAGTGTGTGCCAAACTGTCTGAAACAGAAACCTCTGGCACACTGCCTGCTTTGATCCCCCACTTGGGGCAGTTTCCTGGAGATAGACTTGGAGCAAATGAACACAGACACATCGCTCTTTGGAAGGGCCAGTGTAAGAGTTAATGTAATGTAAAGTTCAGTACTGGACTTCACGGCACTCAGCTGCAGTCTTTTCAATTTACTTTAAATGATTTTTAGGTTTTAAAAACAGAAGCAGCTGGGCAGAATTCAGTAATTAGTTTTTATGTCAGAGAGAGGTCCTTACACAGGGTTAATAAAACTGTTTTGGTTGGTGGGAGGTGAAGGCTGCTCTGATTCACGGAGATGGGCACGGGGACAACAGATATTTATATAACTCTGGCAAAGGGCTCTAGGGCATGAAGACCCCATTCACATCAGCCCCCAAAACTCTACCCATCTCAAAGGAGGGCTCATAAAGTAACATAAGAAAATAGCAAGAGAAGATTGATGTTCTTGGCAAGAGCAGAGAGCAGGTAATTTAGAGCAGGCACTGCCCCTTCAGCCCAAGAACAGGAAAGAACTGTACGAGTTACCAACATGCTCCACCCAGCAAGTCCCAGCCGGTATAAAAGCCTCCGCTGCAAAATTTAGCTAATGATACAATCCAGGAGAAGTCTGGAAGTACCAAAGAGGGAGAACAGGAGAGCTATTTCTGAGAAAGAGAGTTCAGCTAAAATTAAACACTGTCAGGCATATACAAATCCCTGAAGCCTACAAAACAAGCAGAAAGAAAAACAGTCAAGTTTTCTATAGCAAAACTGGCTTCTTTCCTTTTATCCTTTTTTTTTTTTTTTTTAATTTA
>VWZN01021521.1:626416-652098 GCA_013396955.1 Regulus satrapa | reverse complement strand
TAAAGCTAGATTAATTTTTTAAATAATGAAACAGTACCCAGATTCCAGTAAAGGACCTCATCTCCAACAAGTAAAACTTTTTTTTTTTTGTAGACAACCCTTAAGAAAGAAAAGGAAGGAAAAATTTTTAAACCTCAAAAAAAGGCTGTAATTTTGGTAAAATACAGAACAAATCATTAAAAACAAGAGGTATATGGAAATACAACTGGATAACACATATAAGTTTTGTAAAACAGATCACATGCCCTATATAGGTGAGTACAACAGGTATACAATACGTGCTCAGTCACTAGAATAATTTGAATTTGAAACAAATGAAAAGTGCCAGGCCCTCACTCTGAATCTCCATTTAAACTTGATGATGAGCTTGGTCTTGCATATCCTCCCCAGTATTCTCAAAGACTCATTCATCTCTTCCATCACCACCTTGCTACTGCATAGACACACTGAAGGGACTCTGGAATGCCTCTCTCACACAAGGATAAAGGAAATTTACTTCTATCCCAAATTCAGACTGCTGATACAGATGCTTACTGCCAAGTATTATGAATTAAATTATTTATTCAAGGAATTTAACATTTACAGCTGTAAATGTGGACAAATCTGGCAGCCGGTAAGTTTTCCTTTTGCAGTTCCTAATTCAGAAGGGTCTGTGCAAAAGTAAGCAAAAATGCTTAACTGGGAAGAGACACAATGATGAACTGTGTCTGCACTTCGGTATCCAGTACAAATCTCAACAAAGGAACACTTCTGCTCCCATGGAATACAGCTGGCTTTGACCTAAGGAATTATGTGTGGGAACTGGGGGTGGGACACCAACCATTAGCAACAATAAAGTGTAAAACCAATACACACATTACAGGAAAACAACTACAATCAGAAGCTTTAAACTGATCTATCAGTTGCTGATTGGTAGGAAAAGAGGACAAAAGTGGAAACTTGAGTGTATCAGGAATACATTGTGATCTCAAAAAAATATCATCCTGCATTTGTAGTCACTTATCAGATATCCTTTATGCTTAACCTTCACAGAGAAGAAAATTGAGTGTCTCAAAAGAAATAAATACAATATTATTTTTGCAGATTATTCTGTACTTCAAATCAATGGGCATAATGAAACAGCTTCTCTGAAGTGTTAGGTGAAAAATATTTTGTGTGTCAGCGGCAAGGCAGCAACATAAATCATTTGAACTGGCTTTTTTAGGTGATCCTAACAAAGCCCTTGCCAAACTTGACTCTGACTGCTGTTATTCACATTTTTGCTACATCCTAATGTTCAACAAAAAGTCTTTGTAGACAAATCCCAGGCATAAGCCCAGCCATCCATCCTTCAAAGAAAGGCAAGAATATTTCACCCCAGTCAGAGTCTGGACCTCATATTTGAGAGCATCAGAACATTAACTAACATTTACATAGCACTTTTGGAAATTTTAACAGCACTCTGGAAAAAAAGCCCTCAATCCCTAGAACCTGTGTTAGTGATTGTTAGAGTCATTACAGTGGAAAAACCCAGGAGGAAATGACTATAAAGTGAAGCAGATAAAAGGAAACTACTTGGAAAGAGAAAGTCAGTGCTGTTTCTGTCTTTCCCCATTATTGAGGATAAGACAGTACAGGGCACCATCCACACGCTGCCTTTTCATTGTGTTTGCTCAGGAACAGCAGAATGTGAAGTAAAACTCTACTGGACTTTAAAGATCAGAGAGCTTCTAGCTATGAAATACTCCCTGATACTTAAACAGTTTAAGGCCAGGAATGAAAAATTGGCTTCATCTACCAGTTGGCATCCTCCAGTTTGGTATTTCTCTTCCCGAAGTGTAAAGCAGCAATACTAACTTTGGGAAACACTTGGGCAGTCTAGGATTTAGTGGGATGAAAGTGACTAATGCAAAGTCAAACATCAAATGAAAGAATAACGTAATTCAGAAATCTTAAACTTTCATTCAAACCTCAGTGCCTAGGCCTCCTGCCTTTCAAAATACCACTTACATGAGAGAAGCTGCTTTTGAGTTCCCAGTAGCTGCCCTTCATTCTCTCATCTGTGGGCACACACAGACCTTCTCTAAACAATTTTCCAGAACATGGAACTCAGCTCTCAAGGCAATACGGTAGATGAAGCCTCAAAGATTCTTACTTTATATGCTACCAAACCAATAAAAAATTGTCCACCCACCACTAAATTTCATCCAAACTTTGCACAACTGCTGCCTGGCCACACATCTGCTTCTACAGACTTCCAGTGACAAGTAGTCCCTGGAGCTTACAATGGGAAACCTACGATGCAAGGCAATCCCTAATTCCTTGCTCATATAACGTATCCCATCCCTGTATGCAATCTTGTGTTGTAAAAACATTTAGCCTAGAAAGCTGATCTTAAATGCCTTCAGAGGAATGGCAATATACTTCTTCAGTAGCAACAGATGATGGAGGAGAACAAAGCCATCAGTCCTATCTTGGGAATTAAACATCTTCCTCCTGGCACAAGATGGAGTAAATTAACATTAAAAGCAGAATTTCCAAGCTGCCAGTGGAATTCTTGCCCTTTAATTGTGCCATTACCTAGATGAAGGACAACTTAAGGGGAGCAAGTAATCTTGAACACCCAGGTTAGATGAGAACCGGTTTTGGTTGAACACCAAGGAGTTTAAATAGGACCAGGAGTTTAAATTTTAAAAACTGCCAAATTAATGAAGTAAAAAAACAAACTTCATATGACAGGTTAGTTACCTGAAAGCCACCATGTTTTTCAGCTTTTAACGTCCTTCCATATGAAAGGTTCCTGGAAGATTTTAACCATCCACATCGTTTAGGTCCACATGCAAATAAAATTATCAACTACCTTCTTTTCCTTCAAGCATGACTCAGGATGCACATCTCATAGCCCAGGTTTTCCCCACAAAAAAAAACCAAAACCAACCAAACAAAAAAAAACCCCCAACTCTTCCACCCACGTCTTAATTAAGATGCCACTTTTGTTAGGCTTCCTTTCTTTACAGATTCCATTTTTACTTCCAAGATTTAAAAGAATACTAAGGGTAGAGTCAATCTGTTTTAACATTTCTAGTTGTACCTACCCCTCAATTTCCATCAGAAGCCAGCTTCATTAACCACAGTGGGTGAAACACAGACATGACAGTCACATCAGAGGTTGGGACCTTATTTTCAAGAGGAGGTTGGGTACTTGCTTGAGCCACTCCTTCCGTGCACATAAAATAGAATTCTTATTACAAAATTTCAATTTACACACCGGGGATTTTAGATAAATCTTGACTGTTTAAAGCTTGTTGTTTGGGGTCACAGCAATCACAACGTTGCTAATTTGCTTTCATAATCCAGGAGAATTAAGGGCAAAATCAACCACTAAACCAACTCAAATTTTTTATTCCCATTAGATGGGCAAAAGAGAGTTTGAACAGCAGGTTGAGAAGGATGATTATCCTTATATGATATTTTGTAATATCTATCATTTATCTAATGCCCTATTGTTGTTGCTGTTGTTATTTACTTCCTTATTTTGGTTGGATTTTTAATGCAAGTTCATGCAATTTTGCTTAAAGTCATTAAGCTACAGTAATCAAAGCAGTCTTGCCTGCAGTGCTGTGAACAGGACGCAAGCAACAACTAAGCTAATTAGCATGGAATTTTTCAAAGGTCAATTACCACATCATTAGCCAGGCCATTTACATCTCTGCAACGTGGAGCATTCTCCAGCTTTAGACAGCGGAATGGGACAAAAACGGATTCAATTGCTTAGGGTCAAATAGTGCAGTGAGTTGATGAGTAAGAGTTTAAACTCCAGTAGCTTGAGTAGCTCATAATGGGCCATTTTCACACCATGCCCTCCTCCTGCTGACACCATCTTCTGTCAGGTGCTTAAAGAGAGAAAGCCTGTCTACCAGGAAATGTTAACATCGGCTGACACTGAGCAAATCTCGTTCATTTGCTTTAACAAAACAACAACAACAAAAAAAAAACCCACAACGGACCGATTAGCAAAAAATGCCTGGCTGGATATCCACAGTCACTTAATTTAATAAAAGAAAAAAGAATAATCAGCACCTATAACCATCATAGCAAAATATAAAAAAAACAACCCCAAGCCCAAAAAAAAAGACACAGGTTGTTTAGTATAGGTTGTCCTAAACTCACTTCTAGATCAATAAGCAAAATTAGAGAAAATATATAGTCAGTGCAACGTTTTAAGGGATACNCGCAGCAGCACTGCAGGCCGCTGCCCTCACGGAGTGCACAGGCAGTGCATTCAGCACAGGACACTCAGGCATCTTTACAATGGCATCTGCTCTGCTAGCCCGGACAAGCCAGCCAGGCAAAGACTGCTGGGTTCAGCCCCAGGTGAGGGGAGAAGGAAACCTCTATAACTGGAATTCTTTCTGCCTCCAGCAGAGCTGGCATTTATTCCCTTACCTATCCAGCTTTCTCCTTACCTGTAATTTACAGCCGTACTCACTCCATGATTGTATTTAACCTCTATATTAAACTCTCTTTCACATCAAACATCAGCACAGGGTCCTTCAGTTTTTCAGGTGCCCATGAGGCAACTGAAAGGGCCTATAAAGAAATGGTACCAAGCAAACTTAACGTTGCATGGTTTCTCCAGCTTTGACCCGCCTTTCACTCCAGCCTGCAACCCTCATCTCTTTTCTCCAGATATTCCAAATATTTTTAAAAATCGTCATTGGGCTTTAACTCAACACATCATCATTACATGTCAACTTGCACACAACCCCCCTTTCTTATTTAAAAATTTGGGATAGATCATAATTCACAAAAACACTTCTATTTTTTCCTTCTGACAAGTTAATTCAATGAAAAATTATAGTCCATTGAAATATATTGCCAGACTCTCCACAGGCTAGAACAATAATGGATTATCTGCCTGTTTTAGGAACAAAAAAAAAAACCTCACTACATTGACGTAAAATAAGATAAAGCTCAGTTTGGAGCAGTGAAAGTTAGAAAGGGATATTATAATATTTCTGTTGTTAACCTTTAAAAATGCACCCACTTGAAGTTTAAGTGAGGAAAAGCTTTATTCTTCATAAGTGGTAAAAAACACGAGGCTCTTCAGTTTTCTATGAAGCATTACCAGTTTTGGTCCTATACAGACAGCAGTTCTTATAAAGCTTGGTTGCAGGTTGCCAGCATTTTCTTTCATTTTGTTTTGTTTGGTTTTTTTTATTAACAACATTTAGTTTTCCTCATACATTGCAGTCGTGTAAGAATATATACATCAAATAGTTAGGATCATCATGAGAGATGCCTTATCTCTACCTCTGTAGATGCAAGTGCCAAATAAATTCTTACGGAGGTACCTGTGAAACACACTAAATCCAGTATCCTTATCTCACCCCTTCACTCTTTCTGCCCCTTCCAGTTCCCCTGTCTCCTAAAGAGCAGCTCACATTTTGGGCTCATGACCTGGCATGGGAAACAGCACTGCAACACTTGATCATTTGCTAACGCATCACCATTTTTATTAACTTACTGACCAAAATAATTTCAAGTCCACATACTACAAGGTTTTTCCATTTAACACACATTAGAATCAGGCTTGCTGTCAAGGTCATATTTTCATTCCTTTCCACTTGCAGTTCACATATTTTGGTGCAATCACAGAAACCCCAGATAGTTCCCCTTCTGTGGGACCAGCAACTGTGCTATTGCAGAGACTCCACGACAACGTAGAGACAATTCATACTACAGGTCAGGCAGAAAGTAATAACGTGCTGTACAGAAAGCACATGCACATGCATGAATATTTATATCAAAAATTCCAACTTTTACCTGCAGAAATTTTCTTAAAATCATCACTGTGCTTCCCAAAAACTCTTATGACAAATTTGACAATTCCCACAAAAGCACAGCAGCAAGTGCTTGGAGAAGAAAAGTGATTGTAATAAGTTTTGTAATAAGATTGACCATATTAGAAGCAATTGCATGTCAGTCTTTATGCTGTGTTTTGTCCTTCTCTATGGAGTGTCAATTTAAAAGATATTAAAGATATAAAAGATATACCCTTATTTTTCCTTGTGAAACAAAGGTGTAAAAAAACTGCCATGAACTCAACCAGCTACTTGATAAGACAAAATTTCTTTTATTGATTTTTTTTTAACCTGACTCAAAATTACACTAAATCACTTGTGTGCTCTTTCCTCATATCCAAAAAAAGATCTGCCCTATCCACATTGTTGTACTGCAGTATACTACAATTACACATATACCACAATCCAAGAAAGGTTATAACATTTCCAAAATTGCTGCAGAAAAGTCCAGCAGCAACCTAAAAAAAAAATTTTAAGTCACAGGATTTACAAGACAAGATCTGCATAAGAGAACATACTTTCTTTCAGCAAAGAATCAGCAATGACTCACGTAAATACAATCTACCTAAATTCCTTTTCAGACAAGCTGCTGCTCTTAGGAAGGACTAATGACATTTGGGGGAAAGTTTGCAAATGAAAAGAACATGCCACACAGCTCTTAAACTCAGCAAAGAATCCTGCTTACCCCTATTCAATACTATGGCATTTAAGAATTCGGGATTTTTTTTTTTTCTCCAAACAATCACATGAAAAGCAATGAGCTGGCACAGAGATCATGCTATCCACTATTCTTTTGTTTGTTTGTTTTTTCCTCGTGAAAAAGATGCGTTTAAACCTATAAATTGGTATTTCAGTTTCCAACACTATCCAGCTCTACTCTGTGCTATGGAGGTGGAAATGCATCCTGCAGCTGCAGAACAACATAACCTAAGCACAGAAAGCCTGCACTCCCCCTTATTACAGATTCAAATGGTGGCTCTGTGTGTGAGCCTCTGGAATAATTACAGTCCTTACTGGTGCACTCTAAGGGATGATATATCGAGTAATTTAGAGGGAAAGAAAAATAGGATAAACCTTCTAGCAGTAAAGATATTGCTGTGGAAGGATCTGCTTTTTCCATTACAAGAAACATAATATTCATCTAGTTTTCAACTGCAGAGGTATTAATCAACATTTAAATTAGAATTTCTTGAATATGGTTGTTCTAACAGGCTTTTATTTGCTGAACAAGTACTGTGAAGAACCTGAAAATTACTGCATTGACATGATCCTCATTCCAAACCTGCATCTTCTACTCTTAGGTCTCACGGTATAATTGCTCCATTAATTTTCAATCAAATTATAAACTACCTGTGGTGATCTCACCGAGAAGCCTGCCAGCAACGTGTAGCTGATTAAACAGTTGCTCTGGAAACTTCCCCTCCTACCCAGAAAAGACTTTCAGTTACAGCTCACTTCTAGCGGGCCACTGAGTGATGACACTTGATGCACACTTCACTGCCAGAGTCAGTAATAATAAATAGATCACTCCCTTCACATGGGATATACAGTAAATATTTGAGGATACACTCATTTTTCAGTTTCATTTTTCACAAGTATTAAGTGAAGGAAAACTGCTCAGTTAAGCACAGAGTGTAACTTTCTTTAGCATGAGTGCCTGGGCCTCTTAAAAGCATCCTCTAGAGGATAATGGCCCTGAAATCTCATGAAGAGATGTTTATTGTACGCATTGAAAAAGCTCAGTAATAGGAAGGAGCTGCCTTCCATGACCACATTCTTTGAAACATCTTGAGAAATGAAAACTTACATCATTTCCACTTAATACTCAGAGGCCAGCACACAAAGCAAAAAACATTCACAGTTATCTGGCTGGCTACCCTTAAAAATGGCAAAGCAGGTGATGCAAAGAATTCTCACTCTAAGGTTTCTCTGGAGGTTTAAGCAGCCCTTACAGGAAGAAAAGATGGGGGATTCGATTAGCTGACATTTCCATTCTGAGAAGAAAACAAAAGGCTGTGCCACCCTCATAACTCAGAAAGGAGTAACATTATTCTCCAGTATTATAACACTTACTAAAACACACTAAAGGAATAAAATACCCTCAGTAGCTCACTGACTCTTCTACATGAGAAAAATAATTTGGTGAAATATCATTCACTCATGACATCATCAAACCTGACTGCAACCAGACCCCACCAAAAACCACAGAGATCATGACAACATCAGAGTGGCTGGCACCACTTTATCCTTCTATAAACCTGTCCGATTTCAAAACCCTTAATACGCCAAGGGCTACAAATTTAAGTCAAGTGACCCTTTGTCCAAGGGAAAGAGATCCAAATCACTCAGATGAACCCCTGCAACAAGCAAGCGAGATGCCCTCAAGTATGTCAAGCAGTTAGTGGAGGGATATCCAGGGCTGGAAGGAAGGGCTGTGCACCTTCCAATGCAGCTCTCCTTATCTGCCCCTCACCCTTACCAGCACCGTGACCCCCAGCACGGCTCCCCTCCTCCAACCCTCCTCGTCTCAGACGCTTCCTGTCTCCAGTGGCATTTATTTTCAGCCCTCAAGATTCCTTTCTATACGTTCCAGGAACCCTCTAGCCATCCTCTGTCCAGATGGCAGACTAGAGATGAAGGGAACAGAGTCTTGGAGAGTCTTTTCTTGGCCTGCTCCTCGGCAGCCTGCTGGAACTCGGAGGCAGGCTGAGTCTTGCACAGACAAGGCTCTGTTGCGCTGCAAAAGCCCTTCAATCCCTCTCCACAGCTTTCCTCAATGCCCTCTTTGTCTTCAAACAAATTTGTCTTAAACCTTTTAACGGCCTCTGCTTTCCAGGGGCATACTTTACACAATCTACTCCCTACAAAGCTGCAGAAAGCCAATAAAAGGGCAAAGGAAAGGGGTCTGAACAGACAACCAGAGCCTCAGTTTTTACTACGAAGCAGATGCTACTTCACAACAGATGCAGGAAAAAAAAGGTAGCTGATAGGTCCGAGTCCTGTTGATCCTTGTCATCTGCAGGAGATTTTCTGAAATCGTGACAGAAGCACAAGTTTATGACTCACTTTCATTAAGGATCATCACCCGACAATGAACTATTTTCAAACTCTGACTCTCCCAGATCACTAGTCCTTATCTCTGAGACAACAGAACCAGATTATTCTGTAATCTCAAAGACCAACAGTCTCTCTCACCAACATTATACATTCATGAACAAGCTTCAAAGAACGATTGACATCCCTTGAGAAACTAAAAATTTTACCGAAATAATTTTTAAAAACCCCTTTTAAATATTTTTTTCTTTCCAACTAAAGCTTCACTGAACAAGTTTCATAACTTTTAATAAGATCTATTCACAAGTGCTTTCATATCTATTCATATCAAAGACTATGACATTACTTGATTTATTATATATATAATGAAGCGCTATTTCCGAGAGCCAAGAGGCTTTAAATCTGAAATAAAGCTGGATGCTTTGGAGTAGAATACATTTAGGCATAAACTATTCTAAAATCAAATGCAGTAAGCAAAGCCAGTTCCTCATTTAAAGGCTGGAGCTGTCAGGAAGGCTCTAATGTAGCTCTTGGCTAGAAAGATTACTTTAGGAAATGAATTGCAAGAGAAAGAAAAAATTGTAGAACTTCAGCAAAACCCAACAGGGGGAGGAAAGGAGAAGTTACAGACAAACTGCCACTGCACAAAAAATTTCCCACTTTCAGATAGGACCTTAAAAATCCAGCACCTAAAAGGAAAATAACAGAACAGTGGTGACAAAATATATCTTTGTCTTTTGGAGGTCAATACAAAGAGATCTTCCTTGGGGGGGGGAAAGCAACAGAGTCTAGAGGCATGTCATTGCCACTATCACTATCTGGTAACTTCATTTTTCGGTCAAATTCCTGTTCTCCAACTTCACCACTGATTTTGGAAGCTGTTTGACTACGTTCTCCTATTGCTTTCATCATTTGCACATCCTAATACTGCTTATGAGATGTTTCTTTACTCTCATTTTGACCAGAAAATAAAAAAAAACCCATACAAAAACTATGTTGAAGAAAATTCACCACTCCCTTATAGGCACTTTGAAAACAAAATCCTACAATTAAGCTGTATGAGTTACCATGGCAAGATTTTTATTGCATTTACTATGTTTTTATTTTTCTTAGCATTTGCACATTATAAAAACCAATATTTTCCAGAGATAGGCATAAAATAATGATAAGTAATCTCAAAATAGTTCAAATAATTTTCAGATAACTCTTTTCATTTAAGGGGTCTGATCTATTTGCTTGCTAGGATAGTATACTAACTCCATGATAATATCCACAGCTCCTCCCACAAACATTTAGGATTGTCTCACTGAGATTTATGTGCTCTTATGAAATATCCACTCTGTGATTTACAGTCATTTACTGTGTAATAGGTGTAGCTGATGAACTGGTTTTAAGTTCCTGTTCTATCTCTTCCCTTCTTAAGTTCCTCAACAGATTAAAAAAGGTGCAGCTCCATCAGGAATTATTTAATTCAATATACAGACCCACAATCAATGGTTTGCTACCACCTAATTACGTACCACCTAATTACATCAACTTAAAATCTGACCCAGAAATTATGATATTTAAAACTGAAATCAGTGAGTAACCACTCACAAACCTTACCTAACATCAGCGAGAATGGACCAGGTATTAAAGTCATAAAAAATTAAGCCCATCAGTTGTGAGTCAATGCAACATATGAGAAAAACTCAAAGATAACATCGAAAACTCATACAATTAGTCATGCTTTAAAGAGAACATAGAAAAAACGTACAGAATTTAAATACCCAGAGAAGGCCAAGGGGATCTAAGTGACTGTGGGAAAGCAGAGAAGACAGTGACTGGCTGGACACCTGGACAGACAGTCATCCACCAGGATACACACCCACAGAGCACATGAACAAACACAAACGATCACATTGTGATTAACGGAGATGACAACTGCTTTAGCTGTTAAATTCTACATGTTATGGCTTTTAGAGTAGGATGAGAAATGCATGTGCCTGGTCCAGCAGTTACAGCTAAGCCAACAGCCTAAGGGCAAGTAAATGGACAAATGATTTTGCACTATTTCTGGCAAGGTATTAGGAAATAAGAGGTCTCTGCCTTGGAAGTCAAGCATTACTTCCACATCCCTGTTTTCAATGCTGTTTTTAAAGTTGAGTCTAGCACTTAATGTGCAATGATCATTCTCCTTGCATCTCAGTATCATGGAACTCAGCATAAAAAACTCCAATCGACTGCAGGAAGAACAGGAACAAAAGGCTAAAGTTCATATTGCTGATCTCTCAGTTTTATGAGCATCTAGGTCTACCTGTGTCATGAAAATAATGCAAGATAATCATACAGAAGATGAGACATGAACCCTATGGACGAGTAAATTTGAAAAAAGGAGATGCTGAAGCCACAAGCGATTTTATTATAGCATCTATCTTTCCAGTAATGATATTTTCCACTATCACCCTTCTCTCTTTGTAAGCTGCAGAGGGATTTCTCACACTGATTATAAGCTAAATAAATGACTACACAGCATTTCTTTCACATTCTATACTGAAAATAGGACTTACACTGAAAATGGACCATAAGGGAATCCAGCTAGTCACCAACTGCCAATGCCACTCTCCAAGGGTTAGGCTACACTTAGACCCTTTCCCATAAGCATTTTCTGCCTTAGGTTGCTATTTCAATACCTTCATATGAAAGTGGGTTTTTTTTTAAATAAAGCAACTATGATCTTTTGGCTAATAAGCACTAAGAAAATCTTTGCTCTGAGACAACGGTATCCTGTTACCAACACAGGAATGCCTCCGAACTGTCGGCTTAGGGTGGTTTTGTCAATAGAGCATTGGCCTGTGGAATATATAAAAAATTAAGTATTTGCTCCTAGTAAATATGCCCTCAATATCCTTGGCTTTATTAAGTCAATTCGCCCTGGCACTCCCTGCCAAAATCACCATTTCTTTGAATGGGAAATTAGTAAATCCTTTATTCAACTCCATAGGCAGCCATTGGCATTTAGAACTGACTGCTATGGAATCACTCATTACAAAACTATGGATTATGAAAAAGCTTGCATCTACAGTATTTTGAAGTGATTGATACTGCTATGGCTTTCAAAAAAGAAAGGTATTTTCTGCTATTGCTGATAAAGAGAATGGGTGGAGTACTTAGAATCCTTGGAAACCAGACAAACTACCCTGGCAGAAACAGCAGGAGGGAATGGCAAGAATTCCTGCCCATACAACATGTCAAGTAACATCTGGGGGAAAAAAAAAATCTCCATAATTTCAAGATCACTCCACCACCCTACTCATATTACTTCATTTTTTTCCAAGTCAAATGTTCTGAGGCTGTGGCTCAGAAATCTAACCTAACATTACATTACAGAGAAGGCCTCTTCAAATTGCCAAAACAGCCCCCACATCTTCCCTACTAACAGCTATATCTACTCAGCTAGTGTCAAACCAATACTTGAACATAATACATGAAAAGGATACCTGGGGGGAAAAAAGTAGAACCCAGAGGAAAAAGAAATTTTGGACAGTTTTTAGTGTGTCGAGACTGTGATATCTGAGGAAAACTGAAGGTTAAAAATTTGGCTCTGCCACAGATCCAGCAAGATGCAGAAGTATTTTAGACTGGCTCAGCCACCAGTCTACATGAAGTCTAGAAATCAGGTGCCCTTAGTCTGTCCAGAGAGGCTCTTAACTCATTGCAATTTGGCATAAAGCACACCTACCTTTCAGTGCATTTGCCATATGCTATTTTCTGAGCCTAAAGCTGGAGAGGACCATCAGATGTAGTCACATTAGAAAGAGAGAAAGTAGATTCCTGATGTGCTGTCTCTTTACCAAGTTCTTACCAGTCCTACTTCCTAACCTAGGGAGACTCCTGAAACACAGATTAAAAATCATAGCCAATTTCTCATCTTTTGCAGACACCACCTGAAAGCATGAAAGAAACAACATAATGGAAAAAACCCCACAATTTTGTGATTTGTGAAAATGAAGTTTCACAGCTTCAGCAGCAACTCAAGTCAAGCACAGAGTGACAAAACAGATTCTGCAGAAATTACTAAATAAGTCTCTTGGTCTAAAATAACTGAGGGCAACATAGGAGTTTACTGAAGAAAGGTAAGAGGGAAACAGCACTTGTAATGAGAGTCCAATAAACTTCTCCTATCCTCAAGGTTTGTTTCATGCAAAGAGATGAGGCAAAAGTAGATTACTAACATTTGCTACCATCAGGAAAGGCTAGCTTGAAGTAGAAAAGCCCAGCAGGAAAGACACTTGGGATTTTGATTTTCTCCCTCTCTGCTGCTACCCCCTCCATCCAGTCCTCCTTTCCCTTCTTCAGCTCAGCTCTTTCCCAGCTTCTGTATGCACAGTACCAGCTCATGTCCACACATGCCTGTGCTAGTTAACGTATAAAACTGCCTTACCAGCAGCAGCGCAGCGAGCAGATGATGAATTCCATTCCAACAAAATCAACGGCAGGGGATTTCCGACAAGATGGCAGTAGAGTAAACCACAGTTGAGATACTCACAGAAACATGGGAAGCCCAAGATAACTGATTACTGAAACACAGCCTGAAAGACCAGTAGCACTTTTCCAGAATTCAGCAAGATGCAACTCCTGGCAGGCAGAGTGAAAATACAGAAAAAGCTGCTCTGCTAGAGAACGGGCATACATAGCTCATTCTAGCTGCACAAAAGAAGCAGGCTTTCTGCCTTTATCAGAATAACTGTTATCTACTGTTTCTTCCTCTTCTTTTAGGGTAGACTGTTTACATTTTTTTAAAAAAGCCTCCTCCCAACAAATGAAGAGGTAGCAACTATTTTGACAATGCTTTTCTCTATCTCGTTCTGCCTACCTTTAAAGTCAGTTTGGAAGCAAAGAAACAGTAATACCAAAGCAATAAATAAGTAATGAGAACTACTTTTCCCAATCCTTCCTTTTCTCTTTCACATTAATTCCTGTGACTCAGACATATTACAGTCCAAAATATCTCTTGAGTCTGTTGCATTTTCTAAAACTTAACTCTCTTTCTTGAAAAGTGTTGAAGCCCTTGATTCATACCTATTTTGTAAGATTTCATACACTCCATTCCTGTTACTGCTTTTTAGACAAGAGGGAAAAATTCACAGCCACAGAGCCTTAAAGCTCCACCCTGTGGAAGATGCCTAGAATAGTTCAGTAGGCTTCAGAGTTTTGGAAAAGGACTTCAAGCTTACAAGGAATGTGACATGCTTGACATTGACATTTTTCATCAATCACACAGTGAGATAACCTCCTAAATGGATTCTGCACTAGCAGAAAAACAAGCAGAGGGAGGACTACCAATAAAACGAAAATAAATGGCTGCAATTTGATTCCTGTGTCCAGTTCTGTGCCACTCACTGCAAGAAAGACATTTAAGGTGCTGGAATATGTCCAGAGAAGGCAACGGAGCTGAGGAAGGTTCTGAAGCACAAGTCTGATGAAGAGCAGCACAGGGAGCAGGGGTGGTTTAGCCTGCAGAAAAGGAGGCTCGGGGGGTGACCTTACTGCTCTCTACAAGGACCTCAAAAGAGGTTGTAGCAAGGTGGGGGTTGGTATCTCTTCTCAAAAACAAGTGATAGGACAAGTGGAAACAGCCTCAAGCTGTGCCAGGAGAGGTTCAAGTTGCACATCAGGAAGAAATTATTCTCTGAAAGGGTGGTTAAGCATTGGAATGGGTTGCCCAGGGAGGTGGTAGAAGTGGTGGAATCACCATGTCCCTAGGGCTGTTCAAGAAATGACTGGAGATGGCACTTAGTGCTATGGTTTAGTTGGTATGGAGGTGTTTAGTCTCAGCTTGGAGTCAGTGACCTTGGACTCTCTTCCAACATGAATGATTCTGTGAAATGCTGGATTTATTTTGTGGCAATGCAATAGTCATCCTGCACTGAACCAGCTGATTGCACCAGCAACAGTCCAAAAAACATCTTGTTTGCTGGTTCCTGTGCATTGACCTCACACTCTTTGCAAGCAGGAAAACGGAATCACAGATAGGTTCACCTGGCCAAGGAGCTGACAACCAGAGTGCACCAACCCCGCCAGCAGGAATGGGTAAGTGGCTAACAGAACTTACTCAGCAATACTGCACTGGCTGTAATTTTACACAGGTGTTCCAAAATCCATTTACAGTCCCCCTCCAGCCACCTATTACAAACTCACTCAGCTGAAAGCTTGTGCTGAGACCAGCTTGGCACATCCTCATCCTGCTGCTTGCTTTGGCGTGGCCCTGGGACATGTAAAGCACACCGAGCCGGTACTGCCCTCTGCTGAAAGAGCCTGCACAGGAAAACTCCGGCAATTTTTAGTCCATTTTTCCTGCGTCATATATGTACGTGATTTTTCTTTCTTCCTGCAAGCCTTTACAATATCCAGGGTTCTGTTTTATGGTGGGGTTTTGCCTGCTGCTTCTTCCTCAGGAGGGCTACAAAAATGTCCGAGAGGTTTCTAAGTTTACACACTGTAATACCAGCACACTCAGGCTCCAGAAATCAGAGCTGCTGCACTAAAGCACTGTCGACATAGCTCATGTTTTTAGCAACGTAAGTGTAAACAGATAAAAACATTTAAAAGAACAGAAAGTGAGGCATTCAAAAATAGCTCCAAAAAAATCTAAATTTTTCCTTTGTCATCTGCAGTACAGCAGTAATACAGTAGTGTCCCAAGACATTCTTTTGTGTAGTAAACCCAAGATACTTAACATATATCCACATCCATTTAATACTTGTAATTCGCAAAATTACCATAATTAGCAACAAATTCATAACAATCACATTACTTTCTCTGATACGGGTTTCGCAATCTCCCTATTTTTGACCAGTTGCTCCACTTGGAGATTTAGGCATTCGGAACAGCCTGAATTACCTTAAGGACCGAAATACTGCCGCAAACGTGAAAGCGCAGCGCTTTCAGCAACAAACTATCACCTGGCTGACCTACACCTCCGCTTGGAACACTGAGGAGCACGGAGTTGGAAGTTGCAGGCTCGGTGAAGAGGCGGAGGAGATGCGGGACACGGCGCTCGGAGCTAGAGGGAGGGAGAAGCAGCCCCGGAGGCGGGCGGAGAGCAGGGAGCGGCAGGGGGAGCCCGCTGCCCGCAGCGGCCCCGCTCGGCTTCACCGCCCTGCACAGGCCGTGTGGGAAACAAACAACCCGCGATTCGAACAGCACACAGCGAGGAGAGCGCCTGGCCTGCTGCTGCTGCTGCACGGCAAGCCTTGGAATCGCTATGGTGAAAGAGGCGCTTGCTTTAAATTACAGGCGGTATTTTATTATTTCTGTGCTCTGCGCTATGCAAACTCCTGCTCCGAACGGCCTTTCACTTCAACGCGGGGCTTCTGTGGAGAACATCCTTGGTTGTTCAAGTTAACAGCCTGGTTGCGCCCTTTATTTAAAAACAACAACAAAAAAACCAAAACAAACAAAAACCCGAACCAAACACACACACACACACAAAACCCCAAACCAACAAACAGAAAACACACACACACAAACAAACAAAAAACCCCAACCCTTAAGCTTTTGCTGCAAGAAAAATGTTTGCAGCCTCCCTGAAGTCCTTATAATTTTCACCGTTGATGTCTGTTACCAAAAAATAGCCCAGATACAGCAGAACAAAACATTAAGTTTATTAACAGATTTTAAAACCAATAGAAGAGATTAAATATACCCCCCCACACACACGACCAGAAACAATGTACTTCACCTCTGCACACTGTAGTTTTTTGGATGAAACTGTTAAATCGTAATTAAAACAAAATCAACCTTCACATACAGTTTTTCTTCCAAAGTGTATTTAAACTTCGTACGGTTCATGGAACAGGACCAAAATCACTGATAATAAAAACACTATGTGTGGATAGGAGGCCAAAAGCCCACTTGTGTATTAACAATTACAAAGACTTCAAACGTACCCATAGCACCTGTCATCGCCGGTATGTGAAAGCCCCTTGTTTAAATTTAGTTTTGATTATTACTCTTCATGAAATTGGAGCTAAAAATGTCTAAAAATGACACTCGATACATAGAAGTTTCAAAGCCACTGCCCTCACCGTAACCCCATATGAGCCTACTGAAAAGGAAACTCATGTTGAACTGTCGTTTTTTTACCCAATAATCTCCTTTTCCCCCCATACCTTCCCTTCAGCTGTGCTTGTGCGCACATACTGGATGCAGTGGTTTGGATTAGTTTACTCAGAGCACTGATCACTGCATTCAAGAGGAGACAGACCCAGTTTAACTTATGTAACCTCATTACCAGATGACTGAAGGAACACAGTGAAACTGAGAAAAGAAGTGCCTTTTGTAAATTGGTCGCAGGTTTGGGCTTTTTGAAGAAAGATGATATGTGCACCTTAAAAAAAGAGATGCAACCAAATTGTTCCTGTAACAACAGAAGCAATAACACGTCGAGCCTAGTCCAAGTCAGTCTTGTTGAGATAAAACTGTATCATGTTTCTAGCAATTTCTTCTTTAGAAATCAAGAGCATTGCAGCTAGATTATCTCTTGGAAAGCCCCAGGTGCTGCCACATGCTTTGTCACTACAGCACTCTCTATCTTCCTGCTTGGCAGCCTCACTGTGCATTATCACCCTCTTACTGAGCTGCCATCCGAGCAGCTGTTTGGTGGGGAGTTACCTTGCCTGCTGAACCACTTAGTCTGCAGGTATACAAAGAGCATCAAAAGGCCTGCAGGAACTGATAATTTTTATTATTTTTTTAATCCACAACTTCAATTAGATTTATGAGCCTACAAAAAAAAAAAAAATCATTATATTCCAAAAATCCCTTCAATAAACCACAGGAGAGACCTGTCTGTCCATGGGAACACACCCTTCTCCATTATTAATAATTAAAACAGCAAAACTTCATAAATGTAAGGCTGGACTCAGGCTGTCCAGCTATACTGAGAACTACATGCAAAAGATATAATTACAGGAAGAGTGTTCCAGGCAGAGTACAAGAACTGGGCAGAAAGCTCAGAACCATGAGAAATCCATGCCTGTTTCATCTTACAATAATAAAATGAGACATGTTTATTCATCTCCACCTTTCACAGAAATTACAACCCACAGAGACTGAGGACATGGAACAAAATGCATCAATTTGCCATAATAATGCACTCTGACAGCAGTACACATACCGTGACCTTTAATCCATGTAGGCCTCTTCTGCACATTTAAAAGAGAAGTTAGAAGCATGGACTGCAGTGGCAGATTACATGAGCGTCATTGACAAGTCCTTCTATGTGTTGCATTATTTTAATGTATTTAATAACCAGAGACATCAAAGAATTCTGTTGTTGCTATTCTGAGATTTCATGCAAAATGCAATTATGCTTATGGTACCCATAGCTCTCAACTATAATAAAGGAGGAAATTCCAGCAAAAGAGGTTATTCAGCAGTTAAAAATAGGAATCCTTATTTGTAGTATTGTGACAAAACTTGACCACTAGAATTTAAAATAACCAATCAGAGCAAACTTACTAAATAAAAGGATGTGGACAAAACACCCGTGTCATTGGAAACCAATATCCATGCAATACACAGAAATTATAATAAAATAATGGAAAGTATTTCTGAATTTATTAATGCACAGAAAGAAAACATTTTTTCTCCTTAATTAGCATGCTCCCTTTATCTGACCTTTGAGATCTTTTTTATGAAGCCTCAGAAGACCAACATATTCTGGAATGTCCTTGCCCAGTGCTAGAGAAGATTTATAAAACAGGCAGTTGAACAGGCAGGCTAGTCCATGGTCTGTCCTTTCACATTTACATAGGTAAAATACCTGAAGGCAGCTGAAGAACTGACAGCACACTCAGTTTCCTCTTAAAGAACAGGAAAACCATGTTTTGGTTCTCTGAGTAAAACTGTTCAGAAAGATGTCAACACACACACACAAAGGTAAACTTATGTGGCCTGCAATGATATGAAAAACTTAATATTCAGTCTTTCTACGCACTTGGAAAATTTAGGTATTCTTCTGAATGCCCATTTGTATTTATTTTGTGCATTATCCACAGCATTGCACATAGGGAAACAGCTGGATTCTGGAAATTGAGCTTCTCTCTGCTGCTTTTCATCCTAATGTTACATAACAGACCAGCTTTTATAGTGTGGCTGCTATCCTTGTCCTCAGTGTCTGCTTTATAGAATTCTGTTTTTCTACAGTAACTTACACTGCAAGATCAGTATCTCATCATAAAATCTTCTGTGTCGAGCTCACTGGCAATGTCAGCATTATATCTTTAAGAGAAATGACCTAATCCATCTTTTTCTGCACTGAAAGTAGAGGTCTCCTCAATTATCTTCAAATATGTGACTTCAAACATACTGCAGTTATCAAAGGCAAACACACACCCTTTGGGTTGCTGGGAAACAGGACTTTTCTAGTTTGCCTGGTTTAATACAGGATATACACACCTGCAGTACAGCACAATGACAGGAAAATCAAGTTGATTTTCCCAAAGTATTTTCTCTGATAAAAATTTCCCAGATACAACAAGCTATTTTTCACCTACGGTTCCCTCCACCCCCCATGACTACAGTATATTTGATTGTCTAAGTTACTTGAGTGGTCATTATGACCATTCAAAAAAAACCCCAAAAACAAACAAACAAAAACCCCAAACTAAACAAAACACAAACAAACACCAAAAAGAACCACCAAAAAACACCATCAGGCACCAAGGTTGAGCTAATTAAATCTGGCATGTTTTACTCTTTCTGAAAAGCTCTCTCACTGACCAGTTGACCAGCACAGCAACACTTCTCATGCACAGACAGGGAAAAAGCATCTTTCAAAATCTGCACTTTCCAGAGCACTTCTCCTGCTATGTTAAGGGTACAAAACCATATCCCCACAAAGGCAGAAGAGAAACACGCCTCACTTCTCCTCACACCTTAAATAAATGTCTCACATACTGGCCTCAAAATCACCCTTCAACCCTACAGTAAAGTTGAGGTCGCAGACGTGAAAAAAAGAAACCATACAAGCAAACTTACAAGTTGAAAAGGAAACTAATGTTATGCATTGAATAAATAGAAAAAAACACTCACTAAAGCCACTGAAAAGATATAACTAAACAAAATATTGTTCAGATAAGCATGGTTAACATTTGAATAGTCATCACTAAAAAGGCAATAAATAAAATACATTCAGTAGCATTTCATCAATTTGCTTTATAAATCCATAGTGCAGGAATCAAATCTAGAAATTAGCTAAAAATAGTTTGGATGTTGCAGAAAGGAATTTAAGAAACTATCTTCCCTCTAGCAAATCACATCTATCCTGAGCTTTTTCCAAATAAAATTAATAATTTCCCCATTTAGTATTTTTCCCTTTCTTGCTTAGCGACCTGTAAGAGGGGTATCACAATATTAAAGGTTTGTCATTACACTGGTCTTCCTCCCAGCTTACTCAGACCCTTTACTTACATGCTAAGTAATTAATTTACTGTGGAAATTTTTCCAAAAGGGATGAATTGTATTTTAAGGACATACTTTAGCACCAACACATTTCATGGGAAAGCAACTGACTTGAAGTAAAATACAGAGACAAACAGAACACTCAGGGATTATTACTGCTGTTCTGACTTCCAGGTTAATAAGAATTTAACCACTCTGCATGCAGCACGAAGAGGAGGTGTACGAGTTCACATCTCAGGAGACTTAGCCCAGCCTAACATAACTTTTATCAGTTGTGCAACACAGCTGCAATTCAGACAGCCCCTTCACACAGCCACAAAAACTAATGCAGGAAGTCCTCCACTTCCTCTTATTATCATTACACTTCCAGAATTATACTTGCAATCGAAGCAGCAGCAGCATCCTTCGTATGAGCACGTATCTTCTCAGCTTGCTCGAGGCTGGACAGTGCTCCTTTGGAAATGTGTTACTTAGAGACCCAAAGCACACCACCCTTCCATCTTCTCTGGGTGTGCCTGGGAGGCAGAATATTCGCCTCCCAAGGTCGTTATGAGGAATACCATTTATAACTTGCTAAGCTTAAGAAGCTACACAGGTCTGCATAGCTGTCAGTTTAGGGCAGCTGCTTAAACCCAGGGCAGAGTATCCCCTTCACAGAGGTCTTGGTTCTCTCACAGCCTAATGAGAAACACCTTGTACATCAGGGGGAATTCTTGCTTGACAGCAGAAACATGGCTTTAAATGAAAAATCTGAAGGGCAATTAATCTGTTGTTCAGGAAGAGATGAATGTGTATTTCACATCCTTAATATTAGTGCTGGCCTTCCTCTTAAAGAAACTCCTTGGTTGGAAATCACTTCTTTAGATAATGGAATCGTTCAAATGATTTCCTTCTCAGGGACTGCAAAAACTGTTTGTGAAGACGCACTAGTACACAGCAGAGGGAAATCATCCTTGAAAACGTTCAGTCATGAATAATACATTTAAAACATGTATTACCTAACAGGCAAATGCATTACAGATTTAAAAGCTGATAAGTGAAATTGGAAGGTTTTTAAAATGAAAATCAGGGCACTCTGTTTTCTGGTGATGATTAAACACAAGTGATAAACTAGTTTTAAATATGAAGTTTCCTGTTGTAGACCTCTTCACAGAAATTAATGTCCAAGACACCTGCAGAAAAATTATTAATGAAAAATGTTCATAGTTATCATGTTACCACAGTAAAGAAACAAAAAGAAACTCAAAGCCTGAGCAACAACATAGATGGAAATCTAAGCTGAAGCCACAAGACCCAAGAGTGTCACATTTCCTTCCCTCTGACTCAAGCCTGGATATCCTAGACAAAAGAAACCCGCCCAGGATGGTAAAGCATGCCTCTCTGACAAACCTGCTGCATCATTGCTATTTTCAGAGGCTTCCTCGAAAATGTTGTGTAAGGAGGAGGTCTGTCTACCCTAAAAAGTAAAGTACTCAAGTCACTGTTTAGAGCTCTCTATTGTAAATGCTGCCAGAACTCATTCAACTTATTGTAATGACCGATGTATCTTAAATTCCTGGTAGTGTTTCACGGATAATTTAGAAACAAAATACAACAGTAGCTTTATTGCCAACTCTTGCTTACTTTAAAAAAATGTATAAACAAACCAATCTGAATTGAAATCATTGTGTTTCAAAACATAATCCTCACTGTCACTTATTTCATGGGCTACCACAACAGTTACTTCTTATTATCCAGTCAGTCAAAATATAAGCATTTTTGACAGTGTGGCTTAGAAAAAAATATGTGGGGTTTTTTTTTCCCCCCTCTATTTCAGGGAAAATATTCAATTTACAAAGTATAATTTTTCAGAAACCCTCATAAAAACATCTGAATGGTACAGGAATTTCAAGCTTGTTTCTTTAAATGGTTTGCTGTAGGTTTTCCATTTTGCTGGAACCAAGAGTGCTTGAATTCTTCACTACTATGCTCCATACTATTTCTGCAGATTAGGCTATTACCCTAGCAAAAGTTTCCCTGTTAGACTGAAGAGTAGGAAATGCACACAGAATACCCATTTAAAAATGTTTTCAATATGATTTGCAGGATTCTTTCTAGCAGCTGAAAACTTAAGTTACTTTTCTGACTCCTGCTCTTTCTTCAGGCCTAGAGCAGTGCTGCTGCAGCAGTAAATGTTATCAGCCATCCCTGAGGTGCTGTGCCAGCAATCACTGCAGAACCTACACCCACAAACTTTCTCCAAAATCAACAAGTGAGAGCAAAGCTCATAGAGATAACTATATCCATAATGACCAATGGGACACAAACTGCAACCTATGTACGCCAGTGTTACACTACAGAGAGAAGACACGTTGAAATTCAACCAGAACCTGGAGTTACCCGTGGCAAGCCACTCTCTGTATTCAAGGTGTGCTGCTTATTGTGGTACCAGGGTCTGCATGGATTAAAAAGTCATCCTGAGGAAAGAACTAAACAGAAAAAAAGTCATTTGTCCCTTAGCCTATTTTGCTGTTTATTATATTTACCAATGCTTTACTCCTATCAACAGCTTAACAAGATGCAGACTATCTCAAGGACATCAGCAGTTCTCTATAACTTGCCTGAAAGTTACCATTTTAGAAATGGGAAGTGAAAGACAAAAGGGAGGTGGAGAGATGTGTCTGAAGTCACCTGGCACATTAATAGCCACATTGAAAATAAAAATCCAGTTTTGTTGGAATCCTAAACAGGCTCTCTAGAGACAGCAAGAAAATCTGAAATCCAGTTAGTCACATCAAGAACAGCTCTACTTGTTAAGCAAATAATTTTATTCCACGTTAACCAGCATTTCCTAGTAAATTCTCGTAACAAATATTTATAACAATATGGACACGGCACAATTCTCTCCCTTTCCCCCTCTGGAAATATAAGGAGACTTAATTGTGAGGAGCAAGCTTAGAGGTATTTTATCATTCTCACCAGAAACGGTTCTTCAAGGACTCAGAAGGTGGAGAGGTAGATAACTTTTCACATTCATGTCTCTGTGACAGGCCTATGGCACATGTTCACCACAACCAATGCAGACTTTGGAAAGCTTTGGGGGAGTAGGTCCACAGATGTTCGTCTAAGCAACTCGGGCAAGAAATAGACTGATTCGTCAGAGAAACTCTAAACTGAGTAGAACCTAAATTCACTACTTAACAGAACTCACAGCACCACCATTATAAACCCTGCTAAAGGACTCTGGCTAATGAAGGAACAGCAATTCTCAACACAATATATAGCATACTTTCAGGTTTCTCTGTTGAGACTGACCAAGCAAGCCAAGGGATGCTGAGAAGAGTGGAAAAAGCTACATGGCTTGTTAAACCAGGGATTGTTGTCCTTTTCAATTGGCTAGTGTAATCCTTTCCCTCTGATTTTAGTTAGCAAGAAGGTGATTTTTTATTAAGCTGCTCCAGGCAGCACATTTCTCTTCAAATTACCATCCAGCACTTATTTGTTTTTAGTAATTGCCTTTGGACATTCTAGAAAAACAGACATCATGTAGCATACACTGATGGGAAAAAAAAAAAAAAAAAGTTTTTCAGACAGCCACGTACACACTTATCTGGCACTGCAATTAATTTTTATCTGAAAGCAACGTTAAGCTGAGGGAAAAACATTTCAGAGTAAATGGGAGGCGTAGCACAACCATAGCCAACATTACCATGAAAGCTGCACCATTTAAACCATTTTATGGTGAAGTGAAGAAACAGTCCAACAGTGTTGTCAAGGTTTGTAAAACATTATCAGTAGGAATTTAAGAGCTGCAGGTTTGAATTACAAACATTGGAAAACCAACGCACCGAATCTTACAATGTCCTGTGATTTTGAAGCTTTTTCATTTTCAGTGTGAAAGTAATGCAGAAGTAACTACTATGCACTCACCTGCACAGAAAAACGCTCTGGTCCAACACAAAGTTTTGGGGAAAGTTCACGTTGTGAATCTGAAACTTGGCTCAAACCCTGGTAGGGCAACAAAAGACACTCATCCAACAGCTGCTGGCTGTTGTCATCACAAGGAAATACCTCCGGTTTGCAGTTGGGTTCTTTCACAGCTGCACAATCCCCATGAATCCATACAGCAGGCCACAGCACAAACCTGCCAGGCCAGGAATATGAGAGTTTCACCTCCCCTTCTGCACTCCTGCACCTGCAGCATGCAGATGGTAGGTGCCTGCACTCTACCAGGGTGCTTTCCCTGCTTCACAAAGCTTTGGGTGGCTGTTGAGATAGCACTGGCCTTAACCACCCAGTGGCCTCGAGTGAGGCAATGTGGTTTATGCTTTGTTATTCTAATATATGGATTTACATAGCATTCTTGAAATATTTTGCTGGAAATTGACTATTTGGACGTAGCTTTCTAAACAGCACGGTCCTCCCTGGCATTGAACACTTGGAAGTCCTACTGCAGCTTTTATACATCCATCACTTTGTGGGGAACAATTTCTAACCAGCCATCAGGAAGCACTGAATTACAAGCCTGCATTCCACAGCGTAAAGACTGCATTGCAGAATTAGGTGAAGTAGTATTCCATGTTTTCCCTAAAATTATTTCATCCACTAACATGAACTCTTCCATCTCCAAATTCGAAAACAACATGTGACGGTAATCTCAGATTTTTCCCCTACTAAAAAGCTACAAAGCATCATTATCACATCCTTCAATTAAGGACAGGGCGTTCTACTTCCCTAACAGTGCCAGATCTTGCCCGATAAATAACTACAAAGCATCATTACTGCATCCTTTAGTACTAAGCTACAGGAAAAGAGCACCATTCCTCTCTCCTGCTACCTGCAGATTTGATTAATGGGAAGAAGCTGTTATTGTAATCAGTGCTACAGACAGCAAACTGCAAGACAGGCTCAGATGAGTGCCTGGTCTTGCAAGAACCAGCACATTTCTTCTGTAGTCAGTCTTAATACATAAAATACTCACATCCTAGTTCATAATTTTAGAGTGCAATTTTCTGGAAGAGTGCTAGAAGGCTTATTCGCTTTAATTTTAACAGGAAGCAATATTGACCACCACAACTCTATATATATATATATATACACACACACACACGTAAATAAAATTCCACTCCAGAAGTGCAACTAGCAGTCTCACATGTTCCTGAGCAATATAGCAACAACAGAAGCATTATGTCACCATGCTTGAAAGCAGAAAGTCAATATTCTCCTGAGAATCAGAACATACAAGTACACAAAAATTACTCTCTTCAGGTTATGCCCGTGCTCTGTTCAGATGGGACACTGAGCTTTTCTGAACAGCAAGGTACCTAAAAAAATAAAAGACATTATCCTTAAGATGAA
>VWZN01021521.1:603861-619802 GCA_013396955.1 Regulus satrapa | reverse complement strand
TTTTGTTTGTTTTTTTTTTTTTAAGATTTTGTTGGGGTTTTTTTTTGGTATGCACATTCCCAGCTTACATCTTCAAGGAGTATTTGGGTAAGGGGAGAAGAAATTCAAGCCGGGAGCTTTACATAACCAGCAAACAAATAAACAGCAACAAGAGGATGGAACAACCAGATTCTGCTCTGAATACTCCCGTCTAACTGGAAGGCAAAGCCAAGAAGCCCTGCAGAAAAGACAAGCTAGAAGCAAACCGTCTTATTCGCTATTGCTCCTGTGTTTAAAAACATCCCTAGTATGCATAAATCAAGATGTCACTGGCAGTGAAAACAGAAGCCCAGCTTAACTCCATAGCTACAAGGCTCTGCTAATCCCTCTCTAACATTCTCACTAGGGTCCCCAGCTTTCTTTTGTCCTCGTAATATCAAGCTATGACCAAAAAAAAAAAAAACCTAAAAAACCAAAACAATAAAGGCAAACCAAAACACACACACACACAAACCAAAAACACCCCAAAAACCTCACCAACTATGGCAATGCCATATACAGAAGAAATTTGTATTCACTTGTCAGACACCGGGTAAAAATATCTCCCTCATAAGTCACAATAGTGAAAATTAAAGCAAGCAGAGGCTATTGGGGCATACAAACAATCATTCCAATTTTTTGAACAGAGATTTATTTACAACAGCAACCAAAACACTGAGAACAGTCATAACTGTAGTCGATAATGGATCAACATAAAATAGCAACATCATTACTTGGGGGCTATTTAAGATAATAAGTCTTCAGAAACATTCCTAGGTCATGCTTATGTCAGCTCTGTTTATTGTTATTGCAAGGTGTAGTAAGAGAATTGCTGTGCTCAGTAAACTTACTGGAAGGAGAAAGTGGAGCAGTAGAAAGCAACAGCTCTGCCTTATAGAAAGGGAACCTTCTGCTTTGGCACAGCCATGCTGAAAATCCAGAGAGTTTTTCTCTGGACAAGGTGTAACACCCCACTGGAGTCTGTCAGGGAGGTTGCAAAGGTTGCTTCCACAGTGCATCTGAGGAAGCAGGCACTGCATGTTCAACTCCTTGTTTTCCTTCCACTCCCAGATGTGAATTTCACAATTATCCAAAGAATTTATCAGTAACTTCTTCACTGGTTTGTTCTGGTAAAGAAAAAGAGGACAAAAGAGACAGCACTCACAAAATCCGCACCTCTTTACAATAAAGGCTCCTAAGAGCTGCTACAGCCTCATCTGCTCCATTGGCATAGGACAAGGTCATTCTTTAGATGACACAGGACTTAATCTTCTCCAAGATATTCTGGAGAATGCAATACCTGAATTAATTAAGTTCTACTGTATTTTAAAGGAAATGGAATCTCACCAGGCAGTGCGGAGGTACAGGACTAAAATATTGGACACTGGAATACATACTCTATTATCTTTTGAACAGAGTTAGCTAAATCAATGCAAGTTCTTGAAAAAAATCTACATGCACAACAACCTGTACACAATATTTTTGTAACAATTTGATTTAAAACTTACTAAAGAAGGAAGCCAGGGAAGAGCAGTAGGTTTTCATAAGCCTAACGTGCAAAAAGTTCCAAGGAATGTAAAAAGGTCGTTTCCAGTCACTACCCAAACCTGATTTATTCTCAGCATGATACCCACAAATCACAAGCAGTATTTAACTGATCAGCTGCTTGAACTGGCTTGGTTATATATTAGTCCTTGCAATACCCAGCAGAATCGTTTCTTCTTCTTCCACATACTTTGTGTTTATATGTCTCCCGATCGAGACTTTTCTCCTCTATTTATGCTAGATAAATAAAGGTAGACTTATTAAACTACTGCCATAGAATTAATCATAGAACCGAGAAATACAAAGTGTATTTAGAACACATACTGAAATCACTCTCATGCACACACAACACCAACAAAGCCCCATCAACAGGGAAAGCAGTCATCTAATGAGAAAAAGCCCCCAATCATCATTCTTTTTATTACAGATCCTCACCCTAAGCATTCTGTCTTAAGAAATTCCAGTTTGGCATTCACATAATTTTAAATTACAAGCAATTACATTTAGGGAAAGCACCTTCAACCTATGATCTTTTTTATTTCGTATTTCCAGATGCTAAAGTAATTCCTACTTTAGGATTATAATTAGCAAACTGGCCTAAACTTTAATACCGTAGTGCATTATTTTGCTTTAATCACAAAAAAAAAAAAAAAAAAAAAAACAAAAAAAAAGACTGAAAACAATTCTTCAGATTGTGACAGAAGTTTATATAAATTTTTAAAGCTTAAGCTCAGAATAACCAAGAGGAATAAGCAAGTTTAAAGTATTTAAACTGTTTCAGGAAGCACTGCAGATTCAAGACCACAAAGGCCATTGTACCTTTTGGCTTCTTTGAAAACATAGGTAGATACTTGTCTTTGAAAAAGACCTATCATAAGAAAAACAAGCAAGCATAGAATGGAGAAAAAACAAGAGATCAATCATACAACTCCTATACCAACCAACTGGTTTAATTTCCAGATTTGCATTCTATTCTTGATGATGTTAAAACAGATTCTACCTTAATTCTTACCTTCTTCTGGGGAAGAAAGAAAAAAGGTGGCATATTTTCACCTCTAGAAACGTAGAAATAAAAGCAAGAGCGCCACCATGATTCAGTATTAATATCATGGAATACTTTAAAGGCCATAGAATTTCAAATCTTCTCCCCTAATAACCATTTCCATCTTCTTCTCTCATTATCATTGCATTATCAGGATCATTAAAAGTTACTAGCAAGATTAACATTTGTCAAATGACAGTCACAGTCCCAAAGGTGACATTTCAACAATGAACAGCAAATACCAGAAAAAGAGTGACTTATGTCATCCTTCAGAAGCACATATCATAATTCAGGGCCCCTAAACAAATGCAAGAATTAAATATGCTAACAAGACAGCTGACTTAATGAATAATAAATCTGAAAAAACTGACCATAGTAAAAAAGTATTAACTTACAACAATGAAAAAGATTTCTTAAACTTTGTCAGACATCCTGGAGGTGAAAATGTACAACTAGTCTATGACTTAAAAACCATGAGGAAAAGCGTTCCATGAGTACTTGAAGTTTTCCAAACATAACCACCAGCTTTTTTCCAAACTCAAACACCAATACATTTAGTACTTTTTAAAGAATAAACAGATATTGGGAGTGAGTGTTACAAGAGGTATTTAGAGGGGAGTTACATTCTCATCCCTCCGTAGTAATCAGATTTTTGTGAAACATTTCGGCTTCCTGTACATTAAAAGGAGAGGTATTTGCAAACGAAAGATTAGGCTTTACTGTGCTGTACAGCAAATATATTCTGAATATCTACTTCTGCATCTCAGAGCCATCATAATGCAAAACAACAGCCTACCAAGACCAGTACTCCATTCTGAAAATAGGCAACACCATAACGATTCAAAAGACTGTAAATCTCTGGAAATGCGGCTAATTGCCCAACACCATATCCCAAGAGAAATTTCTTCCTGACTGACTGCTCAGCTTTGAAGCATGGGCTGAAAACCAGCATTATCCTTGCTAGCACTCTCGCTAATGTCGCTAATCTTTACAGAACTGTGTTCTTTCACCTTAGTGAATCGTAGAATTTAAACCCTCAGCTCAACTACGGGCTGTATACAAAAATTCTTCCTATTTATTATTATTCCAACCTTTTAGTGTTATGCAATACACCAAAATTGTTCTTTATTGTCAAAGTATTCTGGCAAGTTAATTGTCTTTAAACCCACTTTTGCCTTATTCTCCCCCTCATTTCTGAACTTGCTGTTGCTTCCACGTGATGAAGCAGAAAAAGTATTCACTGAAACCCAGCTAACCTGTAGCTCTTCTGGGTTTGATTTTGTAACAGGAGCATATTGGAGAACTCATTCTTTCTTTGAAGGTCTGAGCGCCTGCTGTGAAACTCACACTGTCGCTCTACTACTAAACTCCAAAAAACTGGCTCAAAAAAGGCAAATCCAAAATGAGATTAAAAAGTAACAGTTTCATGTTGGTAGCTGGCTGTCACTCTAGAATAATATTTGTTTTAGAAACCACGAGTTAATGAGTAGCCCATGGCTATATGATAACCATTGTCTCCCTTGGAGATTAGACTCCTTTTTAGACAGGTTTACCACACAGTATTCTTTACTTCATGTCCTGCACACTCCACCCACACTAGTCTCCAGGGAACTTAGGGAAACAAGTCATGGGGAGAGTTCCTGTAAGCAGGAACATTACTTCCAGTGGGAACATGGGTCCAATTTGCATTAGTTATTCCCACAGCTGTAGAATCCTGACTTTTTTTTTTTTTTCTACATGCAACAAGTCCACATACTTTGGCACATACCAGCAAAAGGATAAGGGAACAGTTAATTTTACTTAGACTCTTTGAGAAACTCCATATTTGCAACATCCTTTGGTAACAATGCATTATTTTTCATCCAGTAACTAGATGTGTTATCCCTCTTATTTTAATGAATACTGACCAATCTACTCCATTATTTGGTCAGCAGTACCAAACAAGTTTTAACCAACTTTCTCTCTGTAAAGCTACTAAAACTCCATGCCATTTTGTAAAAGCTTAAGATAAAAGTTAGTGAATTGTGGAATTAAGAGGAATAGGGGAAAAACTAAGAAGATCTCCTTATTTCGCTTTGCTAGGAACAAAAAGCTATGTGTGGATTTGGTTTGCAGTTGCAGTCTGGCTCCCTCATCCCAGCAGCCTTTGACCTTCTCCCCTCTTCCATAATCTGATTCTACAGTAATTGACACACACAAGAGCAGAAAACATGGAACAGTTACTGAACTCTAGTTTCAAAAGTAACAGCAGAGGACAACATTTTGCTCAAAGTCGCACATTTCAGCCTGATCACGTTTCATTTTCCATCACACCATGGGACAGAGCTCTCCAGAAAGCAGAGGTTCTTTCCCAGCCAGCTGCTGTGTGGTCCACAAAGGGTGCACTGACCTGGGAGCTGGTGCCCTCAGCTTCAAACCTCCCATCAGCACCAGGGTTTCTGTGCCTCAGCCCTTGAGACTGGTCAGCACTATCTCCTGGCCTAACTTGTGGTACCATCGAAGTACATACACTGATTTTTGGCATAACTTTTGTTATTAACAACAATTTTTGGACCGCTTGACCCTTTGTCTGTAAAGTCACAGATCCAAACAAACCTTTTACACGCCTTGGTACGAAACTGGGCTAGATCCACAAGCAGAAGGAAACATTACATATAAGCCATAAGACAAAAACTATCGGCCAGGGATTGAAGGGCAGGCCACAATTTTTGCAGCCACAGGCAAGTGAGAAGCCCCCACAGACAAACACACAGTGTCCTGTGATACCTGGTAGCCTGCTGCAGGCCTCCACTTGCTAAATGGGAGCACATGACAAACAAGGCCACAGAAATTTATCTGGTTGAACAATAAATCACTCTTTTAGGTCAGGCATGTACTGGAATTCCCCAGATCCAAGTTATTCAGGCATTTGTTTTGACAGCTACGGTTCAATTACCAACAGTGATTGTACATAAGATACTATTGTGTGCAGTATTAAAAAAAAAAATCAAGCTCTTGGTAATAATGGAAAATAATTATCATTCCTTTATTAAACCCAGACAGGAAATTATGATGTCTGCTTACCAAGTTTTATTACATGTATAAACACCATCCTTATTCCTATATTTGCTTCCTCTTTGCTCAAAATCTGCTTACTCAGACAGCAAGACTGTTCTTAGCACTGGGGACTATCAGCCTGGTGATATCTTTCATGCACTCTCAGGTTTCTTTTCCAAATTCCTAATTTTTTTTTTCTGCTGTTTGTCATTGGAAGAGTGCTTTGGCACTCAAGAAGTCAAAGGAGTGAATCTGAATTGCATCTTTTAAAACACATCAAGACCTTCACAGAAGTTGTCCTTCAGAAATTAAGCGACCTCCATGTCAGCTTAAATCATTATGCCTACTGAAATATTTAACACCTTTTATTTTACATTTTCAGCTTGGCTCAGAAATACTGTGGATAGATGACACACCTAAACAAGTAGAACCAATGTGTTTAAATTTGTCTGTCTTATAATAAGGTTACTTCCCTCTCAAGAAATTCTTGCCAACTTCTTTTATTTTATAATAACACCCCCCCATGTTTCAGAATAAAATGTTTAAACATGGGAATTCATAAGTCTACAAAGTAAGATTATTTCTTCTTTAATTATAGAATGGATTACAATTGAAAAAACAAACAAAGCAACCAACCAAAAAAAAAAAACAAAAAAAAAAAAAAAAAAAACCTAGAAAGTGATTTTGTCCTGCAAGATAGTGGATTAGACTGCATGTGTTTCATGAACTGCAGAAAATACTTCTTCATTAACAAGATGCCTCCCTGCCAGTATTCCCCAGGAGTCAAAAAGTGAGAGCTGGTAAGTCTTCACTGTATCTAAAACCAAGAGGAACTTGATTTAAACAGAAACATTGATTCCATTAACAATAATGAGAAAATACACATCTGTGAACACGTAAATAATACCCTGCCCACTTAAAAAGTTATACCACATATAGCAACAACTGCCTACATTTTAGTGGATGACTGTGCACATCCTGTCTGAAACAAGCCTGAAAAAATACTTATAAACTTAAAAAAAAAAAAACAAACAAAACAAACCCACCAGAACAAAAACTACCAGCTTATTACAGTACTGTGTGAAAACAGAAAGGTCCCCTTTAAAAGGCAAACCAACTCCATTACCTACAAACTTTCAGCTAAATACCTAAATGCTTTTGCGCTACAAACACGAACCCACAATCTCCCCTTTCTTAGATGAGTTTTCAGAGCACTTTACTCCACTTGCTCAAGCCTCAACAAGCTCAAGTGACTCAGGCCAGTACCTTCATATTCATCAGGGTGGGGCAAAGGGAGAAAACCTCAGTACAGGCACTCTGGTGTTATAAGAATGCAAATCACCCAATTCAGCATTTTGAATAGAACCGGTAACTCAAAGCCAAAACCTGTGCTAGCCAGACCACATGGTAGAAGCCTATCATATGCCTAATGAGAAACATTCATAAACACATCAGAAAAACCCTGACATTTCGGGTTGCTCTTCAAAAATTCCTCATCGCCAATGGCACCACGATAATCAAGTGAAGAAAGGATACAGTAAAAACAACTGCTGTTAGATGCCCATCTAGGAATACTGTACAAAAGAAACAATACTCTTTATGCCCAGCAAGTCAAGCAGCAGAGGAGTGTCTGACAGACCCTCTGCCTTGCAAGATTAAGGCTAGAATTGAACAAAAAGTCAGCTATAGTCATTAGGCTGAAGTACTCCATTCACCATTTCTATTGTTCACCGCTTAGCAGTCAGATTTCTTCCAAACCTCAAAACTCAGCTAATTAAAAAAAAACCAAAACAACAAAAAACTACCCAGCACTATCTGGCTACAACAAAAAGGAGACACAAACAAGACCATAAGAATATTAGAACTGCAGGTCAGCCCAGGCATCCCAGTCAAAAACTACAAGGAAACCAAGGAAGGTTGGCTCACAGAACAAAATAAGACAACACTGGAAAATAATAGGGCCATCTGAGGATTTGTATACCTTAGACAAATACTTCTATTTATCTTTGCCCTCTTAGAAGACATTCATATAACCTTAAATAGCAGGCCCAGGTATGTCCAAATATGGCTTTCTGAATGTAGGCTGGTCAGCTCCTTAAAAAGGTATCAGTCCCCGGCTAAAGCAGCAGGTGAGATTTCTCCAGCAGGCAAGGAGCTGTGCTATTAACATGGTTTTGTTCAAAGCAGTCTGTTAACATAAACAAGAGATACAAGCATGCCCAGAAGCTTTTTATTTCTTTCCCAAGTACATTTGCTGGTCTAATAAAAGTTATTAGCCCCCACTATAAACTTGGTTCCTTTTGTATCTGATGGAAAACAGCCACACACTAACACTATAGTAGACACGACGATCATGAAGGTTTTACAGACTGGAGTTCCAGCAACACCTGGATATAATCAGATTGAAGACTGACTGAAGAAAAAACAAACAAACAAAAAAAAAGCTATTTATCATTTACCTGACACAAACCTGAAACCACAGAGTTAATCCTGTAACCTGAGCCCATCCACAAAGTAGACACCTCCTCATAAAAAAACATCTCAATCCAGTTTTGCATAACTTGTTAAGAAGGAACAAAGCCTCTCCTGAGCAACTCCATGCTGGTTTGTGAAGAACCATGTAAAAGAAAAGTCCTCTAAATTAGAAAATTCTAGACTGAAGTTTATGAACTGAAGCAGTGGGGGGAGGGAAGAGTCAAGATCACCTCTATGCAGTCTGTTTCACACAACTTCTGTTCATTATGTTCATTAATTACTAGGAGAGCTCTCAGATAGAAGTCCCAAGAATTTAGACATTTCAGTGTAGAAGAGGGACAGCAGTGATACAAAGACTGAACAGTGATGATTAAAATATTCAGAGACCATCTTTACAACCTAAGCAGTGCAGAAAGGAAGGGGAAAAGAAATTAAAAAGCATGCAGATATATTCTGAAGAGTTCAAGTTACCAGACCTGGATCATTTAGAGTTTTCTGCAGGCTTACATTCTAGCTTAATGGCTTTACTCTTACACTGTTCAGAGTAAGAAGGAATTTGATCTATGACAGTCATCCCTGCCTTGATTCCAGTTTAATTTGTACCAATCTTCAGAAAATTGTATAGAAATGCTGATCTGGGGGTTAATTTTTGTGTGTGTACGTGTGTGTTCGATGCTCTTTTTCCACAATCAGGGACAGAGGTTTGCAGATTGTGTGACAAACTTTCACCCTGACCAGTTTCTCTTGGCTGCCAGAATAAAAGGAGAAAAGAACTCAAAACTTTTGAGAAAACTGCCATATTTTCCCCTTAAAATGCTAAAATTATCTGCACTGCTCTTTAGGTATTTAGTTATATTCATCATTCTAGCTGCAGAAATAAATTATTTCAAACTGCTGCACACAGTCTCAGGAACAGGGAAGCTCCTAGACTGCAACTGTTTGAAGTGCCAGAACATGAAGCCACAGTTCTTCCTCAAGTAGTCTCACTTGATGTAACACTTTCCAGTATTACTCTAAACAACACCATTGCTAGAATAAATTCAAATAATCAGATTTCTTCATTTCATGTACAGTTAAGGACACAGCTAAGTTTTTTCTTTTTGCAGTTGCAGAGTAAGATGAGTGGAAAAATTGCTAAGAAAGACCTTGAAAAAAAAGAACCTAGCAAGCAAGCTTTACAACCTTCTTACCAACTGTAAAAGGCTAAACATGGGTTACAAACAATGGACAAGATCATTTCAGTAGCATTGCACTAGCATGAAGACGCATTAAGGTTCTTTGACAGGTCATCAGTGATGGCAGAATATGCAGATCTGACAATATTAAGTTCAAACTTATACACACAGCTATCTAAAAATTGCAGTCTCTTATTAATTTTACTCTTTCAAAGATGCCTTTCCCTGGGCTCACATCCAGCAGATGAAACAGATGGAAACCGCCAGTGAAGGCTTACAAAGTCATGCAGGCCGTCACGCGTGAACCAAGCTTCCTGAACACTCTCTTGAACCAGACTGCTGGATTCAGCCAGGCACCCCGAAACACCCTCTACCTTCACATTCACACCACGACACAGCCAGCACTCCTCTCAGGTAGACGAAACGTGACTTACAGCCAGTTGTAAAGTCTGAGCTATTCATAAACATGCAGTTCACGAGGAGTGTGTTCTTAGTTTAGCCATAAACTGAATGTAGCACTGTGGGACAGCACCTGCGATAGGGCTCTGATGCCACTGCCTGCTCCACGACACCAGCCTAGCCATGGCATCTCCTACTTTCAGACACTCTGCAGCTCTTCCCAACATTCAAGCAGAAGGATTCATCACCAGAAGATAGATCCCTAATTATTTTCAGAGTAATTACCACTAATAATCACATTACTATATGATTCCATTCAGTTGATTTAAGCCCTAGCTGCCACTGAAGTAAGTGCTCCCTAAGCTTTTTGTTCTCACAAGCACCATCGTGCTATCAACCTTATTCATGTAGCCACACAAACAGGCTGCAGGAACTCATTTAGCTGAAAACTAACCTGAGAAGAGGAAACAAAGCAAGAAAAAAAAAAAAAAGAAAGATTTGTTTTCATTCAGATGAGCATCTTAACCTACCAGTCTTCCTGAATCCTGATGCTGCTGCAAAGGAGAACAGGATAACATGCAGAGACATGCAAGGAAGGAGTATTGCTACATTTTAAGAATATTCAACTCTTTTTCCAAGTAAAGTAATAGATCCTCTTACTTTAGGGACCTTGATAATTATCTACTCTTCTTGTTCCTCAGTATATTTGAAAAAGAGCACTCTAATAAGATATAACCAGTACTCATGTGCACTGTACTCACCAAAATAACTTACTGATAAATTCTGTGGTTTGCTAAAGTAACAAAGGTTTTAAAATACAGGATTTATTTGGCATTTTCTCCAAGAAATCAATAATTAACTATACCAGGACACTTCAGGGAGCAAGGCTCTGCAGTTATTTGCAACCTGTTCTGCACTACAAAAGAAGAGCCTTGGCAGTGACCATCTCAGTAATATAACTGAGCACTTTCAGAACCAGGGAGGCATAAGGGAACAACACACCTGGAAAATTTAAATTGCTCTCTTACAGTCATGACTCCTTTTCTACAACTCTAATAGCCCTTGAAACTCACATTTCAAAGTAAGAGCACATTTCCACTACTGTACTAATGAATATTACGAGTTAATATTTAATGGAGATCTAATTTTACCTGCAGACAGTGTTATGTAGTTGTTTCACAGTTAAGCTCTGGTTTAGCAGAGGCGCTGCTCAGGTCTGCTAAGGTTCTGAAGTAATATTGAAGTCTCATCAGTAAGCAGCGAATGGAGTGCCAGGGGCTCACAGACAGACCTAGATTTATCTAGGGAGAACAACCTGGGACCCCACAGGTAATGTTACACCTATAAATAGAAGCAAATAAGGAGCACGTGAGTATTTCCTGCCCGGTGGAACTGTACATGTCTGGTTTACCCGTTCTGAGTTATTTTCAGCTCCCTCAAAGCAGGGAAAATGGCATGTGAAGCCAAGAATCTGCAGGGGATGGAATGCAAGGGAAACACCTGTTGTGAGGTCAGTTAAAAAGCGGAACAAAGACATACACCACGCAAGCTGTGAAAGGTGAGAGGTTGCAGCAGTTTCTAGAGGGAAGGGAACCTTATAAAGGCAGATTTTCTTCATTGGAGATGAAGAAATGGGAAAAAAAGGGAAATTCCCTACAGTTACAGCAGCTGAAGAATGTCCAGTGTTATTCCTTTCTTCCTTTTAATTGCAGTATTTTCTATAACTAGGAAGTTTTGAACAGTACCCAGAATAAAAACCATTCTCTATTTTTTTCATATAAAGGTCTGCTAGATAAAGGCTGGTTCAACTGCATGATGCACCAGCCAAACTGATAGCTAAGCTTGCTGGATGATTTCTCACTGCTCCCACTTCAAGATGCACCCCTTACAATTAATGGACTTGACGATCCTTATGGCTCCCTTCCAACTTGAGATACCCTACAGCAACAGTGCACCCCACTGAAAAGCAACAAAGGTTTAGTCTAACAGGTGACAAACAGCATATTGAGTCTTTACTGACTCTGAACTAGAACAGTGGTGTGCTTTTTTCACACGCAGTCTTCAGCTGTCCTGGCTCAAGGTTAGGACTTCTCTGCATGACAATGTTATTTCTGTTTCACCACAGCTCGTCTTGAGCTGGACAGTGTCTTGAGGCCTTAGGAGGACATTTATTAAAGATCCTTCCATAAATGCAGAATGGAAGTCAACAGAACAGCAATATGTGTTACTTTTCTGCTAGCCTTTAAAATTACCACAGGGGTAATGTGACAAAATCCTATATCCAAAACAAGTGCAAAAACTGCCAGCTTAAATTTAAGTCCCTGACAGTTATAGCTGAATAAAATAAATACAAATCTCTACCAAAGAAATCTAGCAGTGTGCTGACCTTGAGAAGTTCTCTTACCCCGTTTTAAAAATCACCAGTATAGCATATACTCAAAAAGACTCAATTTGCATAATTATTATGCTATTGCACTACAACATGCTTTCCAACTACCTATCCTGATGAGATGAAGACTATGCAGGGCAGCACATATACGTGGTGTTTACAATGGACTAACAGACATTACAAAGAAAAACCTGCAAGTGTGAGAGCTATTCGTTTCTATTAGACATTATTCACTTTACAGCTGTAGCCACTTGCTCTGTCTTGCAGACCACAGACCACCTGAGTAGACAGAAACAGTCTGTGCTGTCTTCAGGCACAAATGTCCTCACCAGAAGTTTGCTTCTTGTGCCATCTTCATGTGTGTTTTCCTTACCTTTCCAGGCCACTGCTTTTCTCTAACTGTCCTCAAAACTGGAAATGTGGAATGTGAGAAAAAGGTAGCCTTCAATCATTTTTAGGCCCTTTTGCTCAAGTCACTAGGTCAACTTATGAAAGAACAAATAACTGAGCAGGGGATAGTGAGACTGTATGGGTAACAAGACCTAAAACTTAAATGGAGAAGAAATCCCTCTTGCAGAGAGGCTCTCTCTATTACCCTTATACTCTAATAAATGCTGGGAGAAGGAGCTGTGAATCTTTGTCAAATCAGAGTACGCATCTCTCTCAGCTTCAATCAGTATAGTCTATTAACCTACTAAACTACAAAGTTCATGGTACAGATGAAGCTCAAATTATGACTGATAATTGTTTGTAAAATACTTTGTTTCTCTCTTCCCTTTTTACATAACAGCCCACCAAAACCACTACAGTACTCAGATACTCCTCTTCTATGAAAAAATGCATTACAGCATCAGACAGCACTGCTGGAGATGAAGCATGTCAGGTTTATTAGCACCATCAGTATGTTTTACTCCTGTCCAATGACGATATTTTAAAACAAGTTTAAAAAGCGAGTTTCGTAAGTGAAGGAACAATGCCTGCCTTTGTTGCTAATTCCAACTTCAAAAGCAGATCAGATCAATGCTATTTGTAACACAAAAGTTTGGAATCTCTTCCAAAGCGGGTAATATGGAGCTCTGGCAAATGTTGAGCAAAGCAATTAAGCAACACTGATCTCTAGTCAAAATTGCACTTAAAATATTTCCTATGTAAAACAAGTAAGCTCATAATGTTTGGGGAGGGGGGGGGGGGTTGGTTTGTTTGTTTTAAATGGAGAGAATACACAGAAGGAACCAGAGAGCTTCACCAACATCAGTATTACTGCTGCATTCATTGGAAGGGTCAAATATACCAATCAACCACAGAAAAGACTCTGGCTTTACTTTGGTGCTAAACTAAGCATCACACCATGCCAGCAGCTCATTCTTTTCAGCTTTCTTCCTTAGGACTTGACTGGATTTTGAAGCACTTGACTGAACAGAAGGCAGCACCCAGAGAAGTTTTGCTGTGTGACCACGTAAGCCTGTAGCTGTTCGTTAATCCGTAATAAATTCACTATTGTTTGTAAGCCTCAGCTTCCGTTTTTTGGTATATTAAGTACTCTGAGGCGATCAGAGACACTTGGGCTGCTGCTCTTTGTGGTACGATTAGAACTTACCCTTCCCCCTCCTTTCCAAGGGACCACAAGAGAAAGGGAGGACCAGGAAGGAGTAAAGCAGATCTCACTCTAAACATACATCAGATAAATGCGACACCAGCTGGAAGGGTCCAGATCTAGAACAGGAGCAACTGTTACTGCTGCCTAATTTAACACACTTGCACTCGACGGATCATTTCTCAGTAATACAAAGCCATAACACACCAAAACCTTAAGAAAGCACAGCCAGTAACCAGACATACGAGACCTTCTGCAGGGGTAGGGAAAGCACATGGAAAGCTGAAACTGCAAACCACCACCTTCCCCAAAGCAGTGAGAAATAAGAAAGAGCACAATGGTTTTATTAGTGAAGACACTTAGGAAAAAGAGACACCACCAAGAAGCAGACCACTACATTTTGTATGCCAGAGGCATCAACACCGACTAATGGCTTACTGGGAGAGACCCGTTTTCCTGTTCTGCAGGTTTTTCATCGGCCCTGTCCTCCTCACATCAGAGCCCCAAACACCTGAAGCTCCCGCTGAAAGAAAGGCTGAGTAAGTGGGATTACCCAAACTTCTGCCTGGGCAGACAAATGTCCTCAGTTTCTTCGCCAAGCAGCAAGACTGATGTTTCCATTTACAAGCACAGTTGGTAACAGCAGGCATAACTTGGCCAGAAATAAGAATGGGTCCCCCAGGACTTGTAGCTTTTCCCACTTCAAAATATCAATGTTCCCCTTTCCGCCATAACCACATACAACCATCCCCTCCCCAAACGTGCACAAATAGAACTAGCAGCGTTGTAAGGGAGAAAACATTATGAGCATCAGTGGGAAAATACTGAGTTTGGTCAGGAGAGAAACATATCAGGAAATAGCCGAGAACGAGCGAGTAACACACAAATGACTCAGGATCCATTCCCATTACAATGGAGAAAACAGGCAAGTCTTTTCCACACATGGACGGATCCACCCACCCCGGGTAAAAAAAGTACAGAACACATGCCAATTTTTTTGTAGTAGTGACTTCAAGAAGCTCAAAATATTTTTCTTAAGAAAACCATCATTCTAATATACTGAGAGTTTGGCTAAAATAAACCTTGATTCTTTTCTTCTTTACAATGTAATCGGCACAGAATAAGTACAGCTGTTGCAGTGGGGTACGCAGTATTTTGAGTCACACAAGAAACTTGCGTAAGTCCTGGGTTTGACCTTTTTTTTTTGGTAATTACAGTAACACTCTTTGACACTCCAGCTTTTCCTTTTACAAAGTCACTGTAACAGACCACCTGTGCTTAGCAGCTGTTACAAAACGCATCAAAACAAGCTCCTCATTTCTATTGCCATTGACACCACGTAACAACAGAGCCAAGCCCTGCGACTTAAGAAGACTTGCAAGGCTTGGAGCACATGGCAGCCAGATCCCTTCACTGCCCCTTCGGCCGCTCAGCCTGCTGGAGGAAAAGGCAGCCGTCGGGGACTGCCCCGCAGATACTCGGCACCTTTCCCTCCACCAGAGTGAGCAGAGAGGGGTCCGACTGGCAGTAAAACTCTGTACTGACAGCTGGTTCCAGGGCTGGATGCGGCCCGTGTGAAGCCAAGTAACAAGTGCACTCTCACCATCAAACAGACCAGCCGCAGAAAAAAGGCGACGCACATGCCAGTGACCCTCCTGAACGCACCGCATCCATCTCCTGCGACAAAACAGCCTACCTGCTGCTCTAGGCACATCGATGTTAGAAAAGGAGGGAAGCTAGATGGCGAAGACCGCATCCAGGAACTGCTGTGAGGAACTTACTAAGGGCAGCAGGTTATCACTGCAGCGCTCGCTTTGCTGGAGCAGAAACCAAGCGGCTCATGCGATTTTGAAGCATAATTATTCACAGTTCACCTGAGTGCAGGTCGCCAGCAGAATTCATGCGAGAAGTAACCGAGAATATCTCGTTTGGGATACTGGTAGGGTATCAGGTCACTCCCATCAGCTGCATCTCCCTCTCCTACACTGAGGTCTCCAGACCTAGAACCTGCAGCAAACAGCTCTCTCTCTACCTTCTGTCTCCGTGTAATTAGCACTATTAATCCCAGGCTATCCAAGCCCCCTGGCGTGGCTCTGATTTGGCGTTAATCTCTGCCGAGGTCTCTTCTTCCTCCCCACAGAAAGCCATTTAAACCCTGGCACGCCTTTCGGTTTAGAGCGATGTCCTGCCGCAGGGGGATTAGCCCCACACTGCACGAGTGGGAAGCACAGAGAGCTGCCGCACCTGGCCTGCCTACACCGAAAAAAA